>LPNX010549410.1:0-19906 GCA_001517045.1 Pseudotsuga menziesii
AACTTGGAGGTTGTAATGAACCAGAAGTGGAAGCCATTTTTTTTAATTTAATTAACTTTCCTTAGAAAATTAAATTCCACTCTTTAAGACAAGATTTCTTTCCAAAAATCTTGGGTTGATATAAACCTTGTTCTGATATAACCTTGCTCTGATACCAGATAGCCTAAACCGAGCCGACTAAACTTGAGTTTAGGGCTCAGTCGAAATTCAAATTTCAAATTTTACCTTTTCACGTCGACCAACTTTTCTTTTTCACCAGTCAGGTGAAACTTGTCTATGTCCGACTAGACAAGTTTGCAAATTTTAGTCGGTCCTTCACTCGACCAAAATTACTCCAACTTACTTGTCCGACAAATTTTTACCTCAACCACTTTTACTCCGACCAAGTTGGCTTCTTTAGACGGCTGACTCTCCGACCACTCAAGTCGGCTCTGCTACCACTCTAGTCGGCTCACTTTGGTCGGACTCTGCAAAATATGTTTCTTAGTCTAAAGACTTAAGAAATTACAAATGCTTTTCACCTGTGAGTAAAATGAAGTAAAATAGACACTTTTACAAATCCAAATAACTTATGAGAAACATGTGCCAAATATGTAGGAAGACTTGAGTCGACCAATGTGCCGTAAAACCTGGAACTTTCACACAGTGATATTTTTATGGGTTCTTGTTCTTTTACTTATCAGTAACTGTAAAAGACATTTACAGAAGTAAATCTGGAAACATGAGCGGCCAAATAATCATGCATTCAACCACAAACTATTTCATATATTAACTATGCTGAAATAACAAGGTACTACAAACTTGTCGGTTACAAAATGGTCGGTCCAGACTTGTCCGACCAGACTCGTCGATCTACAGAGCTTCAGCTCGTCGACTAAATTGCATGTACAGAAGCTTGAGCTTCAACTATTCTTTCTCACCCTGAGTTCCTCTGCTCTGTGTTCCTGTGTTCTTCCTCTCTACTGATTTACAACAAAGCTTCTTCTATTTATAGGCAATTTGAAAATTGCTACAGCATGGGTCGACTGACCTGCCATTAAAGGCTGTAATAACTGCTACCTAATAACTTAGCTTCTGAAATAAATTCGACTGGACTATGTTGCCTACTCGAAGACTTTTCCTCCTTGCCAGACTAGCAGACAAGATTTCGACTTGTACGGCCTCTGACAAAGTCGGCTGACAGTTGCGTACTAAGTCGGCTGAAGATTGCGAACTGATCTGCGAGTAATTACCATTTTTCCAACACTCCCCCTTAATTATGAGCAGATGGGTTTTTTTTTTTTTTTTTATTATTTTTTTGTTAAACAAAAATTACAAAATGTCTCAGAGCTTAGACATGCTCTGTTTATGACAGAGTTCACTATGGGGAACTTGTCATTCCAAGATAACTACGCAGATACTGGAATGTGTCCTTTGCCAATGGCTTTGTGAAGATGTCAGCAAGTTGGTCTTCAGACCTGCAAAATTCCAAACAAATTTCCTTGTCGTTCACCAACTCTCTTATAAAATGAAACCTTGTGTCGATGTGCTTGGTTCTCTTGTGAAACACATGATTCTTTGATAATGCTATGGCTGAATTGTTGTCACAGAAAATTGTTGTCGGTTCTTGATGGTTCTGTGACAAGTCTTTTAAGACTCTCCTCATCGAGACAGCTTGACATGCAGCACTTGTTGCTGCAACATACTCTGCTTCAGCTGAAGATAGAGTTACTATGGGCTGTTTCTTTGAAGCCCATGAAATGGAGAAGCGGTTGGTGATATCTTCGTCGAAGTTTCCATCTGCGCCCCTGTAACTGCTTCATTGAAGTTTCCCTCCTTGTTCGATGGACTTGTCCAGAGCTTCGTTCCGTCGAATTTCCCATGTTCGTGGAATTAGTTAGTAGGTTGAATTATTTTTATTTTTCGTCATTATTTATTAAGCAGTGGACAGGGGGCGGCTCCCAAGAGTAGCTTGACAGGCGACAAAGCTCTACAAAGACCGTCCACTTAAAAATGCGTTCCCCAGAATAATAATAATTAGCATACCCCTAAAGCGGGGCAAATGAAACGTCGAAAAGATATGTTATAAAATGACAGAAAAGTGTATATAGACTATATAATTTTATGTGTTTGAAAATAAATCTAACTAAATTATAATTTTGTTGAAATGATTTTAAAACTATTAAGGAGAATATATATTATTATTTTTCTAAACTTTAACAATAAATTATAATAATACTAAAACAATTAACTTACACAATTTATAAAAATATTAAAATAAAATAATTCTCATCAAGATCAATACATATGTCCAAAATCATGTACATATTCTAATATTGAAATAATTTAAAGAACATGGTAAGAGTAAGTTTAGTTCGCTTCTTTCCTTCACAATTTTCATAGTAGAATCCAATTTCATAGCTCTCCACAGGTTTAAAAAACAACTTGTCATTTAAACAATATAGCTAAATTATGTTTACCTGGTATAGAATTCATAGTATAAAAACAAAATTATAGGGCTCGTAAATATATATAGATTCTCCAACACACCTATTGCAAGGATTGCATTAGAGGGAACTATGGTAGTCTAAACAACAATTCACTCTGGGGATTGTGTCGTTTTACACTCTTGCCTTTCTGGGATACTAGGAATACGGTTTATCAATGTCATCATATCTTCTCAACAATGTACATGAACCATGCAAATGTTATTGTTATTCTACAAACCCCACCATATTATAATAGGGAAGTGGGTCTTAGAATCCCATGAGTGAACCATGTCATAGTATGATGTATAGTGGGTTCACTTGTTAATAAAGATGAACAAGTGAATGTGTAAGTTTGAACCCTGTATATTTACTTAAGAACGACAAGTCTTCTCTTCAAATTGATTCATTAAACCTGAAAGTAAACATTTTTCGATCTATTCTTTGCTCTTACTCTATTCGATGTAGTTGGTTTTCCTATCTATGCCTGACATGCTCATATGTAAGGTGTTATGCCTAGCTTGGTTTAGGTAGACAAAAGTAATATCTAGCCTGGTCCTAGCGTGAGGAAGGCAGGCATGCACTACCCAAAGTAATATCTAGCCTCATTATAAATTCCACTTTATATTTTTATTTAAAGAATTGAACACTTAAAACCAGAAAATCAAGTATCTCCACCATCACATAATATATAATGTTTAGCAATAAAACGTACATATACATAGAAGTTACAGAAGAAAAGACATATATTAACCGATCTTAAAATACAATGAGAACCGAATAGTTATGGAGTTAGGCATGTTCTAATATAACTCCATAGCAGCAAAGGTCTCTTGTAATATAACCTAGTTGAGGACTTCCTTCTGTATTCTCAACTTGACCTTGATTCTCTTTGAATAGGCTTCAGTCCATATGAATTCAACATGTACAAGCCTAACTTTATTCAAATTGTTGAGCCTACTAATGCAAATTGTTAAGACTTCCTTGTATTCTACGGAAGAAAGATCTTTCTAGAATCGTCAACTCCCAAGCTACCTTGAATATGATTGGTATACATTTATAGTCATATCAATTAATAAACAAAATAATGAAACCAATTAAAAGAATAGTTAACAAGTACATTGCAGATCCTTAAGTTTAATTTGAGGGAATTCAAAGGATATCATAATTTTTTGTAACAGTCCACGACGCATCTCTAGTTTGAATTGGTCTCATTCAACTCAAAGTGATGTTGTCACATGGTACATGATTTCATTTAAATCTAAATTCGTGCCTCGAACCAGACTTGGAAATTGACAGGATACATAACATTTTTTCTTCTTCAAAACATATTTGACAGGTGGATTGAAATTTTCCACGTCACTATCTACTGGTTTGCAAAACTCAATCTTGTCAAGTTGACATTCAATTGCATGGTTTACCCGTCATAATTTCTTAATGCATGTCCTTAGTATATATCTTATGATATATATAGTTGGATGGGGATGTCTAGGAATTTTTATATGGATCTTCTATGTTTTTTAATGGTTTAATGCATATAATTCTTTTCTATTTTTTTTTGTTCTTCTGTGATTTGTGACTACTCCTATAATCCATTCTGTCCACAATCCCTTCATATCATGCCTAGTTCTAAGATGCAGTTTTTGAAAGTCTAGACTCCAACCCTAAATTGGTATATGGTGGGTCCATAGTCCCAAACTTCATCACCCAACATAGATAACTATGATTACTGGATTTGAGATAGAACACACATTCTGTGGGGTTACATGGACGCTCGTGTTGTTGGCGAGGAAATGGTGGTTCCACAGACAATTAACAAATTTAAGGTTTCAACCTGCCCAACTCCACTATCCACCATGCATTGCATTTGCATGTGTGGGTTCGAATCCCCATTTTCCACACCACATTGGAGACTTGGAGTAGTGGAAATTTAAAACAATGTGTTTCCATAAATTTAAATCGATGATCAAATTTCCAAATCATCTTTTATATATATGGAAATTGTCACAATTAATCCCTTCCACCTCCTTCATTTGGCATAATGTGGGAAAACGACGAGGCCTGATCACACCTTTTTCCTCTCAATTAATTTGGTAATAATATGATAAAATAGTGTTTTCAATTCATTAAAATATGATCAGAATTCCAAAATCAAATTTCTATATCTAGGAATTAAAAAAACCTAAGAAAATTTTAAAAAATGTTACTTGCATGGATCTCATCCCTTCTCTTATGCTTTCCATATTAAGGGAAAGAGACCTCACATAGTCACACTCTTCAACGTCGCATTGAACACACTTTGGTAGAAGACTGGCCATTTACGGTCAAAGGCAATAAATCAAATGTCAGGTAGACTCGCCCCTGCTTGAAAGATACAGTGTACTAAATGTAAGCCAGGAATTTGTGTCTTTTCCTTTGCATGCTTCGATGCCTTTTTCTTAGTGATTTTCTCATCTCCATAAATGAGACTGGTCGGTTTAGTCAATCACTGGCAGAGATTTGAATGCTGGGCAGTGGGCAATCCCAAGAGCTTTAAACATTATATAGGGGAAGGGAGGCCTCATGATTTGGTGATACAACTTACAGGCAAAAATTTGAATTTTAGTTCACAGTACTTGTGTTTTTGTGGTTATTTATTTGCAATATTATTATTGACCTTTTTGACATTCCCGTGACTCGCAATAAGTAAGACAGGTCGTTGAATACCCGCATCTTAGAGATATATAGAGATCTCGATTTTGATATTTCTGACAATGGGTTTGGAGGATAGCAATTAGTGCTATCCTCAATATATATTTTTTTCAGTATACATCAACCAATTCCAAGAGCTTCGATCTGAGGGATAAATTTGAAAGGATAATGAACCAAATTTGAAATACAAATCAAATAATATCTTACGTTCAGAGACTCTTCGCAATCAAATACTTTTGCAGTTGAGTTTTTTGCAAGATATTTATCTGAAACAACCAATCTAAAGAGATTGGCTTCGAAACAGAACGCTACGTATCTCTCAAACTAACCAACCCAAGAATAATCTGACAGGTCATAAACCCAGAGACGCCTTTCTTCCTTATTGCAATCCACATACAGGAATCCCCAACCTCCCTACATTTGAAAACAAATTATTCCCCATGGGAAAGGCAGGCGCCTAATGTATCCCGCCACTTGCCAAGCTCTCTCCTCCGTATCGAATTTCCAGAGCCTCAACATTATCTCACCGTTCTCGTTATCGGATGTTTCATTTATCATGCAGACCTGTTCCAACCCAACCAAGTTGGCTCCCTCCACAACTCTTCTTGCATGTCAAAAAACAACACCCTATATGGACTGCATGCTCTAACTGAACATGGCAAATTGCATTTATGAAAGTCTCTACTTTATTCTTGATGGATGCAATTAATTCAAGATCTTTACTAACCACGTGGCTATTATGTTTTTAAATAAATCAGATATGGCTTGATCGTCAAAATTGAAAGTCCACTGTAGATGCGGCCTAATCATCATCAAAATTGAAAGTCCACTGAAAAATAAGTCGAAAAATCAAATTCATCCCTGATTCTTAAAAAACACCTTCCATATTAAATAATAATAATGTATAAATGAACCATAATACACTTGAAATTGTACATCATGAATGTCTAATGATCACTCCAAAAAATTCTTATCACTACCATGTACCATTATGTAGAGAGATGCATGAAAAAATAGAACCTAGATTCATAGAAGCATTGATTATTACACTTGCTAATTACATGTTTTTACTAAATGTAGCCGTACGTTGAAAGTGGTTTGAATCAAGCCTACGTTCTTGTGGATCAAAAGCATTAAACTTCATGCGAATTCATGGTAAATTAGGTTTCAATTAAACTCAAAAAAAAAATGTTTAATAATTTTAATTCATGTGCATAATGTGTGACGTTTATTTTATTAACACATGGTAACATGTAGCCTAACTTTTTACTTCATGTGCATAATTTGTGATGTTTATTTTATTAACCCACGGTAACACCTAGCCTAACTTCGTGCATGTGATGGGATTAATTTTTAATTTATCTTTTTAATAAGCCATACAATAATAATATGTGTTATTCGTTAGAAGTTTTTAGTTTGTTCTGTTTTCTTTTTCTGGTTAGAAGTTTTAAATTTGTTCTGTTATTCTCAGCTTCTTGATCCAAAAGATGAAGCGAACACGTACCCTCCCAAAAACTCTTTTCAAAAGCCACATTGAGAATGAGAAGGTGGGTTTTATAACTAAGAAATCAATCGTTGTTTGGGGAAAGTGGGAGGGGAGTTTGATTCCAGTGAAACACAAAATCATCGTGGTTAAGTCAACAAGGAAGTTAAGGTGCCTCTACCCAAGCTCCGCGCCACGTTACAACCTGTATGCGACCTTATGTGACGTGTGTAAGATTAGAGGGTTCTTGTTAATTTCATATTTCGATAAACCTACAGGTCGGTGAAGTGACCCGAGATTTCTGGTGGTCTAATTGTTAATAAAACATGCATTTTTACACTAATCGTATATATGTTACAGTAATTCAAGGTTCTCCTTTTGCTTGTATTAAGTTTGGATGTCAAAATTATACCATCTCCATCTCTTTTAAGAAGGAGCTTGAGGACTGCATGCTTGTTCAGGGCAGTTCATAGGATGCTCTCATATTCAAGGGTGTGAGGAGCATTTCCGCTTCATGAGAGGCATATATAATTCCTCAAATGTTTTTTTGCTTTGTTTTACAGAGCTGGTATTATTTATAATGAATGCCCAATTATTATTTTGTTTAGCTATGGTTGCGGTGATGTTCAAATATTTTCCTTCCAAGGTCAACATCCCTTCAAGTTCAGTTACTCCTGGCATCCAAAGAGGAGTTTTCTCCCTATCCCTTTAGCGATCGAGACCTTTATAAATAAACTATAACTTGGCCGAAAATTAAATATAAAAAAATGGGAAATGTTTCAAGCTTTTTAGTCCTTTCTTCTAAATTTGACACTTATTAACCTAACACTCCATCGTCAATGGCAGGCAAGGGCACGTGGCCACCTCTCTCGCCTGTTGATGTGTGTAGCCTTCCTGTGCACTGTCTCTATTGGCGATTTTGTTTCCAATTGGGTTTACAACCTTCTGCTAGGCTCGACTTCTTCTTTTCTTCTCCATCTCCCTCTCGCGCGCGGGGTTAGCCGAGCTCTCCCTATCTACTCGGCAGAAACACCCACTGCGCACTCTGTTTTCCCTGCTGCCTGGATGTGTGATGCACACCCCCTGCCCAATGGCGGGGCTATGATATTGCGTCCCGAGAGCTGCCAAGTATGGACACATGTGTATCTTTGGAAATGGGCACTGCAGGTGGATGCGTAGAAAACTGGTAGTATCATCATTTGTAAGAAGGAGGAAGTTCTCTTCTGAAATCACCGTGCGGGAAAATAAAATGGTGCTTGTTGATTAGCACGACAATGATGCATTTGACGGTATTTAAATGAAAAGGTTGCAACATGTTGATACTCAAGCTTCTCTCTTGAAACACAATTCAATGACGGTGAAGTTTCTAAATCTCATGTGACTCTGTTGGAACAAACATCCCAACTTTTCTCTACCTTTCTGTATTCTAATGAAGATTTTAAGGATTTTACAGCCCGGTCGGGGAGGGCATTAGAAATATTTTGGCAGGGTGCATCACAGGTAAATAGAAATTCATTGGGTTGAAGTTTGTATGTTTAGTTTTGATTAATATCTCCCTATGTAAATATCTATCTTATGGTACAGGTAAACATTTTTTTATGCTTCTTGCCAGTTAGTTGCTCATATGTTTGGAGGAGTTGCGGACAAACTAATGTGCGAAGTTAAAGAAAATACAGTGGTTGGCGCAGGGGACAAAATGGCCGTGGGTGTTCTGAGTCAGAAGAGCTGCTAAGTAAGGAAACATTTGAAGAGCATACAGGGGTTGGAACAACGTACAAAGCGTTAGTGGGTGTTTTGAGTTAGAAGAGCTGCCAAATATGGAAACATTGGTATCTTTGGAGGAATTGTTAGCAGGCGAATGTGTGAAGAGCATATAACAAGGGTTGTTGTAATTGGTGTAGTGGTCAAAGCTTTGAGGGATAAGTGTTAGTGGCTGATTATTAGAGTTGGTATGAGCACACCGTGGTTGGAGCTGGTGACAAAGCTTAAACACTAACAATTTATCGGTGGTCTGAGTTAGGAGCTGCCAAAGTATAGTGGTCTGAGTTGAGGAGCTGTCTTCGGAGGTGTTATGGACATAGGGATGTGTGAAGTTAAACGGAAGACGGGGTTAGTGTACTTCACAAAAGGTTCAGACACTGATTTTCGTTGGTGATAAAGTTAGAAAGTTAGAGAGTCTTAATATCTCTTTATTAAGGAGTTGATAGGGGCAGCTTTCGTCAGGAGATGGAGCTTGAGCTTGACATATGCTTAATATTTCTTTATTAAGCATTGTTGATTTTTTTTATTATGGAGTGGACAAGTGGCAGTTCTAATAGGAGCTTGATAGATGTTCAGGATAGAGCTTGACAGACGATGAAAAATCCACAGGGACCATCTCTTTAAAAAAACGTCTTCGACGTAATAATAATAATGGAGGGTTTATATCTTAGAATTTTGGGTGGACTATCATTACTGCTTTTTCATCTATGGACTAGAATGATACAAGTGTACTATCAAGATCATAATTAACTATTTCACATAAATAAAAATTAGCTTAGTTAACATGCGATAAATACACTTCATGATAGTTGGAAAAATTAAACTTCAACTTCAACCTAATAATTAAAAATCCGATCACGATGATACAACTATTCAATTATTGGATTAACTCCATTGATTTTACAACTATTAACTTAACTTCAATTCTAATGGCAGTTATATTGGATAACTATTATATAACTATTAGATTAATTCCAATCGTGATACAACTATTAAATTAAATTTAGATGAAAGTGGTAATTAAAACCTGGTTAATAAAAAACTATTATATGAACGTTTAGTTGTACTCCAATGACTCCATTTCTTAGCCTATGAAGTCAACCTTCATTGCATTGAAACCCTACACAACCCAATAAGCTTTCCATTTTGTAGCGTAGCATCATGAGAATAATCAGTTAGGTAATATGCTCCAAGGGTGGTAGGTGTTGGTTTTACAACATAAGGAGTCATTCTCCAGACTTGTGTTGTATCAAGTCTCATCTATACCCTCATGTGATGACATGGGATGCTAGTACTATAGTCTTATGATGCATCAAGACTGGTCTTGTGTTGTATCAATACTGTAGACTTGTGTTGTATCAAGTAAATGATTCTCATAGACAATGCCCTATGAGATGGATCTCCTTAACTCGAGATGGTCTTGTGTTTTATCAAGATTGGAAACTTGTGTTGTATCAAGTCATGATCCTAATGAATTCATTCAGAAAATGGATACTCATTCAGGTGGACCTCCATTTGTTGAGGTGGCATGCTTATCTTGGTAAATTGGCGATACTATGTGATAGATGACTACCCATGGTCATTCGAGATGGATAAAGATATTAAGTCTCCTCTAGAGACTTATCACCTCTAGAGTGAATTACTTTAGCACATAACTATATGGTCCGGGGTAATATATATGATTGTCAGTATGTGTGACAATTCTTCTGAGTATAATATGATAAGATTGATAAATAATAAATACACATGTGGACCATACAGTAAATGATAAATGATAAAGAGATAAGCATAGGGAGAGAATTTGAATTTCCTAAAGATAGCTAAGTATGCTATAGTTGTAAAGATTCAACTAAATATGAATGCCTCAATTAGTGTCTCAATTAAAGCTTATGTGTTTCACTTAATTAAAAGGAACTTATAGTGGTCCATGCAAATGTTTTGCATGGGAAACACCAAGGGTGAAGCATAGATGACACTTAAGATAGTCTATTAACTAAGTGATCAACATTCAATTAACTAATAAGATCCATGCACAGTTAATAATAGTAAATAGTAATTTGCATGGATGGCAATAAAGGTGAAGCAGTATAACTTTCAATTAGCCCCCTAACTTATTGGGCATGCATTCAATTGAAGATTGAGACAAGTTTAATTGAGTTAACATTCAGTTAAAGACCTTAATTGAAGGAAGGACACATATCTTGTGCATGGAGTGGAATCGTTAGCTTGGCACACTATTAAGAAAATTCGAAATTGAAGTGCATGTCTTCAGTAGTGTCAGGCAAACATTGCATGGTATGAGTTTTGACTTGTTATTAAAGTGGAGGGCACTTGACAAGTTCATTACAAAGTTTTTGTGGCTCTCTCTTCTCTACTGCTAAGGTGATATCTCTTATTCAACAATCTGCTAATGTGTTGTAAACCATTCTATGCAACTCTAGCTATTATACACAAAGAATTGTTGGGCTTTTCAATCTTTGTATTTGGAGGGTTTTCCCAAGGCACATCTTGTCTAATATGGTTGAATGATTTATGTGGATGATTTGTTTTAAGAGATTCATATATGAAGTGATTGATTGTTAAAAGTTTTAAAGTTTGAAGCTCTCCACATTTTCTTAAAATATTGACAATAGGCTCAATGCAATCTATAAATATGAATAAAAAGGGACGAGGGTTCTCAATTTTTTTTGCTTCAATTAAGATTCGATCAGCAGGTGAGTCTAAAACTTACATTAAACTGTGTATTAGTAATTTATTATAAATCTCAATGTGTCAACTATTCCTTTCGGCGTATTCCGAATTAGTTAACTTATTAATATGATTGTTGCTAATTTATTTTTAAGGTCAAAGCTAAGTTAACCATCACTTTAGTGTATAAGACCTCATTGTTTGTGGCATAATAGAACTTAATATATATATAATATAATAAAAAAGTTTTTAGTTTTTTTTTTAACTATTTAGGTAAAATGTATTAATAAAAATAAAAGCAAATTTAAATAATAATAATTTATTTTTAAGGTCAAAACCAAGCTAACCACCAAATTAGTATAACAGACTTCCTTGTTTATCGGATAAGAAAACCTACTATATATATAATATAATAAAAAATGTTTTTCTCTTTTTTTAAGACCATTTTGGTCAAATATATTAATAAAAGGGATTTTATTACTATTAATACAAGTGTATATAATTAAAGGCTGTATATTTACTAGTTAGAAACTAACACACCCACATAGTTTGTGGTTGGATCACTCCGATAGGGATTAAATTGTTAAGAGATAGTCATGAAATGGAAGACCGTTTGGATTTTTTTTATTCCTCATATTATTCTAGTTAAATGAGTTCAACTCCGAGTTATCCATGCCTAGCTACATGTTATCACTGTCATTCTTCCTGTTATCCATTTATCAACAATCAATTATTTTTCTTCTCGATATCCATTTATCAACTATATATATATCACATTCTTACTATATATATATCACATTCTTCTAGTTATATGCCATGAATTGTTGGTTATCCTTTCATCAACTATGAGTTATCCATGCATCGCTACTAGTTATCCATTCATCCACTACCAGTTATATATATACACGTTTTTATTCGAGATTGGGGTGGACTACAACCTATATTTTTTCATCTACGGATGAGGATGAGACAAGTGTACTGTTGAGATTGATTCTATGGAAGTCATTCAAAATTCAAAAAATAATTATAAAAAAAATATTAAAAAAATTGGTAACTGATGAATAGATAAACCGGTAGCGATGCATGGATAACTCATAGCTAATGAATGGATAACCAACAGTTCAAGACATATAACTAGAAGAACATGAGATAAAAAAACATATATACATATATATATATACATATATATATATATATATACATATACATATATATACATATATATATATATATATATATATATATATATATATATATATATATATATATATATATATATATATATATATATATATATATATATATATATATATATATATATATATATATATATATATATATATATATATATATATATATATATATATATATATATATATATATATATATATATATATATATATATATATATATATATATATATATATATATATATATATATATATATATATATATATATATATATATATATATATATATATATATATATATATATATATATATATATATATATATATATATATATATATATATATATATATATATATATATATATATATATATATATATATATATATATATATATATATATATATATATATATATATATATATATATATATATATATATATATATATATATATATATATATATATATATATATATATATATATATATATATATATATATATATATATATATATATATATATATATATATATATATATATATATATATATATATATATATATATATATATATATATATATATATATATATATATATATATATATATATATATATATATATATATATATATATATATATATATATATATATATATATATATATATATATATATATATATATATATATATATATATATATATATATATATATATATATATATATATATATATATATATATATATATATATATATATATATATATATATATATATATATATATATATATATATATATATATATATATATATATATATATATATATATATATATATATATATATATATATATATATATATATATATATATATATATATATATATATATATATATATATATATATATATATATATATATATATATATATATATATATATATATATATATATATATATATATATATATATATATATATATATATATATATATATATATATATATATATATATATATATATATATATATATATATATATATATATATATATATATATATATATATATATATATATATATATATATATATATATATATATATATATATATATATATATATATATATATATATATATATATATATATATATATATATATATATATATATATATATATATATATATATATATATATATATATATATATATATATATATATATATATATATATATATATATATATATATATATATATATATATATATATATATATATATATATATATATATATATATATATATATATATATATATATATATATATATATATATATATATATATATATATATATATATATATATATATATATATATATATATATATATATATATATATATATATATATATATATATATATATATATATATATATATATATATATATATATATATATATATATATATATATATATATATATATATATATATATATATATATATATATATATATATATATATATATATATATATATATATATATATATATATATATATATATATATATATATATATATATATATATATATATATATATATATATATATATATATATATATATATATATATATATATATATATATATATATATATATATATATATATATATATATATATATATATATATATATATATATATATATATATATATATATATATATATATATATATATATATATATATATATATATATATATATATATATATATATATATATATATATATATATATATATATATATGTGTGTGTGTGTGTGTGTGTGTGTGTGTGTGTGTGTGTGTGTGTGTACATATATATATGTACATATATATATATGTACATACATACATATGTACATACATACATATATACATACATATATACATACACATATATATACATACATATATATAATAACTGATAGTTATTAAATGGATAATAACAAGAATGTCGGGGATAACATCTAGCTAGGCATGGATAACTCAGAGTTGAAATCTTTTAACTAGAATAATACGAGGGATAAAAATAATCCAAATGGTCTTCCATTCCATAGTTATCTCTCAACCATTTGATCCCTATCGACATGATCTAGTCACAAACTATGTGGGTGTGCTAGTTGTTTATTTCGAATTTTGAATAGTTGTCATAGAATCAATCTCAACAGTACACTTGTCCCATCCTCATCCGTAGATGAAAAAGCATAGGTATTAGTCCACCCCAAATCTCAAATAAAAATGCCTATCGGGGTAAACATGGAATAGGGGGGAACTTAAATCAACCACCTTTAATTATGTCATTGTTTTAGTTGATAGTCACCACTTTTAATTATGTAACTGTGTTAGTTGAATCCCCACATGTGGAGAGATGGTTAGTGTCATAGGATTACGAGTCTTGCTTGATTTTTTTTTATAATCATCTCCAATCATGCTACATTTCCTTGCTTTGGCCAGAGGGGTTCAACCAACATGTGCCTATTGCAAACATGCTACACCTCTTCACATATGGTATTCCCATAACTTCACCTTATAGTACGATATGTTAGATGTGTAAATTTAGTTCTTACTTATGAAGAACTTACTTTCTATCTCAGCATTAGATAAGAAAGGATATAGGGTTGCATTTATAGATGGACAAGTACTTATGTGGCCCAAAGGAAAATCAATTGAAGATGCAGTTTCCATTGGTGAAGAAGAAGGGGGCTTATATAAATTCAAGGTACAGTCGAAAACAACCCTTGTTCATGAGACCACTAGCCCAAGTGAATTATGACATAGAAGGCTTGCTCACAACAACTACAAAGCACTACCCCATGTGAGAAAAGTAGTGACTGGTTTACTAGATTTGAAGATTGATCATGAAGGCACTTGCAAAGGATGTGCAAGAGGAAAGAATATCAAGAATCCATTTCCGAAGAGCGAGACAAAGACTAAAGGTATGTTGGAATTAATTCATTCAGATGTATGTGTTCTAATGTCATCCACATCTTTGATTGGTTATGAATATTATGTTATATTTATTGATGACTATTCAAG
The DNA here is from genome assembly GCA_001517045.1 of Pseudotsuga menziesii. NCBI lineage: Eukaryota > Viridiplantae > Streptophyta > Pinopsida > Pinales > Pinaceae > Pseudotsuga > Pseudotsuga menziesii. Next base: position 15,336 of record LPNX010549410.1, read on the forward strand.
AAAGACATGGATATATTTCTTGAAAACAAAGGATGAAGTATTCGGAAAATTCAAGGAATTCAAAGCCATGTTAGAGAATCATTCAGAAAGAAGAATCAAGACACTTAGAACAAACAATGGTGGAGCATATACTTCAAAAGAGTTTGAATCCTTTTGTAAATAAGATGGAATCAAGAGGGAACTAACCACTCCCTACAATCCTCAACAGAATGTTGTTGCAGAAAGAAATAATAGGACTATTATGGAAGCAGTGAAGACAATGATACATGATCAAGATCTTCCTATGCATCTATGGGTTGAATCAGCAAGAACAACATTTTATGTACATAACAGATTATCCCATAGTGCCCTTGGATTGAAGACTCGAGAAGAAATGTTCACAGGAAAGAAGCCTGAAGTGAGCCACCTCAAGATATTTGGTTTCCCATTATATGTTCACATACCAAAAGAAAAGAGAACCAAATTGGATCCTTTCGGAAAGAAGGGAATATTTGCTAGATACTATGAAGTCTCCAAAGCCTTCAGAATATACATTCCAGGATTCCATCACATGGATATTAGTAGGGATGTAACATTTTACGAAGAAGCAGATCTCAAGAGATCCAGAAAGTGCTAGCATGAAGAAGATGTACCTCCCAGAAATATAGAAGATGCACTCTCCCCCGAAAATGAAACACTAGAGGGCGATGATATGCTAGAACCTCAAGAACCCCCTACTATGAATATATCATGCAAGGGAAAGCTTGCTTGGGAAAGAGAAATTATACAAGAAGAAAAGAAGTATGGAACTCTAGAAGGATCCACAAGAGTAAGCAAGAGATCAAATCCATTTTCCAGTTATGTAGCTTTGATGTGTGATCTTGTAGACCAAGAACCTACCAGTTATGAAGAAGCTATACAGAAGAAAGAATGGGTAGAAGCAATGCCAGAAGAATACCAATCAATAACGAAAAATTATGTTTGGGATATAGTTCCCAAACCAGAAGGAAAAAGTTTGGTATCTTCCAAGTGGATCTACAAGATAAAGCATTCAATTGGCGGAAGTATTGAGAAATACAAAGCAAGGTTTGTGGACAAATTATTCTCCCAGAAAGAGGGAATTGATTATGAAGATACATTTACACCAATAGCAAGGTACACTTCCATTAGAACCATCATGGAACTTGCATCCATGATCAAGTGAATTTTACACCAGATGGATGTGAAGATAGTCTTCCTGAATGGTTTTATTGAGGAAAAAGTGTACATATAACAACCACAAGGATTTGAAGTTGAAGGCAGACAGACTCATGTATGTAATTTGAAGAAGGATCTGTATGGATTGAAGCAAGCTCCTAGAGCTTGGCATGGAAGGATAAATACATTTTTGACAAGCTTGGGATTTACCAAAAGTAAAAATGACCCTAACCTTTACTTTAAGGTTATGGGTGATGAAACTACCATATTATTTTTGTATGTGGATGATTGATTTCTAGCAGGAAATGAGAGACAAATTGTAGTGTGTAAGAAGAAGCTTGCTGAATAATTTGAGATGAAAGACCTTGGATTGATGCACTATTTTACAAGTCTAGAAGTATGGGAGAGCCCAGAAGGAATCTTTCTCAACCAAGGGAACTATGTTGTGGACATATTAAAAAGATTTGATATGTTGGAATGTAAAGCCATGTCCACACCCATGGATACCAACCTGAAGTTGTTACATGATTAATCATCAGAGTTAGTGGATATGACTCAGTACAAACATATTTTTGGGTTGTTGATGTATCTGACGAATACCAGGCCAGATATATGCTTTGCTGTGAACACCCTGAGTCAGTATTTAGTTAAACCTAGACATGTTCACCTGGTAGTTGCAAAGCATGTGATGAGGTACCTAAAAGGTATGATAGACTTTGGTTTATACTATGTTGGAGATCATGACTACAGATTTTTTATGGTTATATAGATGCAGATTGAGTTGAAAGTGTCTCAAACAGGAAGAGCACCTCTGGTGGATGTTATTGTCTGGGATATGCCATGATCTCATGGTTTAGTAGGTAGTAGTTCGATGTTGCTCTCAACATGGCCGAAGAAGAGTATATATCAACTTGTTCAGCTAGTTTTATGAATCCATATGGATTCAAAAGTTGATGAACTAGGTATATTTTACCTGGATTTGGATACCACGGTGATTATATGTGAGAACCAGATGATGAAGAACCCACTATTCCATAACAAGTCAAAGCACATAGAAATTTGGGATTTTTAGATACGAGATATGGTACAGAAGGGAGTTATAAATATCCAGTATGTGAGTACTGATGAGCAAGTTGCTGATGTGTTGACTAAGCCTCTGTCTCGAGTAAAGTTTGAATACTTCCGTGACAAGATTGGTGTAGTTCGAAAGGACCTTCCTCGAAAGGAGGAGCAGTGATGATGATGTTGTATACCTTCCTCAAAAAGGGGAGAAGTGATTATGATGTTGTAGACCTTCCTCATAAGGGGGAGCAACGATGATGATGATGCAGTCCTTCTTCGAAAGGGGGAGCAGTGATGATGATGTTGCAGAGCCTCCTCGAAAGGGGGAGTAGGTTGATGATGGTGCAGTGGGATTGTATCATCACTGGGAATTAGTCCTAAATTGATCTGTAGACTTATGTCTCTGTGTTGTTTGTAGTTGGATTGTATCATCCCTGGACATTAGTCCTAAAGTGATCCACATAATTCTGTCCCTGTGTTGTAGTGGGATTGTATCATCCCTAGACATTAGTCCCAAAGTGATCCACAGACTTCTGTCTCCGTATTGTGGTGGGATTGTATCATCCCTGGAAGTTAGTCCTAAAGTGATTCGCAGACTTCTATCTCCGTTTTTTGGTGGGATTGTATCATCCCTGGACATTAGTCCTAAAGTGTTATGCAGACTTCTGTCTCCATGTTGTAGTGGAATGGTATCATCCCTGGACATTAGTCTTAAAGTGATCCACAGACCTTTGTCTCTGTGTTGTGGTGGGATTGTTTCATCCTTGGACATTAGTCCTAAAGTGACCCACAGATTTTTGTCACCGTGATGTGGATAGGATTGCATCATCCTTGGACTTATGTCCTAAAGTGATAGGGGTTGATCATCCCGTAATTGGATCATGTGTGTTGTAGGTTATGTTGTTGCAGATGATGATGTTGTTGATTAAAAGATCAAGTGTTGCTGTAGATGATGATGTTGCTGATCAAAAGATCAAGTGTTGCTGTAGATGATCAAGTGATTGAGTGTTGCAGAAGATAAAAATCAAAGATGAATACTTAGTGTTGTAGAAGATGATGCTTTGGTACTGAAGATGTCCCTGGAATTTGCCGATGATTGTTGAAAAAAACTCTCGATGACATATAGATGTATCACCTTGATGTTGTTGAATACGGTCTCTCTCCTTGCTCCTACGGTTGATGTTGTTGTTTTCAGTAGAACACCCCTCTCGTTAAGGGGGAGTGTTGAAATATTGTAACTTTGAAGAATATTCTAAATGTATTTTATTGTTGTAATGTATCGAAGATGTTTTATTCCTCCGTCGGGATGTTATTATTGTATTTGGTCATCATAGAGTCATGAAGTAAAAAATCCGTTGTAAGTCGAGTTAATACAACCCTCCAGAATATAATATTATATTGTTTTGTGTCTTCCTAGGTGAGGTCGACCCAATACGTTTGTTGGGGATGACCTGTTAGGGAAAAATTCAAGTGAAATATAAAGCATAAATATAAGAGGTGTGTTCCTCATTTGAACACACAAACACACACACACTTATGTATATCACGTAGGGGAGAGAGAGAGAGAGAGAGAGAGAGAGAGAGAGAGAGAGAGAGATCTGGAAGGAGAAGGAGCACTTGTTTGGGGTTTTGTCTTTGTACTTTTGATACATCTATATAGATGAAGTTTTCTGGGTTTTATTCCCCCAAAGGGTTTCCCAGAAAAATTCGTGTCTATTTTGTGATTTTGTTTCTTTCAGTGATCATGCAGATGCTATTGTTGTGAAATTGAATTGAATACTAATGATATCTAACTTAACATATGTAATCTTAACAACTTGTTCATATTCTGCACTATTTTAATTGTTATGTATACATATACTTGTATTTTTTATTGAACTTGATGGATTATTTCGTATCAAATTTTTTCTTCATGAGGTGAATCTATGAAGATAGGTAACTTTTTGACCGAAAGTGATGGTAAAAATTTGAATTTTTACTCATTTATTGAATCAAATCCCTCAAAACTCATATATTCCTTGTGAATTCAGACATGCAACAAATAACAAATTATAAGGAATTATGTTGTCTTTCCACATATATTTTAAAAATAAAATAATAATATCATTTAATATGTCAAAATTGCATTTAATGAAAGGTTTGTTCTTGTAAATTTCAGGAAAAGTTAACAAGTGACTAGTGTGCACGTAAAATAATTTAGTGATAAAATGCGTAATTTATGGAAAACAAATATATTAACATATTCCACACATAATGCACTAAAATGCACATTTTTTTTTGTAATTTATTTTGAATATATATATATATATATATATATATATATATATATATAT
>LPNX010549410.1:19956-67154 GCA_001517045.1 Pseudotsuga menziesii
ATAAAAATCGAAAAAAATACCCTTTTGAAGAGGACATGTTGATTTGGGGTGTATATATTTTTTGAAATTTTTTTGTTGTGTATTTTTTATGTTGTTCATTTTTCTTTGCGTTGATTCATAGTTGTGGATATGGTTTTGTATGTTATATATATATATATATATATATATATATATAATCAATTCAAAAACCCTTTACGTTATATGCCAATATATAGACAATTCATTGAAAAAACNAACCCTTTACGTTATATGCCAATATATAGACAATTCATTGAAAAAACCATTAGTATGAAGTCTGCCACTTAAGGTGCATCCCAGGATAGGGTTTAGGCTTTCCAGAGAGGGCAGTAAAATTAAATTTGCAAAAAAAATGGCTAAAATCATGTTTTAAAGCCCTCAATCAAGTATTTTAGAACACTTGATTAAGGTTTTTCATGTATTTTTTAAATACCTCGTTTAAGGGCGTATGTGTGGTTAGCATAAGCTCGATCGAGCTTTTCAAAACCTTGATCAAGCATTTCTAAATCTCTTGATTGAGCAGCTGACAAATCAGACCTTATTATTTATTATATGATATATATACATATTTTTAGAAGTCAACATTCATTGACTTGCATTAGTTTTATTTTTAAGAAACAAATTAAAAATTTGTATAATATTATACATAATTTTAATATTAAACTTAATATTTTCAAAAATGAAAATAAATTCAAGATTTTTTAATTTACAAAAAAATGATTTTATGTTTGGGCAAGAACAATTCCAATGGGACATAAATCCTTGCAAGAGTGGTTTTAATTATCAAAATTTAAAAAAAAAGAAATGATATATAAAACCAAAATTCTTACAATCACCACCTGTTATCTAGTACGCCCTCGTGCTTGGATGCTCTGACGATTAAAACAACAAGTACAATGCTTGATGTATTTTATCACATGATGTGTTTTGTTGCATTTTGGCCGTGGTCAAAATTTATTAGAACTTATCCATTCTTTACTAAATGTTTGGGATGGACTCCACGTTTTAATCACATGCTTTAGTTCAGAGATAGGAAACATATCAATGGATGATCAATAAAAGATTTAATAATATGTGATAGCGAGGCAATTAGAAAGTGCAATGGGGATTTATTCAAGCAAGTTAAGAATTGTGAGTACTATTGTAGACTCTCTTCCAATTATTGTTGTTGTTTCTTTTGTAGTCTTGGATGGTAGTTTTGTTGTTATAATTAATAGTAATAATAAAACTTTAGAGGAGAAAGACATGCTTCCACTACGATTTGATAAAGAAGCACATAGGGGTTGATGAATCGCCTTCCTATAATTATTTCACCTTCAAAGAAAGTGTTGTGAAAATTGGTTTCGATCTAATACTTGGCACCATCTCCAACTAGCCTCTAAGAGAGCATGAAAGCAACCATGGAAGGAATGGTTCTATTTCCATGGTAGTTAACAATAATTTCAACTCTATCTTTCTACCACATTACGATGTAGTTTTTAAGTTGTTCTAAGATCAACACCAATTTCCTTATCCTCAAATTTGGAATCCATATCTCATTTTTGTGATCACAATATTATTGGCTAGAGCCAGACAAGTTCTTGACTTTTAACCAAAAAGAACGAGCACAAACCTCAAACCTTGGACATAAGTTTATCAGTGGAGTGAAGTGTAGTATGTCCGTGGTCTCAATCCCACTGTGTTTCTATGTGAGAGATCCTTGGGCTAACTCATATAACCCTACGACATGGTATCCCCCACTACTCTAATTCCTATGATCTTAAGTCACGTAGTGTTTCCACATTTCTAGAGATCGCCACATTAACTCATAACCCTCTCAAGCTATAGTGCAACATTATTGACAGTTGTAAGTTGCTATTATGAAATTGTAAGTTGTAATTTGTACACATTTAATTAGTGAATTCTTAAAGAGTAATTGTACAATTGAAATTTGTAATTGTAATTGTAATTATAATGGTATATTGTAATTCTAAATTGCAACTCTGAGATTGTGATTTGTAGATTGTGATTTGTAGATTGTGATTTGTAGATTGTAATTTGTAATTTGCAATTGTAATTGTATTTGTTCATTGTAAATTGTAAATTGTAACTCTAATTGTTACCATTAATTGTAATTGACATCATGAATTGTAATGTAAAATTACTAATTTGTAAATCTAATTATCATTTTCTTAAATTGTAATTGTACAATTGTGAGTTGGTATTGTGAAATTGTAATTGACATCATGAATTGTAAATGGAAAATGAATATAAGATAAATAATATAAACATTGAACATGAACATAAGATAAACTTGTAACTTCTAAAAGTAAAATTGTTACTTGTAGCTTCTAATACTAAGCTTGTAACTTCTAATTGTAAAATTGTAAAATTATAAATTGTATAATCGAACATAAACATGAACATAATATAAATAGCATGTATACACTTGTCAACATAAACATAAATATAACTATCATACAGTCATCAACATAAATATAAGATAAAGTTAACATACATGTGCATAAACATAAACATACTTGATGAAGATAAATAACATGTACACACATCCACATATAAATAAACATAAGATAAATACCTCATGTTGACATAAACATGAGACATCATATATCCATGCGACGAAAACATGAAGTTTGGTAACACGTTTGCTTGGTTTTTGACAAACAAAACTGCAAAATTTTATGTTTTTCAACTTCAACTCTTTTAAACCTGTATCTCCCTCGGGAATTCAGCCATGAAGTAAACAAGAGACTTTTAAAGAAATTTATTAGCTTCGTACTCATATTTAGAAACAAAATTATGGACAAATAATGTGATAAATTTTAGGGGAACCAACAACATATCCTTTAAATCTTTAGGTACAAATAATGAATGACCTGCGTGCCCCTTGTATTTTTGAGAGATGCTTATTCATTTTAGTGGAAAAAATGTATGCTCATAATCTACACAGATTTCACTTGGGAATGGACTATATTTTGAGGTTTTTTATACTTAAACACTATTTTTTATTATTTATTGAAACAACATATGTTAAAAAATAGGTGCCTTATCAACATGTTGATTACCTTGAATTTTCTTTCTAATGCAACTCTTATCAGACAACCTAAAACTATGATTTTGAAGAGGACATTGTAAGGAACATCCCTGTGATTTTTTTTATTGCTTTGGTGTTGTCATTTTGACGATATTCAATTTTTCATTTTAGGTGATTTTTAGAATGGTAAAATTCCTAGGTGATAAAGTTAGGAACAAAATTATTAGAAATAGAATTATTAATGAAAAACATCAATTTTTATATCACTATCAAATAGATTCAATGATGAATCCAATGGTACCAAGTTCGAAATATAAGCTTTAAAATTTGCATGGTTTTGGCCTTGGTGAATCTACGGGTTTTGAAAAAATACATGAGATATTGTAGGTTTTGTTGACCAAAACTTTAGGCCGACAGCTTGATAAGCTCTCATACAAGAGATGGAAAAATCTGGCATCCCAGAGTTTTTTTAAATACAATGATGTCATTGTCCAAAACTCTATGACAAGAGTTTGATAAACTATCATACAAAATTTTAAAAACTCGCATCTGAGAGTTTAAACTGACATACAAGAGTTAAAACTCTCAGCCAAGAGTTTTATTAAAATCTCAGTCAAAATTTTATGTTGAATTTTTTGCATGTTCTTTGATGCGCACGTTTTTTCTTACCTACTCATTTTGCAAAAAGTGTTTCCCAACTTTATGTTATCATCCTAGTGAATGACTTGGCTTGTATAATGTAAATATTTCTATATGGACCATGTGTTGTTCATGACAATGCACCCTTGTAACCTAGGGTCTCTGGGGTTACCAACTTACTAAGACACTTGCAGATAATCAGCTTATCTAGAAAATGAAATAGAAATAGGAAGGAAACTTTGCTTACTTGATTTATGATGGTTGATCCAAGCTTGGTCTTCTCCTCTTTCAATCTCCTTCAAAGCTTCCAAGGCTTCTCCAATTCTCCTACAAAAGACAAATTCTTCCAGCAATATATCATATATATATATATATATATATATATATATATNTATTTATAATAACATAATTGAAATCATTCATAATCCATCATACATGAGAAAACAACAATACAAAGATTGGAAAAAGAACTTTCTTTATTCATAAACAGAAAATGGTGAGATTACAACCCGACTTCTAAAACAAGGACTCCTCTGCAAACCAAGGACAATGAATTTTGCTCCTCCAAGAGGTTTGAAGAAATACCACCAGCATAAATTTTCTCTTCCAAGAATGATTGATTAGCCCCATCCCATGCCCTCTATTTATACACGGCGAAATAGAGAAGTTTCGAAGGTTAGGATGGTTGAGATAGTTGAGATAGTTATTGATTAAGGCTCAACTAATTTTGACTAATCATGATTTATGACGGTTGATCCAAGCTTGGTATTCTTCTCTTTCAATCTCCTTCAAAGCTTCCAGGGCTTCTCCAATTCTTCTACAAAAGACAAATTCTTCTAGCAATATATCATATATATATTAATGGTTAGTGAAATGCATATTCATAATAACATAATTGAAATCATTCATAATCCATCATACATGAGAAAACAATAATAAAAATATTGGAAGAAGAACTTTCTTTATTCATAAACATAGAATGGTGAGATTACAACCCGGCTTCTGAAACAAGGACTCCTCTGCAAACCGAGGACATCAAGTTCTGCTACTCCAAGAGGTTTGAAGGAATACCACCAACATAACTTTTCTCTTCCAAGAATGATTGATTAGCCCCATCCCATGCCCTCTATTTATACATGGGTAAATATAGAGGTTTTGAAGGTTAGGATAGTTGAGACAGTTGAGATAGTTATTGATTAAGGATCAACTGATCTCGACTAATCATGATTTATATTTTTTAACATTGAATTAAGGTACACACAATTATATATATAGGAAAGGCGCGTATGACATGTTCCTTGATTTAAGGCAAGTCACGTCTTCAAGGTACACACGGGTTGCAATGCAAATAGTTGTGTGTGCATCCCTAATCTCCAAATGAAAATATATTAAGTTGGTCATGAGTTTATGTATTAATGATCATGCACATCTATAGTGTTTTGGCTTACTTCAATCCTATTGTCCTTTTGTTCCTGACATATTGGATGTCAGCACTCAGATGGAGAAGTTTCATTTTGGTTGATAACAGATGCCCCCTAATGTGTGAGGTTAGAGGGAAGCGATGGCCGAAATACATTACAATATTTTAATCTTGGAGAACTCAAGTGTCCAAGGTAGCAGAGGAAGTGCCTGAAACAAATACATATCAATTTCATATACAAAATCGTATCCGAGGATGCCATGTTCAATATAATGGAACACTAGCTCCTTTACAATATTTGATTACACCATATGATACGGGTACAAGACCACACATATTACAAAGGTGGATTGAAGCCACAATATACAATGATGAGTCTTCAAAATCTGGAAGCTATGTAACTGATCATAACATAATCTTGCGCAACTTAGGTTATAAATGTGAAACTAAGGTCTTCATCGAAATCCAAAGGAACCAATACAATGCTTGCCATTTGAATATATGTATTGAAGTCGAACATGGAAGGAACTCAATAGAATGTCAGACAATGAGTGGAACTAACAACTGAAGCAAAGGAGTTCACCAATGATGATAGTGAATCCTAAGGTACCATCGTCAAAGCTCTAGGTCATCATCTTCAGGAAGTACTGATGAGAAACCATATTGTGATGAGGAAGGAAATGGATCCTCCAAAAGATCATAAGAGTGGTTAGGAACTGGATACGGGAAGGTAGACACAAGTAATACTCAGATAGAACAATGATGGAATTAGGATAATAGTTAGATGAAGGGATAAATCCTTGAACAATGAGCATGACATAGAGATGACCCACGGCAGCTGTTAACTTGCAAATAAAAGTATAAAACAAACCATAGAAGAACTCTCTTAGATTCTGAAGAAGTAAGGAACACCTTTTTCGTACTTAGTCAAGAAGGTCCGAAAAAGGTTAAATTATGACCTACCCAACGCCCCTTCAAAATTAGCATATAGCCTAAGTTTTATGAGTGTGAAGGAAGGAAAGATCACTTGGAAAGATCCATTTGATTACAAGAAATGGGGCTTATAACAGTAAACTTGATGTTTTTTTCTTTAGGGTTTAACGAGCATGACAAAGACATAAACCACGGTCGAAATATTTTTCATGTTTGGGTCCAGAGCATGAAAAAGAGAAAACTAAGCTCATACCGGGCATTCCTTTTCCATAAGTTTAGTCCCTCAAGTCCAAAAAAGTGATAAACCTATACCTGAGAATACTCTTCTCAATTCCAAAGAAAAGAGAGTGTTCATTTTTCGTATTATTCCACATGGTCTAAAAAAGTGATAACTTACCACCAATGTGGATGCCCATTCACATATTCTTAACGATTCTGGATGAAAAATTTTACTCAGTGGTCGAGTCTATTTTGAGGAGTTAGACATGGGACGAAAGAAACTCCATAAGGGTAGGGAGCCTTATAAAACAGTGATAGCTTGTAAAAAGAGACCAAAATGAGGCTCAATTTGGCATGAAAAATAACTAAGAATGATCCCCTAAACCTATGACAAATGCGGCATGAGTACCAAAAGATGACAAAGTGTTCTAAACTAGGGTACTCATGGAAGGAAGGCCCTATCCATGGAAGAACAATGATGTAGACGAGGTAAAAATGGTTAAACACCATAGTCCGTGGTCAAAGAAACAATCCTAGGATCAAGAGCGGATAAGGTATAAATACATAATGACATATGAAAGACCCAAATCCTACCCTATATGAGCAAATAATAACTTTTAAAAGACTTTGAACTTGTTGCATTAGGAAAAAGGACATGGTATTAGTTCAATTATAAAAATAATTTTCAAACTATAGGCCCAGAAACCCAAAAATTGAAATTTTTTCTATATATAGTTCAAAAATAGAAAAAACATACCATTTCATATTTTTACCCAATTTAGCAATATTTCACCTCTGACTTGGATTTCTCAACACAGACAAACCGATGGACAATTTCGCATTCTGCAAGTGTCAGGTTAGCTAGCTTTCTCCTCTCTTTCATTCCAACCGTTTTATATTTCATTTTTATGCAAATTTTCCATGTTTTGAGCCTGCCCTAGGGAGGTTGTATAGTACACGCGGGTAGGTGGCTTATACAGTCGCGTACACAGGTTTTACACACGACCTTCACGAAGGCAACTAGCATGTATTGCGTAACATAGAAAATTTTAAATTACGGCCAAAATTAAAACAATTTGATAGATTCTAATGATTAATGATGATCAATTGGGAAGGTTCAATCATGGTTTTAGAATGGAAGGAACGAGAACATGAGGATATGGACCACAATGCTCTCTACAATGCCCCCACTGTGCATGCACCGCGGTAAAGTGGGTTTCTAAGGTTCTTCTACACATCTCCAATGCGGGCCAATGTCTGCTTGCTTGAACATTTGATTAGCTATCGGGATCATGACCTCGGGGATTTTGATCTTCAAGGTGAGATCTTGGAGCTAGCTGTGGAAGACATGTATTTGATCACAGGGTTGTCTCGCAAGGGTATTCCTGTGAACCTCGAAGGTACTGGCAGGGGTGGTGACCCCATGAGTGTCCAAGACTATGTGGACACTACTGCACGCTAGGGAGTCAGAAAAAGGGATCATGCATCCCAATTGTTCATATCGCCAACTTCACACTACAGGTAGTGATAAGTACAATAGTACGTATTGCAGGATCTTCGTCATTACATCTCACCACCCAAACACAAATTAGAGTGGCAGTGGAGTGTTTACAGGGGACTGTGTTCGATTGGTGTTCGAGTATGATCATGATCATGAAGAAATAACTCTTTGATTGTAAGAGAGGATAGCACAAGAATTTTGGGGATTTGAGTATATTAGTGGCATTCTTCTTTGAGAGAGTGCCCTCTATCAGCCCTGCAGTACCACTTCCATCTTTCTCTCCTCGTCAGCTTAGACTGACCAGGTGGGGAGAAGTCTTCCTTCGCCAAGGTGGCAGAGGATCAGTCTAGGGTGTATACAATGATGAATTCTATGTATGGTGGGGATGCCAGTTACCAACATTTGAGCAGTTTCCTTACTCAGGTTTATATTTTTGAGGAGACAATGATCTCGTCCTCCCGCCAGGCCTAATGTGGGGAGAGCTAGGTATTTTTCTTTTTATGTTTTTCAATTTTTATGAACCTTTATCATACAGTTATATACATGTATAAGAGTTTTAAATCCATTTTAATGTTAAAAATGCAGATGTTGGACCTATACGCCCTGATAGGCACCCCAGGATGTATGTACGACCTGTAGCAAGTGAAGACCAAGGTTTACTAAGGGTACTCGAGGGGAAGCTGGACAGGCTGAACAAAAGAGTTTCGACTCTACTGATTGAGAAAATTCCTGCTATCATGCAAGAATTTATCGTAGGGATTCCACCTACTTGGATACGCCTCATGAGGAGGGTGGCCAGGGCCATTCTAGTTTACATAGAATCCAAAGAGGATGCTGCAGCTGAAGAAGCTGATGATACAGGTGATGTTGGCGATGCGGGTGATCAGACCTAGATCTATAGGCATTTTATGGATTGCAATCTAATTTTTTGTATATTTTTATAGTTGTGACTGGATCTTAGGATCAAAACTCGACCTATCTATGGACATATTTTTACATACACACACACACATATTTTCCTGGTTATTTACATGTATTCCAAATGTATCTGTTATGTATATTTTACAAAATGTGTGTTAAGTGCTAATCTATTATATAGTTCGCATATGCATCAATCAGTTAATGTATTTTCATTACATGGAATGTAGATAAATGAAATATAATAGAAATTTTCTTTCAAGTAATTTAACCTACAAAAACTGACATAACAGGGTAGGGTTTTGCACCTGATAAGCTCCATTGAGCTAGGAAAACACCAGTTGAGATTCAAGTCTAACTTCCAATTGGGTGATACCATGCGACAAGGCATCCCATAACAACTCAATAAAAACCATGTACTCAGCCACACTATTGGTAGCAAGACCTAGGCAAGCGCCTCGAGAGGAAACTAGTTGTCTTGAGGGTGAATAAATGACCCATGCGGTTGAAGCCAGGTTACAAGTATGAAAACTAGCGCCATCCACAAAACCTATGAAACACTCAGCTGACATCTGTAACAATCACCAGATGATGTAAGAACACTAACTAGCTAACTATTGTACATAAAATTACATACAAGAAAATACAAGAAAAGGAACTAAGACTAGGCATAGTATTTCGTCAGGCAGATCCCATTCTTACGCTCATGCAACTTGTTTCCATCAAAATAAGTGAACTCATATTCCCATTTTTTCAAGACCTTCAACATAATGTAGGGTCCTAACCACATGGCCTTGAACTATCCTTCCCCCAGGGGTTCTTTGTCCTGATCCCAGAGCAAGTCAAGCTCCCCTTCAGAGAAAATTCTAGACTTGACCGATTTATCATATTGGTTTTTAACCCTATTCTTATGAGCTTCGTTTGTCGTTAACGTATCTCTGGGTCATTCATCTAGATTTTCCAAATGTAGCAAACGTTCTTCTAATTCAGTCATGTTAGGGAGTACATGAATGAAAATTTTAAGTGATGGAATTTCACACTTGACCGGAGTTACTGCTTCCACCCTGTGAACGAGTTGGAAAGGTGAAGACCTCGTGGTATTTTTAACATTCGTATGGTATGCCCAAAGTGTGGGATATAGCATAATGTGCCAATTTGACCGGGTTGCGTTGATAGTATGCTTAATAATGGTCTTCAACGTCTTATTGACTGCCTCGACTTGACCATTTGCTTGTGGGTAGAAGAAATACGAGTGATCTTGCTTTAACCTTAGCATAGTAGCCAATTCATTCATCATGCTATTCTGGAAATGACAGCCATGGTTAGTGACAATATCCTTTGGAATTTCAAAGCGAGTGATGATCTAGTTGAACACGAAAAAAGCTGGAGTTTCACCGTCAACTTTAAAGGTAAGCATTACCTCTGCCTACTTGGTGAAGTAATCAACAACGACAATGCTATATTTGTTCCCCCCAACCGAAACTGGGTTGCACGTCACATAATCCACCCCCCACTTAGTGAAGGGTCCCATTGTAATGACAGGAAACAAAGGAGCAGGATGTGACTACATTTTCCCGGTGTAGAGCTGACATGGATGACAACGCTTCACAACCTCCACACAATCTTTAAAGATCGTGGGCCAGAAATAACCGGCACGTAAAATATTCTAGTCCATTGCTAACCTAGATAAATGGCCCTTGCATCCTTTGCTATGGAAATCATTTAGGACACGCTCGGCCTCCTTGCGGGTGAGGCGTCAATGCAAAACATAATCTACCCCTCTACAGTACAAAGTATCCTTGATGATAAGGTAGTTTTTTTGCATGTACGTGCAGTTTACACCGCTCTTCCCTCGAGAAGGCTGCAAGACACTTCAAAGTCTGGAGATAGATAAGTATATCTTCGTACCAAGGATCAGAGGTTGAAATCAGAAAAATGTACTCATCTGGGATTGAATCTTCTTCAACCGCTACATTCTCTTCCATTGGAAATTATGCAATAAGTTATGCAAAAACTAAGGACTTTTTAGATTTGGAAGACTAAAAATCCAAGTCAAACTCTTGGAGAATGACTATCCATTTATTTAATTTTCCCCCGATTATGCATCGGGACAAAACATACTGAAAGGGATTAACATCTTCCACTATTGTTGTGGTCCTTAGTAGGATGTAGTGACGTAACCTCTGCGCAGCATAAACAACTGCTAAAACTAACTTCTCAACGTGGGATTATCGAAGTTCAGGACCATCCAATGCATGGCTAAGGTAATAGTCAACATGCTCTTGAAGCTTGTCATCTTCTTGGACTAATACTACCCCAATGGTCGATTTAGATGCAGCCAGATACAATATAAAATCTTGAGAGTAATCCGGCGGGCGTAACAAAGCAGCTGATAGCAAAGCTTTCTTCAATGCCTCGAAATCAAGTTGTGTGCTTTCATCCCATACAAATGGAGTGTCTTGCTTTAACAGGCGCATGCTACCTTTAGTGATATTGGCATAGTTAACGATAAAACGTCGAAGGAAGTTAGACTTTCCTTGCAGGTTTTGAAGTTTCCTAATAGAACGAGGAGGAGGCATATTTACAATGGATTCTACTCTCAAAGGATCCACCTGAATATCTTTGTTTGATACTATGAACCTGAGTAGCCGTCCCGACTCAATGCAGAAAACAAACTTGTGGGGATTCAAGCGTATTTTATAATGTCTACATCATTCGAAAATCAAGCGAAGATGATCTGTATGATCAATCCTCTTACGAGAATGAGCAAGCAAATCATCTAGGTACATCTCAACAATGTTTTCAATGTCATGGAAGGAAACATTCATTGCTCGCTGAAAGGTATCCCCTGCATTTTTCTATACATGAAGGTACCCCATGGACAAATAAATGTCATTTTAAGTTGGTCTTCCGGCTTAATTTGGATTTGATTGTAACCGAAAAAACCATCCATAAATGAAAAAAACTTCACTCCTCACACAAGCATCAATGATTTCATCTATAAAAGGTGTGGGGTAATTGTCCCTAGGACATGCCTTATTCAAGTCATGAAAATCTGTACATATGCGTATCATCCCTTGTTTCTTATCAATGGGAACATGATTGGATACCCGTTCCGTCAAATCAATCGGGTAGATGAAACCAACTTTCAACAGTTTTTCCACTTCAAACTTAACGGTTGCCTCCTTATGCAGGTTAACATGTCTAAGATTTTTTCGAACCGGTTTAGCATCAGGATAGGTTCAGATTTCATGTTCAATAATTGATGGATCCATGCCTGGAATCTCCTCATATGACTAGGAAAACACATAGCGAAAATCCTTAAATAAGGCAGTATAGATAGCAATCTCCTCTGGAGAGCAGCTTGCACAGATATGTATATTTTCGACGACAATGGGGTTTGTAGAGATGTTGATAGGAATGGTTATAGAAATATTTCCCACATTCCCCTCGAAAAAAATTCCCTCCCTTGGTAAGGGATTGGTCGATAGATCAACATCATCATCTAGTCTCACATGGAACTCCTGGTTTTCAATTCTGCTTAGCTCTGGAAGGAAGTAGGATCTATGGTGAAGATCTTCGCAGATCTTGTCTCGCCCACTCATAGCTTCGAAAATGGCTTCATCTGAAGGCAAAACCATGTCTAACAAATCATCTGAATACAAATAGTTCACTTCCCAACCAAGCAGATAAGCTTCTTTTGACTCCTCTGAGACTGTAAAAGGAGTCAAGATTAGATCAGCAGTGGTGTTAACGATAGCTTGGTAAGCCACTTCCACTACCGATAAGGGCACCTGAGGTTCATGACGGGTAGCAAGGACCCAAGGATCAGTTCTATCGATAACCATCGCTATAGACTTCCCTACACTCCTAGAACCTAGATAATTTATCGGTCTGGGATATCAAATGTGCCCATTAACTATGAATACATTCCAGCCCCTAGCTCTCCATAGCTGGTTTGACCTGATCAACCAATGATACCGTGGACTCATTCATTTCCAAATGGCCCCTTCGAGCGAAATTGAGTTGGTCAACAGTAACCAACTTTCCTTCATGTGGAAAAACCACTACTCGAAGAACAACCAAGGCAATCACGCACATAATGTAAGTCCGACTTCTCCCCAGAAGCAACTTATATTCCAATGGAGCATCAATCACCTCCACTTCAACAGACACCACTTTCCCTGCCAACTTAATCTCAAAATTTGGTAGGATACCATGCGGGCAGAAATACCTTCCGTCGAAATCACTAAGCAAGGTGTTCGAATCTGGAACTAGTTCCGGGGAACCTAAAGCCTTCTAGCAAGAAAGAGAAATAACACATGTGGAAGCACCCTCATCCACAATTGTACGCCCAATGGTCTTACCACTATGAACGCCATCTACTGACAAGGCCGCATGATACGGTAGGTGCATCTTGACATCTGATAGATTGAACTTTTCCATCAAACTAGAAGAATCCATGCTTCCTAGAGCTATTAAAAGGGCATCCTACTGAGTGGGACAACTCTGAAGCACTTCCAATTCAGACATCGCACAAGGGGTTTGGTCCAAATCTTCCACCACATAGTAGTTAGAAGCATCCCTAGATTTTGGGTTGTGAAATTCCTTTTTAAAGATACCTTTCGGTATTTTAGGCATTAGATCTTCATGTTTCTCGATTGTGAGAGGGTTAGAGGTTTCACCAATGGACTTACCCTTCTCAGAAGCCTCAATCTCATAATTTTTATTTCTCGTCTGGAGCAAGGTACTAGATTGTACCATGTTGATATAATTTTGGTCAGGAGGGGCACCCGAGGTGCCTCCAGGTACACTTGAAACAGAAGTTGCATTCTGTCCTTGGGGAAATGGATCCTTCAAAACAATTGGTTGTTGGTTTTTGAGCAACTTCTGAGCTTTATCAATGGGAGGGAATTGATGAGTTAAGTGATCTCCCTGGCACAACTTACAGGGAAATTTCACATTCTTCTTATCCTTATTTCCCCCATCAACATTGTTTATGGGTTTAGGCTTGGTTTGGTTTCGCTCACCTTTCTTCCCCTTCTTCTTTTTCCCACTGGACTTCTGATTTCCCTTTTGGGAGGATTGTGCAAAAAAAATTTCATTTTGGGGTGAGGGGGCATCCTTTGCTACCTCCACTATAGAATGCTTGAAGGACAACTCATGGAGTTGCTTGGCCAATGACTCTACAGTGGGAGAATTCAATGAACCAACCACACCATCAACATGGGGTCTAGTATTGGGTTTCTCGACACCATGGGTAGACCGCGGTGCCTCAGGTATGATTTCATATAATATCCCATACTAAGCATATATCAAATCCATCTGCTGGGCCCCAAGGATGGCCTCTTCTTCAGGGGTCACCCCCGAAGTGGATACATCCTTAGATATATAAGGTAATAAAGATTTAAGGAACCACTCTAACAGGAACTTGGGGAAAATAGTGGATTTTATAAGCCTCTTTCATCTTTGTCACTCTTGGATATGATCCGAAATGTGAGTGGCTTTGGCTTGCCTAAAAGTAGATAATAGGTCTATGCCGGCATCAACCAGACAGGAAGCTGGAATTTGTTCAAGAACACATTAGCTAAGTCCCAAAAACTATCAAACACGGTAGAAGGCAATTCAATATACCACTTTGTTGCAACACCAGTCAAATTTATTTGGAACAGACTCAACCGAATGGTGTCATCATTCAGTGAGTTGGAAGAGCACCATAAATGGAAAGGAGTGATATGGGCACCTGGATCTTCATCTGTTTTTCCCTCAAACTTGGGAATGTCCGAGGTTAACTTGGTTAGAATAGTTGGCCATGTGGAACTATGTTTCACCGGATCATTCATCAACTTAGTCAAATCTGGCAAGTTTAAATTTGCTAGGAACGAAAGTTTAGGCCTAACCAGAGCTAGAAAAGCATGAGTTTAGGAGGTAGAAGGACCTACCCTCTGGTTCCCAAAAGTAAAGGTGGGGTTTCCCCCAGCTATCGGTTGTGAAGTAGTTGGTCTACTTTGAAATGGATTGCACCAATAAGCCAGTGGATTATTTGTGTGTGGTGTATTAGAAGTAGTTTGAGCCCCTCCAGATGAAGCTGGAGTCTAAAAGACCGGATATCCCTCCGCTAAAAAGAGAAAAGGGAGAGATCGTAAATGGGGCCAACAAGGGAGTTTGAAAACCTTGACAATAAGTATTTGTATTTCCAAATTGCATCCCCACATATGCAGTTGTAGGGACTACATAAGGAGTAGATGGGAGAATGTGCCCCCCATTCCATGGGAATCCCTGGAAAAATGAAGAGGATCCAACAGGACCACTCTGAGCAGTATGCATGAAAGAGGGAGAAGCAAAAGGTGCACTGGGAATACTAGTGACAACCCCACTAGAAGGACCTACTACATTCAAGGAATTCAATGGTTGAACCACCTGACTACTTGGTGATAAAGGTGCAATAGATGCACTTGGTCTAGGAGTACCAACCGAGGGAGGTGGCACTCCTCCAGCCAACACGGCTGAAGTGGGGGTAGACATACCCTCCGCAGAGCTTGCCATAATGCTGCTCATGAGAACACCAATCATAGGTGAAGTGAATGGAAGAACTTGGACGATCACATGATCATTTAAGTCAGTAAGAGGGGGGTTAAATTTCCTTGCAAACTCGTCATCCTACAAGTCTTTAGTCTCTATTGCGGTTGTATCAACCTGATTGGTCCTAAGTTCTAGTTCACTTGGAACTTTGCTTACTCCTACTGGTTTGAAAGAACCGCCGATATCTAATCTCTGCCTTTGAGGGGGTGGTGGAGGCTCCACTGTTGTAGCTAGAGGAAGTTTTTGCAACCTTCTTGACCTTCTAGGAGGTTGGTCCTCCATGGCTAAAAAAGTGACTCTTCCCACACCTAAAGGTCGACTAAATACAAATAAACCACACAGCACTCACTAAAACATTTCCTAAAGCCAAACAGACAAACGAGTATAAGATATTCCTTCCAAAAGAAAGATGATAGATGGTTACTTGGTGTCCCTGTAGATATTCTTAGGCACAAGTGGAGGAATCACCCAACCTCCCTCCCACACCTTCTATCGGGGTTACCTTCCAAGCCCGTCCAAGGTAGACCAGAAATAGCCTTCTGGTATACCTGTGTATGAACCCTAGATGTCAAAGAGACTAAAGGCTACCACAACTATACTGAAATTCTGGGCGGACAGTCGCAAGCTTGATTCATATGCATGGGAAGGGTAGCAAATCCCAAAACCCTGTCAACACTAGCACCGCACAGGGCCCAAGAGGTGGTATTGACAGAAGTCCCCAAATGCGTAAAAATCTAGGTATACGCTTGAGCAAGGAATCAGAGGGTTATCTCCTCAGTCCAGGCCCTCATGTGTCCTTGTGCTTAACTCCCATGTGAGAGGAGATTCCTAGATACAGTCAATATAGAGGAGGATTTATCTAGTGATTGGCCAACTACGTCTGAAATCAAATACTTGTGGAGAGTTAAAACTCCCTAATCCACAAGTCTAGACTAAGCTAGTTGGTGTAAGATCCTAAAAAAGAAAACTTACTAATAATTTTAAATTATGTCGTTCTTTTTAATAGGCTATTTTTAGTTAGAGGTAAATGGTGTGAAACTTATGTGGTGTTATAGACTCGATAAAAGAAAGAAAAAATGATGCATAAAAGTAAATTTTCAAAGCAAATTGCAACTACTAAGCCAACTTTTCTTTTCTTTTTGTAAATGGAAGTTAATGAACTTAAAACTAAGTATGAGAAACTACAAGACCTTTTAATATTTTTTGAAAATTTTCTTTGAAAAATAGCGAAAAGCAATACTGAATGCAAACTTATGCAAAAGTATAAAATATTTTTGTCTTTTCTTTTCAAACAACTTCAAAAATTACTATGCAAATGAATGCAATGCTTGAGCAATTTTGACTAATCTAAGCATATAATAGTGAAATGAGGCAAAAGGATCCCAAAATGACTTACTTCAACCAAGAGGAAGAAGACTGGAACAAACCCTGACTTGGAGAAACTAACAAACTTAAAAGTTCACTAGATCCACAAAGAAATGAGCGAGAAACTGAGACTATAAGAAACAATATAGAGTATAAATCATTCAAGGACTTGATCACTGGCCTAGAACAAAAGCACTCAACTTTTCAAACCAAGCAGGAGGACCACCAACACTCACCAATGCAAGAAAATCAAACACAAAAAACTCAAGGACTTGATGAAATCAAGTAAACAGTGCGACATACAGACCTCGGACTCATAGAGTCATGTCATAAACAAAACCCTTTCAAGCATTCAAAATCCACCAAACAAGGACAAGCAAACCCTACTGAACCAAAATACTGCTACAGGATACACGCGACTGTCTATGTAGACAACCTGCATACCACACATGACTGTCTAGAAGGAAACCTTCGTGTACATAGTGAAACATGTGACTGTCTAAGAAGACAACCTGCGTGTGCTGCTAAAACAAATTGCAAAGAAAAAGACTAGCAACAAAGCTATCAACAAGAAAAACTATAAATCAAAGGCCAAAAATACTGAAAAACACCCAGAATTAAAAAGAAGCAAAGGCTGGTAAGGGAACCTAAAGAACAGACCCACAACAAGCTGGACTCCCTAACAAAGTCGCTAGTTTTGTTGTTCAGGATAATGTGCCCTTGTAACCTAGGGTCTCTGGGGTTACCAACTTACTAAGACACTTGTAGACAATCAAATTATCTAGAAAATGAAATAGGAATAGGAAGGAAACATGGCTTACCCAGTTTATGATGGTTGATCCAAGCTTGGCCTTCTTCTTTTTCAATCTCCTTCAAAGCTTCCAGGGCTTCTCCAATTCTCCTGCAAAAGACAAATTCTTCCCGCAATATCTCATATATATATTAATGGTTAGTGAAATGCATATTCATAATAACATAATTGAAATCATTCATAATCCATCATACATGAGAAAACAACAATACAAAAATTGGAAGAAGAACTTTCTTTATTCATAAACAGAGAATGGTGAGATTACAACCCAACTTCTGAAACAAGGACTCCTCTGCAAACTGAGAACGCTGAGTTTTGCTGCTCTAAGAGGTCTGAAGGTATACCACCAGCATAACTTTTATCTTCCAAGAATGATTGATTAGCCCATCCCATGCCCTCTATTTATACATGGGGAAATAGAGAGGTTTCGAAGGTTAGGATGGTTGAGACAGTTGAGATAGTTATTGATTAAGGCCCAACTGATCTTGACTAATCGTGATTTATATTTTTTAACATTGAATTAAGGTACACAGGAGTATATATATAGGAAAGGCGCATATGACACACTCCTTACTTTAAGGCAAGTCACATGTTCAAGGTACACGCGGGTTGCAATGCAAATAGTCGTGTATGATACACGGGTTGCAATGTAAATAGTCGTGTGTGCATCCCTAATTTCCAAATGAAAATATATTAAGTTGGTCAGGAGTTTATGTATTAATGGTCATGCACATCTATAGTGTTTTGGCTTACTTCAATCCTATTGTCCTTTTGTGTCCTGACATATTGGATGTCAGTACTTGGATGGAGAAGTGCCATTTTGGTTGATAACACCATGTGGTTGGCCTAACATGCTAACTTGAATGCTATATAAATATTATGTTGGAAAATAATAAAATGGTCCAAGATGGTTATGTAAAGAGCACTAGAGGGGTTGTGATTCAACAATAGGGGAGAAGATAAAAGGAGGGTCATGGGAGGTTAAATCCTCTATTTCCAAGTGTTAACCTTAGAACTCATCAATTTGCTGCCATGTGCCTTAAATGATCCAATTTCTTCATTTTAAGTATTAAATCCAATCATTGAATGCATGTGTGAGGTTGATGAGGAAATTCATTTCATGTACTTATGGAAGCATGGGATGAATACACCTCTATGATTGTGTAAGAGTCCTCTCTTCTATGGTCAGACGTTATGTTAGTTGTCTTTTCCCCATCCTCTCATTTTATTTGGAGTCTATCATCCATTTTTCTCATGCAGATTGGGACAACATATATTTACACAATAAAGTTCTTTTTTGTTGTTCATTCCATTTCTATTACTATTACTAGACTATGCAATAATTAAAAACTCAAAGTTGTGGAGGAAATTTGTAGATTTGAGATAAAAGAGATGGTTGTTGGTGAGCATAGAGGTTGGGCAAGCTATGAACCTTTTCCCGTTGAGTATTGTTGCTCCTAAATGCTTGGGAATCCATGAATTAATGTTATGGGAGGTTCTTCAACAACATTCAATAGATTTGACTAATTCTACACACACTATTAAGCATTGTAAGGGTTGGATTTGCTAAGGGAACTGTGTTTTAGTGAAGAAAAACGTCTTCTTTGTGTTGTGTGGTGCAATAGAAAAGTATTCCATGGCTGGGATGACTAAGTGAGATATTTGTAAATGCTAAGAGGTGGGAAGTTTAGCTAATCATGAGAGAAAATTGGTTGTGGGTTGAGGGAGTGAATCCCTTAGATGTTTCCTTCGCCCCAGTGGCCTCATAGCTCGACTTGGGGGTGGTATCTATAGTTGCTACCTATGGTTGGGTGAACAAACACTCTGACACAATCGATTGCGTTGAGGGAGTGTTTATGCATGATTTGTGCATGGTTAGATTTGTATTTTCGTCATGCTTTAAAATTATGCATATTCACACACATTTCATATTACTTGAATTTGTATATATATCCCATGGGGCAAAATTTGGAAACATGTAATTCATAAATATCCCCCTTTGTTAGTCAAAATGATAGATGGGGTGTCACACAAACCTTTCGATTACTTGTTACTTAATAAATTGATTGTCTTTTTCAACATTTTTGTTTAAAGTAATTCATCAACTTTTAACATCGATAAATCATTGCCTTTTCCACATTTTTACTTAAAATAATTCATTAACTTTTAACATTATAAACAACTGAGGGAAAACATTTTGCTTAGAATATTTTTTTTTAAATGTATACCTAATTTATACTTATCAAGTAACATACAAATTAAAAAAAAATCATTGTGAAAGGAATGAATGAATACATATCCTTGAACTTAGAATTAAGAGTAACCTTTCAAATTTGATCACTTATCTTAAGGAAATAAACCATAGTAAATTAGTAATAAGTTTTTAAGATTCATAAAAAGTTACTAGTAAACATTAACATTAAAAAATTGCATAGATTGAAACCATGAATCCAAGCTTATCTAATAATCCTATATTTACCTATTAATCTATGCTTTCACATTGTTATATTATGTTAAACCTTAAATTTAAATATATATTTCAAATTACTTATAATAAAAAATTAGTACTATATATTTTTAAAATTTAAATAATACATGTTGAAAGTTATAATTTAAATAATACATGTTGAAAGTTATATGTACATTTTTTAATCTTTGAAAAAAAGGTTCTTTACATATTTTTATTGTTCCAAATACTAGTATAAAATAAGCTTTAAACTGTATATAGCAAAAGCAATTGACTATTCGCTATGTGGAAGCATCGTTGGAATTTCATGGGCATATGCCCGTCATGAGGCATGCTGAAAATTCTAACAAACTGTCTCAAAAAAACGGGTATAGGACATATTTTTTACGGTTAATTATTTTTTCAAATTGTTATTAATTTTTATTAATAGGTTTGTTAAGAAATATGTATGTCTAGATAAATGATATTATTATATATGTAATAAAATAAATTGAAACTTTTTTATTCGATTTTAAAGAATATGTGGGTGAGTTTGTTTTTAATGGGGAGGGTTTTGCTTTCATTTCATTTTTCTTTCTTTGTTATATTGGCCTAGCATTGTCCTAATACAGGGTCGTGCCATTCCTTTCAGTTCCTTTTCCTAGCCTTTGTTCCCTAAGGGATAAGTCAGTTTTTAAGTTTGAAAGTGCGACTCCAAGAGAGAGGTGGGTACCATTTGAGAAGAAGAAGTTGGTTTTAAACTATATTAATGAAAGAATTAAACGAGTCACCCACCAAGCATAAAAAAATTATTAGCTACCGAATTTACTAAGCATCAACAATTTATTTGCTACGTAATTTACCAAGCATCGACACTTTATCAACTATTGAATTTACCAAGCATTAACAATTTATCAACTACCAAATATACCAAGCACACACCAAGCATCACCTATGGAGTCTCATACATGCTTGATTTTCAGTTATGGGCCTCATAAGTTAGAAGCACCTGTTGAATTTAGATACCCATTTCTCTAGACAGTTTGAAAGTGCTATCGTGTGGTTTCCATGGGCTTGGACCTACTTTTTGTTAGGATGTTATAATCAATTTTTTTTTATAAATTTGATAATAATCTAAAAACAAATTTTAATGAAACTCTTTTGTGTTTTTTCTTAAACGTGAAATTGTTTTTGTTTATTTGATATTGAGCTAAGTTAACACTTGTTATTTACAAATGCATGGAAACATTGTTTTCCTATGGAAGGCTCTCAACATCACTTTGCACACTTGCAATACTTCCAAGTTACAATTTATAGGTCTTGTTGCTAAAAGCTTTTCATGTATCTATTCACATTTTTTTTAAAACAACTTCTTTGATAATGTTAAAACTTTGTAACATTTTATTATTCTTGTAGTCTTAGTAGTTGATTGAAACAATTACTTTTACCCATGGGAAAAAAAACCTTATTAAGCTTCCTTTTACAAAGGAAGAAGAGAACATCATAGTACAATCTCGATTACAATGTGTTTTTTTAATGAATCACCTCTACAAAGGGCATATTATATTTATCTGGCCTTTTAACTTGAAGGTGATGGGTTGGGTTTCACTTGCTTGGCAGTGACTCCTATCCCTGATGTTGGCTCCTCGGTGGTAAGAGAAAGGGATCCCACCCATCGAACTAATAGGATTGAGGTAATCCAAATCTTAAGGTAAAAGGGTTCTTAAGGGAATATCCTCCTTTAGTTTAAGTGAGTCTTATCCTTGTGGGATGATCTTAAGGGAGTTCTTTGATTTGATCATTTGTAGGAACCTAACTTATCCGGTGTCCAAAAGTATGATAATGAATAAGATTAAATGAGTAGAAACTTGGATCGTCTGGTAATTCTCGAGGAAAAGATAGGGCTTGAGCTTGAGTGTGTTCTAAGGATTGTTTTAGGGCCTCTATTCAGGGACTGATATAGTGTGATTGTTATTGGTTCTTTCATTGTAAATGCTCTTGAGGACCTATAATAATGAGGAGGGCCCCTTTCAATCATTTGATGAAATGAGAATTCCTTATTAAGAACTATAAAGGTTATCTAGGTAACTTGGTTGAGTATCTTTGTCAGGGTTATATCTTAAAGCCAAAACTATTCATTTGTGACTATGAAATCAAGCGGCAAGCTAAAGGGTACACATCTTCCTTTGGTCAACGAGGGCATTCTATTGAGCAAAGCAAGCTCGATGAACAAGTAAACAATTAGACCATTGGCTGCTCAACCTGCCCGACCAAAAAAGAATAGAGTTATGACATTAGCAAAGGAACTTCAAGACTTTCCTAGCTTTTATTTACTTATTGGGTATGAAGATAGCCAAGGTGATTGTTGAGCGCATTTCAGAGGGGAAATGTTACTTTCATTACAACAACGTGAGGGGATTGTGCTTCCCTCGTAGCCTTCAGTGAACAATATTAACATGTTGTCCTCATATCGAGATTATTTTCAGGTTTTCCTTGCTAACAACAAGGAAAACTCTGAGGGGTGCATGCATTTGGAAACACAAGGAGTTATTTTGTTATTTTTATTTTTATTTTTTGCACATTTACGTTTCACCTTTTGTTTTTTTCCTAAGTTTATCACTTAATGTACTTCAGATGCATAATGTGGACACATGTTACTTTTGAGTTGTATGTGTGAGCCTTAGTAGATTGTTTTGTTCCACCCTCGATTTTCAAAGTATTCATGAAGAACATGGGTAAATATTGATACATTACATGTGGCTTAACATTGGACTCTTGGAAAAGATTCTAGGTTCCAAGTTTCAATTGTTTCTTAAGTTTATAACTTAATGTACTTCAGATACAAAATCTTAGCACATATTACAAAATCTTAGCACATATTATTTAGATTGTTTTGTTCTATCAACAATTTCAAAACACTTATGAAAGAAAAACAAAAATATATATCTTTTAATTAAAAATTATTTATCGAAAGATTTTTTTTTAATAAAACTTCATTTTCTCAGGGTTATTTTTTCACTAAAACTTGTGTGACAGACAAGATGAAAGTTCAAAACGTAAAAAAATAGTCGAAAGTGCAGAGATGAAATGAAAAACCCTCTCCGGAAGGATTCCATGTATTTTAATTCGCCTTAAATAAAACACGAAATAGTCAATAAGGCACGCGCTATTTTCAGGAGTAGTTATTGTGGTTGGTCACTTTTCATGAACGGAAATGGGCGAAAGGGGATGGATTGTAGGGGGTTTACATTCCGTTCCATTTTGTTTGAGTTGCTCAAGTTCGGCCACAACTTCCTTCATATCCGGTCGGTTTTCCTTCTCTAATGCAAGGCACCTGAAAGCCAATTTGGCAACTGCTGTAACCATTACTCTGACCTCAGGGTTTGAGTCAATTTCAAGATTTGGATCTATCAGCTCATGCAAAGCCCCTTCTTGAATCTTTGCTATAGCCATATTAGCCAGCACAATGTCCCTTCTAGGCCGATTTATGTCCACGGCTAACTTGGCCGATATGATTTCAATCAAAACAACGCCCAGACTGTAGACATCGGATTTGTCGGTGAGCTGAAAGCATTGGTAGTATTCTGGGTCGACGTAGCCCGGCGTGCCCTGTGGAGCAGTGGAAACATGGGTTACATTTAATGGCACAAACCTGGAAAGCCCAAAATCAGCTACTTTGACATGTAAGTCCTCGTCCAGCAGAATGTTGGGAGATTTTACATCTCTGTGGAATATTGGTGGTTCAAGGCAGTGAAGAAATGCGAGGGCTTGGGCAGTTTCTATGCAAATTTTCAGACGCGCATCCCAGTTTAGACCTTTGTCCTTCTTCCGCTCCCCGTGAAGATGATCTTCCAAAGTTCCGTTTGGAACATATTCATAAACGAGAAGCAGGTCTCGGCTCTCTGGACCAGTACAACCATAGAGACGAACCAGGTTCGGATGATAGGAGATCGAAAGAATCTCCACCTCATTAATGAACTGTTCAACTCTTCTTGAATTATCCTGGTACAGTCTCTTCACTGCCACAGAACGACCATCGGGGAGTTTGCCCAAATAGACCGAGCCAAAACCCCCATCTCCAAGTCGATTCTTCTCGTCGAAGTCGTTCGTGGCCTTTTTCAGAACTTCGTATGAGAAAATGGGGAGATTCCCTATCTTATCTTGTACATGTACAGCTGCTTCGATATCCTTGTCCTCATCGTTTCCAACGCCTTTAACAACAAAACACTCTAGAAAAGAAATACTCTTCTTCTTTCTCCTCCTATACACAGTTATACCCATTAATAATCCTGCTGCTACCAACACAACCACTCCTACCGAAGCACCTGTTGCTGTCAAAATAATTTAGTAATCAATAAATCTACCCATATCCATAAACAGATCAGCGAAAATAACTGCGAGAAGATCCTTACCTATTAAAGCAGCGACATTCTTAAGCTTCTTTCCTGGTTCAAAAATGTAAATGGCAATTAGTTTCACGGAAATCAATTTACTTTGGCGGCTACTAAACCAAAACTGCAAGACACTTCCACATAAATATAAATCAAAGAGTACCGTTGCCAGGGCATTTGTCCCTATGGGGTCCATCCTTGCAATAGCAGACGAGAGGCGCAGCCGCAGTTGAATTGGAAATGTTGTAACCACATATTCCTCCACTTGTTTGACATAAAATGCAACTTGCATCTCTAATTGTATCATTGGAAGTCCATTTCAGACTTCCTGCCTCAACAAGCACTGATCGCATGCTACATCCCGGAACCACTGGTTTATAAAATGATAAACTGTAATAGACACTCCCATTACATTGCCTGATCTGCCCCTTGTATGTATTCTGTACAGATTTAGTACACTTAAATATGTTTACAGTCCAATTGGTTGTACTCGCAATAGTGAAGTCGGTTTCTGCATTGCCCTTGCCCAAACCTATGTTGATGGGATCATCTAAAAACTTGCAGCTCTCGTTCCTGAAAATAATCAAGTTGTTGGTATCATGGTCAATCATTAGTATAGTGTAGTTCTGGCCATGAATCACAATCACTGGACTTGTGTTCTGCACGCAGTCGATCTGAAAGCTACCCGGGAGACCGCATCCACGGTTTCCTACACCGAAAGGATACGTGAAATTCATAGTGCCACATGTTCTACCTGTATGCTGGCAATCTTCGTATTGCGCATCGAAGCTGCATACCGAGCAGGGGAGGAGAGAGGCACAACAGGCAGTAACGATGAGGAAGAAGATGCTTGAAGGCATGAAAGGAAGTAGCCGAGGAACATATAATTTCATTGCGAGTCGAAGATGAGATAAAGATTATAAGCACATACATGCTTCGGCCTTGGAAAACGAAAAGGATACCCTAATCCTCAAAGGAGGGATCAGTAATAAAGCAAAGGTAGTGCTTGAATGGTTGAGCTGCCATTGACTTATAATGTCAACAAATGATGGCGGCCTTAGAGCCTATCAACTTAACAGCATGACTACACATTTTTATTTGAAATAAAATCCGTGGACAGAGATTTGAAATAAAATCCGTGAAAGGTAAAGGAATGGGAAGATTGGTTGGAATATATACATACGGAAGATTAGGAGCGCTTCCTTTGAGTAGTTAGTATTGATTGATGGTATTAACGTTTCTTTATTTTAAAATTCTCCGGAAATAGGATGGGTACAAGTCTTCTAGGCCACCGACAACCGTGACAGTCAAAGGGAGAACCGACACAAAGTGCAGTTAAAATCAAAGAAAGAAAGTCGCTCTGCGAGCTCTTCTGGCAAGTGGGCTATCTGGGTAAATTTCTGTAGTTGTTTTTTATATTTAGATAGCTAAATAGATTTCCGTGAAGCGGGAAATGTATTTTCCTTATCCATATAACAGGCAAATGAAAATTTATAAAATGAACGATAACCCCTTTAGTTAGCGAATAAAAATTTAGTACCATGAATCCGCCAGCCGCTTTTGACCTTCTAGTAGGTTCAGGCCAGAACCTTTTGAGTCATGGTTTCACCAAATATGGAATTTTGATGTATTGTCCTTTGATATTTTTTGGAGAACCTAACTAAAATTATCACAAAGAGAAGTAGTTAGGTGTGCAAGACTATACAAAACCAACGTGATAGTCAAATTTTGTTCTTAATTGTGCAAAGATACTTCCCTTAAAAAACGTTGTAATATATTAAATGTGAAATGGCATTATTATGTGTTCGATGGAGTCATATATGTTTTGGGGAGCTATATTAAATGGAGCTCACGGATGGAATATTTAGCGAGGCTATGGTCCGAACCTTAGTTTGCATTTTGTATTAAATCTTTTTAATAAATTGATATAGAGCATAGGATTCGGAAACAGATCAGTTGTTTCTATCCGTGACTCGGAGGAACACTCCACATTCAAATAGGCATCACTGGACATGACTCCGTCTTTTTCGGATCTGGCTTTGGGCGAAAATCTTCAGAATAAAAAGGTTGGGCCTCGGAAATGATTGGGAGTTTTGGGTTTTTGTTTTTAGGAGGTTGGTTTTCACTGTTTAGGCATTTTTAGTTGCTACGAGTTGCGGCTGAAGTCGAAAGGTGAATGGGGACCTACGTGCCCTGTTTTAGTATCTGAGAGCATTAGCTCTTTCTGTTATTTGAGTATGGACATGCATGTCCTGTTTGGTGTTTAAGAGCATTGGCTCTTTCTGTTATTTGAGTATGGACCTGTGTGTCATGTTTGGTGTCTGAGAGCATTGGCCCATTTCTGTAGTTGAGTATTTTAATGAAAATAAAATGGGCGTTATATGATTGAGTTGAGTCTGTTCCTCTATATGGTGTACTGTTGAGCTGGCATGTTCCTTCATGTATAAACTGGTTGTTTTCTGTTTTAACCTGTGTCTTTGAAGCTACAAGATTCCTGGGTGTTTCTACAATTAAGGACGACTGCATCAGATTGGTATCAGAGCACAACGATGGCTCAGAGGGGTGTCCATCTGAACTAGGGAAGGAGAGGCAAAAGAAATGCCAGAAAGAGAGTAACCCTTGATGAGGAACCACTCTGAAGATTAGAGGTTGTCGAGTCCATATTGCCCTATGAAGAATCCGAGGAGGAATTGGAGGTTCCACGACGTCGGGTCAGAGTTGTAGACCCCATGGAGAGGCTTATTGAGGCAATAAACAACCAAGGAACTAGGGTTAAAGTCGAGGTCCCTGATTTGAAAGGTGAATTGAATCCAGAATTATTCATGGATTGGATTCAAGAGTTGTAGAAATGTTTTGATATAGAAGGGATCGAGGAGATTGATCCATGAAGGACTAAAATAACGACATCCAAAATGAAGTCGCGTGTTGCTCTATGGTGGGAGAATCTCCAGAATCTTAGAAAGAGATAAGGGAAGGATAAGATCAAGCTGTGGCCAAAGATGTTGAAGCTTCTAAAAGTTAAGTTCATGCCCTCCAACTATCAACAGAGACTTTTCAGAGACTACCAAAATTTAAGGCAAAAGGACTTATCCATATCTGCATTTACGGAGGAATTTTTGAAGTTACCGATTAGAACTGATTTACAAGAAGATGATGAACATGCAGCAGCTAGGTATGTCAATGCTCTTAGGTTTCATCTCCAAGATGAATTATCCCTGATCAAGGTGAGCTCTGTGGACGAAGCATGTCAGTTAGCATTAAAGGCTGGAGAAAAATTGAATAGGCGGAGCAAGGCAGCTATTAAGTGAGGGGGTAGTAATATGAATAGGGGTAGAGGAAGTTCTTCTAAGTTGACAAGTGAAGCATAATCCAATAGTGAGCTGAAGCCTGACTCCCAAGGTAGAGAGACCCCTTGGAACAGGGGAAGGGGGCATGCTTTTGCTGTGAGAATGAACTTTGAGTAGTTCAGGGAGAAGCTTGGTGTTCTCCAGATCGAGGTTCCCTCCAAGGGGAAGTGATGAGTCCGTGAGCCCTTCTGACATGGTGGTAGGGCAGGCCTCCCATGGTCGGATCTAAGCACTGAGCCTTTTTGACTTGGTGGCAGGATGTGTTCCTCCCATGGTCAGATGTAAGTGCTGAGCCCATCTGACATGGTGGTAGGCGGGGCCTCCCATGGTTAGATATAAGTGCTGTGTCTTTTTGACATGGTGGTAGGATTGGTTCCTCCCATGGTCAAATGTAAGTGTTGGGTACTACATCCAGCATGAAAAAGGGCTAGCTCTGTAGTGGAAATCCTAGCATAGGCAAGGTGTTGCATCCACTATGAAAAAGGACTGGATCTGTAGGGGAAATCCTTGCGAGAGGCAAGGTGATGCATCCAATATGAAAAAGGACTGGCTCTGTAGGGGAAATCCTTGCGAGAGGCAAGGTGTTGCATCTAGTATGAAAAAGGACTGGCTCTGTAGGGTAAATCCTTGCAAGAGGCAAGGTGATGCATCCAGTATGAAAAAGGACTGGCTCTGTAGGGGAAATCCTTGCGAGAGGAAAGGTGTTGCATCTAGTATGAAAAAGGACTGGATCTGTAGGGGAAGTCCTTGCAAGGCAAGGAAATACATCCAACATGAAAAAAGGGCTGGCTCTGTTGATGAAGACCTACGTGGAGGCTAGGCCTACAACCAGCATGAAAAAGAGTTGGCTCTGTAGAACTTCCTATGATGAGAATAATTAAGAGATAACACCAGTTGATCGAGATGGCGGAAGCAGTAATGGTGATGATGATCCAAGTGATGATCTAGAATTGATGTTGATCCAGTGATGATCCAGACTTGATGTTGATCCAGCTTTGATGATGATCTAGTGATGATCCATCTTTGATGATGATCCAAAGAAGAAGACTTGTGTTGATGAATTGTGTCAAGAGAATACCTTCCTAGTTAAGAGGGAGTGTTGATGTATTTGTAACTTCAAAATGTATTCACTTGTATATCTTATATTGTACCCTGATGTTCCTATCATGAGAATCATTTGTATTTCATTATACCCCGATGTTTCCATCGGGAGAGTCATTAATATAATAAAGTCATGTAAAGTCAATGAGGTTAACCCTCAATTGTAAGTCGAGGCAATAGTCCCCACAATTGAGTTGAGGTTATCCCTCCTTGTTGATCAAGGGGGTAAAGTCCCACAGTTGTGGGGCACTGACTATCCTAGAGAAGTCGGCCCTGGTAAGTAATTGTCAAGTGAGGCCGACTTGTTGGAGTGCAAATCAAGTGAACAGAAGAATATAAATATAAGTGAGGCTCTCCTCATTTCTACACACACTCACTCAACTGGGGCACATGAGTGAGAGAGGAGAAGCTCTCTCAAGTGAGAGAGAGACAACAACTGTTCGAGATCATCTTACTGTCTTTGGGTTTTACTGCTGCCATTGGTGCTCATTCTATCTCTGAGGAATTTGCGGGGTTTTCTCCTTTATGGTTTCCCCGAGGAAAATCTGTGTGTCTCTTGTCTCTTGTGATTGATTGTTGTGCATGTTATTCTCTCAGATAAGATCCTAAGATCATATAGCTTAAATGATAAAAATCTAACATGGTATTAGAGCTAACCTGAGAAGAAGACATTATGCAGCTACAAAAGCTAGGGCTTCTTACTTTTTGGGTATATCTCCATAATCCATCATGAAAAGGAGGCTAGGATAACTCTCCATTGAAGGGCGCATCTTTCTGTCGAAGCAGAATTTGATTCTGCGCATTTTCAGTTTTTGCTGTGGAAAATTAGGGTTTTTTACAGAAGAAGAATTTTTGAGTGATCTCGGCATAGGATTTCTCTCCTCATCAAAATCGAAGTTTAGAGACCAAGGTCGAGATTTTTCGTTGGGGAAAACTCCGGGAAAGTCAAACCCTAATTTGACCCCAGGCCGAAAAAAACCCTAAAATACTAAAACATGTAGTTTTGGTACATTCGTTATATCTCGGGATTGAAGAAGGATCAGGGGACTAAATTTTCACAGGCCAAAGATAAAACCCTGATGTACCCTGTGTAAAAATTTCAGCCTCATATTCGCTATATTCTGGGAGATATGATTCCTCCAATCATGGTTCCAGCCTCTTCCAGGATTCATCCCTAAACATGACACCTAGGGAGAATTGTTGTATCTCGGGCTATAAAGGTCCAAATGAAATTTAGTAAGATGTTCTAGATAGGGCACATAAGGTATTGTCTATGGTAAAAGTTTCAGACCCCGAAGCAGAAACAATGACAAGTGGAAGTCCGTACAAGTTCGCTATGCTGAAGAGTCCTGAAATAAGTCACCTTGGGAAAACGCTCATAAGCCCCAATTGGTGAAAGCAATTTTGCTCAAACCCATGGTGTTACAGAGAGGACAGGAGAGGATACCTTAGTACGAAGTTTCAGACATAGAGGAGTATTACTTTTGGAGATACCGCATAAAAAATATCAAGAATTTCTATAGAGGAAATTGGAAAACTCAGGGCTTCCTATTCCGGGAGCTTCCCTCCACTGTTTTCATAAAAGGAGTACATTGGACAACTCGCCTTGAAGAGGTGCATCTTTCTATCCAATCAGATCAGAAATATTCCAAGTTTTGAAAATTAGGGTTTCTCTAACAAACCCTAAATCAGCCAACTATGGAACCAAGACGGACATCTCAAATCGGTAAGATCTAATATTTTTCTATTTACATTTGAGGTTCTCATTTCAAAATGACCTATCACACTAGATTGATGACAAGCTTGGTGAAGCTGAAAACTTCCGAGCATGGAAACATAAGTTTTCACTAGTTCTTGAAGAAAATAAATTGGACACCTACATAAGTGGAGAGGTTCCAGTTCCAAAGGGAGATGAGGCTAAAGCCTTACACAAGAAGAACTTGGTCAAGGCCAATAGGATCACCTTATACCACATGTGTCTTCCCTAAAGACACCTAAAGAGATGTTTGATTCCTTGACCAAGCTATTTTGAAGAGAAGAATATAAATCAGAAGAAGTATAGGAACTCTGTGATCCTTGAATAAATTGACTTGGGTCAGTATTTCAATAAGAAAGGTGTAGGAGCTAGAGGGATATGAGTCTAAAGCTAGAGCCAAGAGAATCATTGTAGATTCTATTAAAGATCATCTCATCCCTCATGTGTCATCCTTGAAGACACCAAATGAAGTGTTCGATGCTATGATGAAGCAATCGAAGAAGAATAAGAAATTGTGATAACCACCTTGAATGGCCTCCCAGGATCATGGGATTCATTCGTTCGAGGAATGTGTGCCAGAAGGAAGTGAATACTTTCAGCAGAGTCTAGGAAGAGTGCACATAAGAAGAAGCTCAACCCATAATAAGAGAAGAGAAGATGGGAGCAATTGAAGATCAAGCGCTCATGATTCAAAGAAGATCCCTCATGCGATAAGGAATATAAGGAATACGAAGAACTAAATTCTTGAAGAGCCTCTTATCCATCTTGAGCATTTGGATAAGAAATGATGCTGATATGAATGAAGAAGATGATGAAGCTGAAATAAGGAGTCTACCCACGAAACAAATAAATATAAGTAATCAATTGTCATTTCATGATATTATTTTGTTATACATTTGTTAATATTCAGTTGATGTGTTATGCATGATAGAATGTTTGCATTAATGACAGTATACTACTAATATGCATGTGATGGGTAAGTAGCTCATACAAATATCCATTGCTACTTATCTAGAATGAAACCTCTTTGCTGACATATTGGATTAGTGCACAATCTCAATGATGTCTTGGTAGAGATGGAAGGCATCTAGAATGTTTCCATGAGATATGGATGAATTTTTTATTGGCTAAAATAGTTGCATGATTATATATTTATGCATAAGAATTTACCATTATGAATATGCATTATGAAATGTTTCTAATCATACAACTGGTGCATTTGACTTGTAGGAAAGATAGCGTAAAATCACCTACAAGAAAAGAAGGATGAGACTTGTTCTGAAGAACAAGTGACAACAGTTCAAGAAATAATCCAAGATGAATAATAATATGACAATACTTTCAAAGAAATAAAGAGGCCTCAAAGACACTCCAGTTATGTGACACTATTGAGCAGCATCATTGATGCAGAGCCTTTCAGCTATGAAGAAGTAACCAAGAAGAAAGGGAAGGAGAATACCAGTTCAAGAAGAATGATGTCTAGGATGCAATATCGAGACCTGAAGGGAAGTCCATAATGTATTCCATATGGATCTACACAATCAAACATGCAGTAGATGGCAACATCGTGGGATGCAAGGAAAGATCATAGCATGAGGCTTCTCACAGAAAGAAGGCATAGACTACGACTCAAACATTTGTAGCCACTAGAAGTTAAGATACATGACAGGAAGAATCATGTGTGCAAATGAAAGAAGGCCTTGTACGAGCTTAGAAGACACCCATGGGATAACACATACATGAGGAGATTGAAGATCACCTAGAGTGATGAAGATATTAACCTTTGCTACAAGGTTGAAGATGAAAGTCTATAGAGGATGACAAGCTCATAGATGGGTGCAAGAAGAACTTTTGAAAAGGTTCAAGATAGAGGATATTGGTATCCAGTGACCCTAGATGGATACATAGAATATTAGTAGCATAGGAGGCTACTTGTCACTCCAATACATAATGTTTCAATGCATAGAGTATGAAAGGAAGAGGGAGAATAATGCTCCACTTTAGGGGGAGTGACTACAGAAGATCCTGAGGTGCGACATGGTATGACAGGATGGATAGATTACTGATGACTCTAGGATTTGCTAAGAGTAAAGTGGATTCCAATCTTTACTTCAAAGCTGAAGGCAGAAGACCAGTGATGCTCCTATTATATGTCGATGACTTGTTCCTGACAGAAAAGAGGAACTCATTAAAGTTGCAAGAAGGAGACTTGCTGCTGAGTTTGAGATGAAGGACTTGGATATGATGCACTACTTTCTAGGCATGGAGGTGTGGCAGAATGTGGATGGAATATCTCTGGAACAAGGGAAGTATGCAGTAGAGATCCTGAAGAGGTTTAGGATGATGGAATACAAGGCCATGACCACACCTATGGCATCGAACCTGAAGCTATTGAGTGTTGCTTCATCAGAGTTGGTTGATGCCACGATGTATGGTCAGATGATTTGTTCTTTGATGTACCTAACGAATATGAGACCAGATATTTTCTTTGTTGTGAACACATTGAGAGATGTTCACTTGATGATTACAAAGCATGCAGTGAGGTACCTGAAGGGTACAGTTGATTATGGGATCAAGTATGATACGAATCAGAAGATTAACCTGGAGGGTTATGTGGATTCGTATTGGGCAGGAAATGCCATTGATAGGAAGAGCACTTTGAGGTGCTACTTCAGTATGAGATCAAGTGTGATATCTTGGTTTAGCAGGAAGGAATCCTACATGGCATTGAGTACAGCCGAGGAAAAATATGCTGCCACTTCCTCGGCTACTTGGGAGAGAGGAGCAGTGAAGCTCTAGTTTGTGATCCAGATTGAGATCTATCGAAAGAGGGAGTTCTAGCATAGCCAGTGAGATAGGTTGTCTAAGCATAAAATCCTGTTGAAGCTCGTAGGTTGCTCAGACATAAACAGTCCTGTAGGTTGTCCTCGGATGTAATTGGTACTAGAAAATCTCGCAGGTTATCCTTGGGTGTAATCAACCCTCATGTGATTCTATGCTAGAAATGGCTAGAATGAAGTTTGAGTACTTCAGGGAGAGCTTGGTGTTCTCCAGATCGAGGTTCTCTCCAAGGGGAAGTGATGAGTCCGTGAGCCCTTTTGACACGGTGGCAGGCTAGGCCTCCCATGGTCGGATGTAAGCGTTGAGCCTTTCTAACATGGTGGCAGGATATGTTCCTCCCATGGTCAGATGTAAGTGTTAAGCCCTTCTAACATGGTGGTAGGCGGGGCCTCCCATGGTCACATATAAGTGCTGTGCCTTTTTGACATGGTGGTAGGATTGGTTCCTCCCATGGTTAGATGTAAGTGCTAGGTACTACATCCAGCATGAAAAAGGGCTGGCTCTGTAGTGGAAATCCTTGCAGAGGCAAGGTACTGCATCTAACATGAAAAAGGGTTGGATTTGTAGTGGAAATACTTGCAGAGGCAAGGTGCTGCATCCGGTATGAAAAAGGACTGGCTCTATAGGGGAAATCCTTGTGAGAGGCAAGGTGCTGCATCCAATATGAAAAATGAATGGATCTATAGGGGAAATCCTTGCGAGAGACAAGGTGCTGCATTCAGTATGAAAAAGGACTGGCTCTGTAGGGGAAATCCTTGTGAGAGGCAAGGTGATGCATCCAATATGAAAAAGGACTGGCTTTGTAGGGGAAATCCTTGCAAGAGGCAAGGTGTTGCATCCAGTATGAAAAAGGACTGGCTCTGTAGGGGAAATCCTTTCGAGAGGCAAGGTGCTGCATCCAGTATGAAAAATGACTGGGTCTGTAGAGGAAGTCCTTGCAAGGAAAGGCAGTACATCCAACATGAAAAAAGGGCTAGCTCTGTTGATGAAGACATACATGGAGGCTAGGCCTACAACCAACATGAAAAAGAGCTGGCTCTGTAGAACTTCCTATGACAAGAAGAATTAAGAGATAGCACTAGTTGATCGAGATGGCGGAAGCAGTAATGGTGATGATCCAGACTTGATGTTGATCCAGTGATGATCCAGACTTGATGTTGATCCAGTGATGATCCATACTTGATGTTGATCCAGTGATGATCTAGCTTTGATGATGATCCAATGATGATCCAGAGAAGAAGACTTGTGATGATGAATTGTGTCAGGAGAATACCTTCCCAGTTAAGAGGGAGTGTTGATGTATTTGTAACTTCGGAATCTATTCACTTGTATATATTATATTGTACCCTGATGTTCCTATCAGGAGAATCATTTGTATTTCATTATACCCCGATGTTCCTATCGAGAGAGTCATTAATATAATAAAGTCATGTAAAGTAAATGAACTTAAACCTTCATTGTATGTCGGGGCAATAGTCCCCATAATTGAGTTGAGGTTAACCCTCCTTGTTGATTAGCGGGGTAAAGTCCCCACAATTGTGGGGCACTAGGGTTATTAGACTATCCTATAGAGGTTGGCCCTGGTAAGTAATTGTCAAGTGAGGCCGACTTGTTGTAGTGCAAATCAAGTGAACGAAAGAATATAAATATAAGTGAGGCTATCCTCATTTCTACACACACTCACTCAACTGGGGCGCATGAGTGAGAGAGGAGAAGCTCTCTCAAGTGAGAGAGAGAGAACAATTGTCAGAGATCATCTTACTGTCTTTGGGTTTTACTGCTACCATTGGTGCTCATTCTATATCTGAGGAAGTTGTGGGGTTTTCTCCTTTATGGTTTCCCCGAGGAAAATCTGTGTCTCTTGTCTCTTGTGATTGATTGATGTGCATGCTATTCTCTCAGATAAGATCCTAAGATCATATAAATTAAATGATAAAAATATAACATTGAGTACCATGGTATGGAATATGTTTTCCAAGCAGTTGAGGAGTGGTGTTTGCTATCTATTATACCCCTGAGAATAGAAGTCATTGCAACAACAAAAAGTCCCCCTATAAGTGCAGAAATTACTTCAGCAATACCATGATTTGACGCCAGCAAATCTACTAGCGGGTCTACCACCCACAAGAGGTATTACACATCAAATTGATCTATTTCTAGGCACCAAGCTTCCAAACCAAGCAACTTACAGGATGACTCCCTTTGAATATGAGGAGATGAGGAGGCATATAACAGAATTAATAGAAAAAGGGTTCATAGGAGAAAGCATGAGTCCCTATACTACTCCCGCCTTAATTTCTCCCAAGAAGGGAGGGAAGACATGGAGATTATGCATGGATTCTAGAGCTATTAACAAGATTACTGTTAAGTACCGATACCCACTACCAAGAATGGATGACTTGCTAGATTGTTTGTTCGGTGCCAAAGTTTTTTCCATGATTGACCTCCGAAGTGGATACCACCAAATCAGAATTAGGGAAGGAGATGAGTGGAATACTGCTTTCAAAATGAAAGATGGCTTATTTGAATGGGTGGTGATGTTGTTTAGTTTATCCAATGCCTCGGCTACCTTCATGTGAACTATGAACCAGGTATTTAGATCACACATTGGGAAATTTATAATAATTTATTTTGATGATATTCTGGTTTTTAGTAAGACTATGAGGAACATGTAGATCATTTGAAGGTAATACTTGACATCCTTCAAATTGAGAGATTGTTTATCAACCCTGAGAAAAGTGAGTTCTGCAAGGACAAATTAATACTTTTGGGTAGTGTAATTTCAGCAAATGGGTTGAGCATGGATCCTGGAAAGGTCAAGGCCATCCTTGAGTGGCGAACCCCCAAAATATTACTAAAGTGAAGAGTTTTCATGGGTTAGTAAACTTTTATAAGAGGTTCATTAGAAATTTCAGTGGTATAAGCGCTCCTTTGACTGACTGCACCAGAGGAAACAAATTTAATTGGACCAAGGTTGCTACAGTAAGTTTTGAACAACTCAAGAAAAGAGTTACTGAGGCTCCTATTCTCACCCTACCAGACTTTGACAAAGTTTTTACAGTAGAATGTGATGCTTCTGGGATTGCCATTGCAAGGTTTTTAAGCCAAGAAGGCCGACCTATAGCATTTTTCAGTGAGAAACTAAATGAATATAAACATAAGTATAGCACTTAAGATAAAGAGTTCTATGCAGTAGTCCAAGCCTTGAAATATTGGAGACATTACCTTCTGCATAGAGAGTTCATTCTGATGACTGATAACCAAGCATTGAAATACATCAATTCCCAGAATAAGTTGTCCCACAACATTGCCAAATGGGCGTCTTTCTTGCAGGCTTACACTTTTTGTTGTGCAACATAGAAGTGGTAAAACAAATGTGGTGGTAGATGCTTTGAGTAGGATGTGACATCTACTGGTAGTAATGAGTAATGTGTTGATTGGGTATGAAGAAATGAAAACATAATACTCCAGTGATCCCTATTTTGACCAAATTATTACAATTATGAGTGGGCAAGAACAAGCTGATTCACATTCAATTAAGGAGCTAAGTTTGTTGGATGGATTTTAGTTTAAAGGTTCCCAACTGTGCATTCCTTTTGTATCCTGACGAGAACAACTTGTGAGAGAAATGCACTCAAATGGGTTGGTTGGACACTTTGGAAGGGATAAAACCTTCGAACTAGTAAACGAAAAATTCTTTTGGCCTAATACTAGGAGGGACATGAGCAGATTTGTTGTTGCTTGTAGAGTTTTCCAAACAACAAAAGGATGACAGCAAAATACAAGCCTGTACATGACCCTACCTATCCCGAAGGAACCATGGACTGATGTTTACATGGATTTTGTTTTGGGACTGCCACGTACCCAAAGGGCTCATGAATCAGTGTTTGTAGTGGTGGACAGGTTCTCCAAGATGGCCCATTTCTTACCATGTAAAAAAGACAAATGATGCTAGTAAAATAGCACAGCTATTTTTTAAGGAAATTGTTCGTTTACACGGTCTTCCAAAAACTATAACGAGTGATCGGGACACCAAATTCTTAGGCCACTTTTGGATAGTATTGTGGAGAAATTTGGATAGTAGATTGCAATTTATCTCTGCCTACCATCCCCAAACTGATGGTCAAATCAAGGTCATCAATAGGAGCTTGGGAAACCTACTGTGTTGTTTAGTTGGTGACAAACCTCGCCAGTGGGACTTGGTCTTATCACAAGCCGAATTTGCCTATAATTCAAGCATCAATTGATCAACGAGAAAGTCTACGTTTCAAATTATCTATGGAGCCAATCCCAAAGGAGTTGTTGACCTAGTGGACTTTCCTACATATCCCTATCTGAGCAGGGATGCTATAGAATTTGTGGAAAATATTCAAGGAATACATCAACATGTCCAACAGAAGTTGCAGTCAATGACTGATCAATACAAGGAAGATACTGACCGGCATAGGAGAAGAAAGGTCTTTCAGGAAGGAGAAATGGTCATGGTACATTTGAGCAAGAAAAGGTACCCCAAGGGAACTTACAACAAACTGAAACCCAAGAAATTTGGTCCTTGTAAAATTAAGAGAAGAATAAATGACAATGCCTACCTAATGGATCTACCAAAAGAATTAGACATCAGTCCCGTTTTCAACGTGGCTGATCTCTACTCACTGCCGAATGAGTCCAACAAAGAGGCCAATGAAGACCAGTCAATTAACGATCATCATGACAAAGGGGGGGACTGGACCAAAATTTTACCCAAGAAAAGGAGAGAAAAAGTTGAATGTGTGTTAGACACGAAACTAGCCGCAACACGCTCTAAGGCTTATAAGTTATACCTAGTTAAGTGGGAAGGATTGCCTGATTCCTACAACTCTTGGATCACATAAGCAGAGTTACTTAAGCACAACTGAGTTGTTATAGCAGGTGACCTAGAACAAGGGGGTTCTGAAATTTTAAAAGAAGAGGAGGATGATGTGGAGCATAGGATTCAGAAATAGAACGATTGTTTTGATCTGTGACTGGCGGGAGCACTCCGCATTCAAATAGGCATGACTGGACACGACTACGCCTTTTCCGAATCTGGCTTTGGGAGAAAATCTTCAGAATAAAAAGGCTAGGCCTGGTAAATGATCAGGAGTTTTTTGTTTTTGTTTTTAGGAGGTTGGTTTTCACTGTTTAGGCATTTTTAGTTGCTGTGAGTTGTAGCTGCAGTCGAAAGGTGAATGGGGACCTGCATGCCCTGTTTTAGTATCTGAGAGCATTGGCTCTTTCTGTTATTTGAGTATGGACCTACGTGTCCTGCTTCATGTCTAAGAGCATTGGCTCTTTCTATTATTTGAGTATGGACCTGCGTGTCTTGTTTGGCTTCTGAGAACATTGGCTCATTTCTGTAGTTGAGTATTTTAATGAAAATAAAATGGTGGGTATATGATTGAGTTGAGTTTGTTCCTCTATATGGTGTATTATTGAGCTGGCATGTTCCTTCATGTATAAACTGGTTGTTTTCTATTTTTACCTGTGTCTTTGAAGCTACAGGATTCCTGGGTGTTTCTATAGTTAAGGACGATTGCATCATAAATCGTTGTTTAGTTTTCATCATGTCGGACAAGATGACGTCTGCTTCATTTTCTTCACCCCAAGATGCGACAACAGAGTTGCGTCAACATCTTGGGCGTAGTTCCCTGTGATAAATGTTCCTCTCTTGGTATTTATTGCCTTGGCTGCTTTGTGATGGGTGTTGTTAATGTAGAGTTTCTCTGAGGCATGAGCCTCGGAGGGGGAAGAGAATTTTATTCTATTTGTTGCCAGCATTTTGGAAGGGTGTTGTTGGTTCTAAATT
This sequence comes from Pseudotsuga menziesii, assembly GCA_001517045.1. Taxonomy (NCBI): domain Eukaryota; kingdom Viridiplantae; phylum Streptophyta; class Pinopsida; order Pinales; family Pinaceae; genus Pseudotsuga; species Pseudotsuga menziesii. Next base: position 59,103 of record LPNX010549410.1, read on the forward strand.
TTTCATCATGTTGCTTCCGTGTTGGTGTCATTATGGATTGTGGCCCATGTTGTTCTATATTATGGTTGCTATATATTGTGGAGGGTGTTGGTATGTCGTGGCTTCGAAGTTTGCTTTGCCAGGGTGGTGATGCAAGAAATAGGTGGTGGTTTTTTCGCCGAGTGCTATTATGTCGTGGCTTCGAAGTTTTCTTTGCCAGGGTGGTGATGCAAGAAATAGGTGGTGGTTTTGTCGCCGAGTGCTATTATGTCGTGTCTTCGAAGTTTGTTTTTCTAGGGTGGTTTTTGGAGACGTCTTGTGAGGAGTCAGTGCTGGTGGTTGTGAGTTTGGCATGTTGGTTTTATCATGCCTATGGTGTTTCGTGTCGTGGTTGGTGTTAGAGACCGTGGTGTGCAAAAAAAGGAGTGGTGGATTTTTCGTTGGGTGTTGGTGTGTTGTGCCTTCGTAGTGTCGACATTGGGTTCTTAATAGCAAGGTTTGCGGTGGTTTGCAGTGTACTTGTGCTTTTTGCGATGTCATGGCATGGCCATGTTAAGAGTAGTAATATCATAATGTATAGTAATCTCATAATCTAGTATAATCTAGTTAGTTAGTCTATTCATTTAGTTAGTTCCATAATTGGTTAGCTGGTATTGGCTAAAACTGTCAATTATGTAACATATATACTATTGAATAGTAATAGATAAACTCATTTCTTTCTCCTCTCTCCATTTTATTAACATGGTATCAGAGCCTTAGGTTGCAAGAAGAGATTGATGCTGTATGTGCCCACTTGCTAACCGTATGTGAAGAATACAGTCCGAATGCTTATGGTGATCCTGATAAAGTTTCCAGGATTGCTGCAATAATTATCTGCTTTATACTTGGAATTTTGAAATTAGTTTTTACAACATTTAGGTGAATGTAAAGCTAGTGTGGATAAATTGCTTATATTTGAATTTTGGAATTCCTAAGAAAAGTAAATTTTGGGAGTTGCAAAAAGTTTTGACTTTGAAAAGTGATTAAACAGAGTATTTTTTGAAATTTGGGAGTTATAAGAAAAAAAAAATTGAGTTGAAAATGAAAAGTCATGAATTAGAGTTGAAAACCAAAATTTTTAAATCAGAGTTGAAAATAAAAAAAAATTGAAATTTTGTTATGTGTTTGTAAGCTTGACCAGCAAGAATTTGCATTTCTATTTTTTTCTATTATAGTATCATACTTAAGTAACTCTCAAGATTAAGAGGGATTATTAAGAGTAGTAATCTCATAATCTAGTTAGTTAGTCTATTCAGTTAGTCAGTTCCATAATCGGTTTGTCAGTATTGGCTAAAACCGTCAATTATGTAACATATATATACTATTGTATAGTAATATATTAACCAGTTCAACTATTTATGGTTGCTACTCATTTGTTTCTCCTCTCTCCATTTTATTAACATGCCATGTATGGAAACAACATTTTTTGCAATTTATTGTCTGTGCTTAAAAGGAATTTGTAGTCCCTACTTTCTCTGTTCCGTTCTTTGCATCTGCGATATTTTAAAGCAAATTGTGTTTGGTAAATTGTGTTGTTTCGTTTTTTTGGTCATGTTAGGGTTTGTTCTTTCTAGTTCAAATTTGTTATACGCTAAGGCCCATATTCTATTGTTTCAGCACCATACTGAATTTGATGTCTTCAAGGTTGTTCAATGATATATGTGATCCAAGCGGTTGGGCTCTAGGATAGAGTTTGCTTGCTTCGTAGAGAAAATATTTTTTTTAACAGATAGTGTTCCTGCCATGGGTTTTCTTATGGTTTAAGGTTACAGGGATGAATTCTTTGTGCATATTTGTTGGTGCCCACACAAATTTCTCTTAAACCGGCTTAGCTCATGCCTCTCTGTTTTGTTTTGCTCTATATAATCTTTGGTCTATTATTTGGATTTTTCTTCCCCTCGGTACTATTAAAATTTGAACTGTACTCGGCCATAGATTCCCTCATACACTTAAAAATACTATAATCTCAATCTTTTAGAGTCATGAAAAATTAAAATCATAATTCATGCACACATTTTCATATAATAATAATATGAGACACACATGTTAAGAATACATTTGCAGCAAAAAATTAACTGAAGAACAACAAACTACAATATACATATGACATTGATATCTTGGTCTAAATACCCTGGAAAACCCTTAAAAGGGAAAACTATTACAAGAGAGTACTTATTGAGCTTGTAAGTAAAAATATGTTACAACAGTTTTTTAAGAGCAATGAAGTGGAACTTATTTGACTCATAGTGCCAACAAACCACCTCAAAGACTATGCCAAACCCCTCTCAATTACAACTCTTCTTTGTGTGGTTGTATGGACCTATTCTCAACAAAATCAGCACTAGAAATCAGCCCCGATTTCAATTCCATTACCCAGCAGTATGATCCAAATCAATTCCAGCCACACACCTCGAAATCAATTTAGAACATGATAAAAATACAGTAACTTCACCTCAATTTTTGTGCCCATAAGCTGCCTAAAAAATTGTGTTGTACAACCTCACTTTCTCAATTGTACAACCTCATTTTATGCTACTGTAATGTGCCTAGGAATGCATGCCATTCAACTAGGGAAACATACCCTTCCATCTTGTTGCCACATTCCTTCCTTACTACTCATGCTTTCTACATATTTTGGAAATTGTGCCTCTCACTTTTCTCTCCAAAACTCTCTCTTGGAATGTGTGTGTCTAACCTCTCCTACTTCTCATTTTTTTAAATGTAAGACTTACTTTGTCTTTTCACCTCCCAAGCTACTCTTCACTTTCCATGAGTGAGACAAATTACATGAAATAAAATCATTTTCACTCACGCTTTAATAAAATACTCACATTCACTTTATAAAATTAAAGTAAATGTCTAGGAGATTCACCCTAGGTCCTTTCTGCATGCTTAGAAACCAAGCAAGGTAGAATACCTACCTCACTACAAATTTCAACACTCCCTCTTAGCTAGAGAGGTACTTCTGGCACATCCTCTAGTTGGATCTGTCTCCAAGCTCACAACATTGTTCATTTTAGAAAATCCCTCTAACTCTAGAGCATGTCTCAGTACCTACCCTAGATTATGTGTTGAACACCAATGCCAGTCACCATACTTGCAGGAGTCTCACTACAATACTGAGCATCCAACCATGTCAACTCATACCAACTGAGTCTCCTGACAATACTGGAAGAATACTTTCTCCTACCCTCTACATTAGAATACTGAGTCCTAGGAATCACATTAATCTTTGGAGCATCCTACTCATTCTCTGTCTTTGACACTGTCTTTGAATCCAAGATCCCCTAGAATAACACACACGTTGACCAATAACTTGTATCTCAAACTCTCCATGATGCCAAGCCTCTTTGCTACATCATGGGTATCTTCTCTATCTAACCGTATGAGCATAGTTCCATCTTGGAACCCAACTTCATATCCCTTCTCCACTAGAGATGAACATGAAATCAAGCTAATTTTCAATTATGGGATATGCATCACTCCTGCCACCTAACTCTAGTTGAAATATGACATGTCCAACCCTCTTTACTCTATGTGTGGTACTAGTCCCACAATCTGCATGACAGAATGATTCTATCTCTAAAATACTAAGGAATATCGTCCTCATCCTCGTCATACGCCTACATGCAAACTCCTTCAAGACTTTTGTCAAATAGTTTGAACAATTGGAATTTTCACTACTTCTTCCAAGCAAAATCCCCTTTTCCAAATCACTTGCAACCCAAGTGACAAAATCTAATCACACTGCTCCAACCAACAAAACTCTTGCCAAACAACCCTCTTCTACTATCCATTGATCTTTTCAGGGGCCCCAACTCTAATACCATGTTAAAATTTGAACTATACTTAGCCATATATTTCTTCAAACACTTAACAATACTTTGATCTCAATCTTCTATAGTCATGAAAAATTCAAATCATAACTCATGCACACCTTTTCATATAATACTATGCTGAGCGAAACATGTTAAGAAGACATTTGCAGTGGAAAATTAACTCAAGAACAACATAATATAATACACATTTGACACTGATATTTTGGTCCAAAGACAATAAAGGGGAAATCCCTAAATAGGAAAACTAGTCCAAGAGAGTGTTTATTGATCTTTTTAGTAAAAGTATATTACAATATATTTTTAATAGTAGTAGAAGTAACATAACTATCTCACTCATAGTGCCAACAAACCACCACGAGCACCATTCCAAACTCCTCTCAACTACAACTCTTCCATGTGTGGTTGTACAGACCTCTTCTCGACAAAATCAACATTATACATTAGCCTCGATTTCAATGCCATTACTAAGCAGCAAGGTCCTCTTACTACAACAACCACACACCTTGAAATAAATGCAGAACAAAAAAATACAACAATTTCACCTCGATTTTTGTGCCCACAAGATGCCTAACAACTGTGTTGTACGTCCTCACTTTATCAGTTGTATGACCTCACTTTTTACTACTACAATGTGCCTAGGAATGTGTGCACTTCACCTAGGGAAACATACCTTTCCTGGTAGTTGCCTCTTTCCTTCCTTGCTACTCACACTTTCTACCTCTCTTGGAAATAATGCCTCTCACACTTCTCTCTTGGATGTGTCTAAACTCTCCTACTTCTCTTTTTATTAAATGTAATACTTTATCTTTCCACCTCCCAAGTGACTTTGTCTCTTCTTTCACAAGTGAATCTTCACTTTCCATGACTGATACAAATTACACTTTTATGAAATAAAATCATTTTCACTCACACTTTAATAAAATATTCACATTCACTTTATAAAATTAAAGTAAGTGTCTAGGAGAGTCATCTAGGTCCTTTCTACATGCTTAGACACCAAGAAATGTAGAAAACCTACCTCACTACAAATTTCAATAGGTGCTATCCATCTTAAAATCCTAGGAAGTGTTATATTTGCAAAGTATTCACGTAATTCAATTCCATGAGCTCAATTTATGAACATATCAGAACTCAGTTTATTAACACGTCGGAATCATGTTGATTGTACAACATCAGGAGTCATTTTCCATACTTGTGTTGTATCAAGTCCCATCTATATCCTCATGTGTTGAGGTGGGTGTTAGTAATGTAGTCTTACTATGCCAAAGAGACGCATTTTGTAGCCTAGTAGTAGGAGATGTGTAACTTCTTCTGTGCTCATCCTAGAGCTGACACGTGTACTTTTGAAAAAATAATAAAATACGCTGACACATGTACTTTTGGAAAAATAATAAAATATTATAAAAAATAACATGTCTGCTTAAATTAGTTTAAAACATTTACAACGACATATATATAAAACTACACAAATTAGATAAAATTAAAACACTTCCTCAACTTTTACATTATAAAAAAAGGTTTTGCAACTCAAGATATTTGATCCCTCTCGGTGCTTGGTAGATCCCCTTTTAAGATGGATCTATACTGGTGTTGTATCAAGACCGGTATTGTGTTGTATCAAGACTGTAGACTTGTGTTGTATCAAGTCAATGATTCTCATAGACGGTACCCTATGAGATGGATCTTCAATTGTGGATGTATGATGCTTTTCTTGTTAAAGTAGGTGATACTATGTGATCTATTAATAACCATGGTCATTCGATATGGATAAAGCTGTTAAGTATCCTATAGATACTGATCACCTCTAGAGTGAATTACTTTATTATGTCACTATATGGTATAGGGTAATATGATATGATCACTAGTATGTGTGACAATTATTATGAGTATGATACGATAAGATGGATAAATAATTAATACACATGCAAAACATGGAGTAAATTATAAATGATAAAGAGATAAGCATAGAAAGAAAGAAAGGATTCGAATTGCCTATGTACACCTCAAATATAACTCGAATTGTAAAGGATTCAATAATGTAACACCCCGGTTTTGACCCCGTTTGCATTAAAATGTATATGATGCATATATTGTAATTAATCATGGTGTGGAGCTAAAGGCAAAAGCCCCACCATCGATTTGGTTGTTTTATGTTTCGGCGATTGAAATCGTTGCCGATGGTATATCGTGCTATCCGGCACCTATTAATTTTGGCATCATGTAAAAATGCATTTTAATTAAAAATACCCACAACCAGATATGTCAATGCAACCATAATGAAAAATGCATGATTTTCCTAAGGATAGGGATGGAAATGATTTAACCCTTGGGGCCAATGGGGAAAAGCCAAGTGTTAGTTGATAAACCCATTTAGTTGTCACCCACCCTTTTGACTTACTCACCTTTCCTTGTCTCATTCAACTACAAAATTAAATTCTTTGATGTTAGTTGGGCATTTATTGCATGGACAGTGGTGTGGCAGGATTGTCAGTCCTTTCCCACATGCACACTCCACCAAGAAGCTGATTGACCCTCACGTGGGCAGGAGAAGCCACTACGACCCCCATTTTTCAATTTTCACTCACACAGAGATCTGGGAGAGCCATTTTTGGGCATTCATGATTTTCCCTGTGTGTGTGGCCTTACCCTCACGATTTGGTTGTGTGCAGCTCTCATTCATGATTTTGGACCCTGAACATTTTCCCCAACATCCTACAGTCACATTGGGCTCTCTCTCTCAAATGGAATGAAGTTGTTGTGGGTTAATTTTTTGTTTTTTGTTTTATTTTGCTGTGTATATTTATCTTCGCGTTGTGGTTCTGGGCATGCGAATTTCACCTTCACACAGGTGGAATTTTCCTTCCTCACGCAGCTGAGAAATCACTGTTGTTTTCCCATGAGTGTGGGTTGTTGTTGAGTTGTTTTGGCCACGTTAGGGACAAGAACAACTCTGAGATCGTCTATCTCAGTCTGAGCTGTGTATCACCATTTGGCTGTCGTAATGTTTCCCTTTTTCTTTCACAGAGTTGTGAATTGCTTGATTTTGTTGTTTGTATGCAGTGGTTGGTCTTTGAACTGTATGGGATTGGGAATGAAGGCTTGGTATGCTTGATAAACCTAGTATGTTTGGGAGCCTCATAGATAGAGCTAGAGGCCTGGCTTTCTTCTCCATAAACCATGAATAACACTCGAAGGGAATTCAGGGCCTGAGGGACTGTGTAGCAGAGAAGGGTGTTGGGTGTGTGTGGGTGTCCTAGAAGTCAGGCTAGTTCTGGTGCAGGTGTCCTTAGCTCTTCAGTGATCCCACCAGCTTAGCAGTCAGCTTTTCCCAGCTCCCTGATGACCTGATAAACCCAACTATGTTGACTTGGCTGAGTTGTGTATCTTGGCTATGTGTGAGCCTGCTTAGTTCCTTATTACTTGGGGAATCATGCCTAGCTTAGGGGTGGCAATGTTGCTGAGAGATTAAGGAGCACACTGGCCTATGGTTGGGTGGAACATTGCAACAACATAGCTGGTTGGGGGGAGCTTCATTCAAATATAAGTATTCTCATCTATTTCATCCCTGCAATTACATTTGATATTGAATCACAATGAACATGCTAAATGCATGAATGTATGGTTTCTCTTCCGCTGTATGGTAATAATGTATGCATGTTTTAGTTTCAAATCATTTCAATTTTTATGTGTATGTTCATGGGGCTAGGTGCCCGGATAGATAATGTTATGGTAGCGTTCTCTTCGCCAGTTGGAGGGTCGGGGACGTTATAAATAAATCCTCAGTTGTAATAAAGAATGTATTAGTTAAAATAAGAAATCTGTAATCTCTATTATCACATAAGGTTACCAATAATACATACAACAATATACACAGATGCAAGAGACAAGAACTGATAAGAAGAACAGATTATATTATTCTCAATAGATCATACAAAGCCAAGAACTGAACTCCATTCTTGAGTGGCTCAACAGCCTAATATACAGGTTACAAACAGTTACAATCATAACTACCTGTCGGTTCACCGAACCGACACGACTATTAGTTAACAGACTAACTACTGTGTTTACTCGGCCGACCGACATAGTCGGTACCTCGACTTAGTCGGCTGATCGACTAAGTCGGTCTTCGTTTAAGTCGACTTATGTCGACTTGCTCCTTCTACATCTCCCCCACAAACAAAACATTTCTTCGTCC
>LPNX010549410.1:70155-103477 GCA_001517045.1 Pseudotsuga menziesii
ATCTCTAAGTGATCCATGCAAAGATAAAAATAGTAAATAAAATGATTTGCATGGATGGCACTAAGAGTTGGGGCATTTTTTATGGATTCTAACATTATACTTGAGTATAGTATTCTAGGCGATTATTTTGGATACAAAAAAAATATATATAGAGATAGGTAAGCGAATATTAAATATGAAACATACAATTTACTAGTGAAACTTGTAAATTTTGGTGAGTATTATGATAAAAAAACATATTTTATGTAAATATAGGCGATATTAGAGAGTAAAAATGACCAAATAGTGAATTTATTTTTTGGAAAAGGCCCAAACAATAGCCAATTGGAGAAATTTCACCCTTTAAAATTACCCTGCTAACATTGAAGCGTTGATGGCACTAAGAGTGAAAGCATTGATGGCACTAAAAGTGAAAGAACTGATGGCATTAAGAGTAAAGTACTATGACTCTTAGTAAATCTCCTAAATTAATGGTCATGCATTCAGTTGAAGATGAAGTTCAACTCAAAGTCAGTAAGCATTTAATTAAAATCTATTCTTGGAAGGTATTGCACATGGAGGAGAATCCAAGGAAAATGACTTGGCACTGGTGCAGGAAGGGCACTGATGTTTGCATGGAGAGGATCCCATGCACTAGTGTTAATGCTCCTCCAGTCAATTCGAATTTGTGATTCTTTGGGAGCATTCTTTGTGAAACCTATTCACTACTCCTTGCATGGAAGGTTGCTTTGACTTGTTATTAAAGTGATGGGCACTTGGAAAGATTAATACAGTTGTATGAGCATATCTCTTCTCTATTGCTTGGTTGTTCTCTCTTATTGGATAATCTGCTTATTGTGTTGTAAACCATTCTCTGCAAATCTATCTATCATACTCAAAGAATTGTTGGGTTTTTCATCCTTTGTATTTGGAGGGTTTTCCTAGGGTATATCTTGTCTCTTATGGATGAATGATTTATGTGGCTGATTTGTTTATGAGATTCATATGTGCAATGATTGATTGATAAAATTTTTAAGAATTAAGTATCTCCATATTTTCTCAAAATATTAACATGGTATCAGAGCACAAGGTGTGAAGGAGCTTAATTTTGTGAAACAAACTAAATCCTATGTGATCGTGAATAGTTGAGAAAAATCTTGTAGCCATGTCATTGATATTCATTTGACCGAAAGACTGACTTGAAGGTACTTCCAACTCCAACGCATGGAAGGAAAGAGTATTGGACATTCTTGGCTGCAATAAATGACCAAGAAGAGCACCCCAACTTTGAGAGGTTGTGGAATGATTGCATTCAATAAGAGGGGTACATCCAGAGCAAGATATTTTGCACTAAAGAGGAGGATATTTCCCTCACGGAAAAAATGAAGAAAGGGAGAAAGAAATTCGCTCCCAAGAAGTTATTTCATGCAAAGAAGAAGGAGTTCAATAAAGAGATTGACAAATCAAAGCTTCGGTGATTCCATTGTCAAAAGAAGGGCCAATTTGCACAAGATTTCCATGCAAGGAATAAGAAAAAAGAAAGACTTCATGCATCCACTCTTGCATAAGGAGTTTAACCTTCTAAAAAGAAACCATTCGAGGAAAAAAATGATCAAAAGGAGTATTTCCTTAGTGGAGAAGAGTCTTCACTCTAGTATGCATGGGATCTTTATTTCTCATGAAGAGACTTGCTACCTATTGCATAAGAGTAATTTTACAGTGTTTAAATTTGTAGTGAATAAATAATGACTTCAACAATCTCTGCAAGGATGCAGAGATCAAGAGGGATACCGCAAAACAATAAAAGATAAGTACTTGTATTTTTTTATCATATTTTGTTATAAAAATAAGATTTAAGAAGTATTGAATATGTTTCGTTACAGTCATATACAAATCTGAATTCCTAATATTTGGAATTGTGTTATAACATGTTGAGCATATATATTGTTGTTTGTCTTTTATTAGGAAATTGTAGACCTCATGGAGTCCATATAATGAGATATGATATAGGACTGATATGGACTAATATAAGAATGATATAGAATTATATAGGTAGGTATATAAGGAAACAATTATAATATGTATATATGTATGCATGATTTTCCATGAGTTATGAACATAGGTTTGCATGATTGTTCATGATTTTTGAACATAGGGTTGCATGCTTGTTCCATAATATATAGGGCTGCATGATTATTTCATGAGATATGAATATGGGGGTTGCATATTTCTTTCATAAATATATTAATATGTGACTGATATAGGACCTAATTTAGGGATGAAAAATATTCCATGAGATATCTATGGGGTTATGTTGAATCACTAATTAAAATGTGTACATAATTGTGTAAATCATTATCAATATATTGAAAATATTAATGTGAATATAATTCATGAGTATGAAATGGTTCTAAACATTAGAATATTTTGTCTGGTAGGGGAAAACAATCATATTCCTTGACCTACAAGTAAATAATGACATGAATATAGAGTCACTCTGATGGCTGATCCTGAAAGAAAGCAGATCAGGAGGTTCCTATGTTTCTTAGGAAGAAGACATAATATAAGCCCTAATGCTATTATTGGAGATGAGAAGACTCCTAAATATATTTAAAATATCTTATTTACATTCACATTTAAAGAAGAGCTTCAGACATAGATGAACATAATACCCCTTGATGGAGGACCTAGGTTATGATTCTCACATCCTGATGGTGAGAGGGAGAAGCTAGATTCACTACCTACTAAAGAACATGTGCAACTGGTTGACGTATCTCCTGTTAAGAGGATACATGCATGATACTCATATTGAGAAGGAAGTTGAAAAGATTACTCAAGAATAATGTTATGATTCTTGAGGATAGAGGTGTGGCAGTCACCAGACAAATATTTTAAAGGAAAATATGTAGTAGAAGAACCTGAAGAGTTTCAGGATGATGGACTGTAATTCTATGGACACACATATGAAGATGAATCTAACTCGTAATTCAGCTTTGGAGGATCTCAAAATTAGTTGATACATTTCTAGTTAGCAACAGGATTAGTTATATGATTTGCAGTCTGTACATAGGCATGTGCAAAAAAAAACATGAGTTGTAGTACCTACTCGGTACGAATGTATGTGGACTCAAATATGTCTCGAACAATGAAATAAAATTATATATGGATTCTGACTAGTACAATTATTAAGAAATATTATATCATAGATGTTGTTCCAGATAGAGCATATTGTAAAGAAGTAAAGCTTCATGAGGTTTCTAGTCAGTTATATTTGAGACATGGTACATATCCATATCTGAGCATCATTTCCATCATTCTTACTAAGCCTCTGCCTGGGACAAGCTTAGTTGTAGAACAAAAAGAATCCTCTAAGTTGAAGAGGGAGCATTGACGTGTCTTCATGAGCAACAATAGATAAAGTCCTCAAACTAGTTGGTCTTGGTACATGACTCAGGAAGCCAGGGGATGTGATATATTGTGGAAGAGAATCCACATGAACAGAGACATAGTCAAAGTCTTAGAGACTATCAGATACTCGAGAAGAGTTATAGTCAGGACTGTTAGAGAACAGTTAAACCTCTTAGAGAGGTAGGTGGCGTGTTTTGGTATAAAGAGAAGAATATGAAATCATTATGAAAGTGATCAAGCCTTGAAGAACATCACAAAGAATGGAAAAAATCACAAAGAACTTCTCCAGATGGTAGAATATTCTTCAAGTCAACAAAAGTTGAACATTGAAAGAAAATATGAGACTTTCTTTCTGCAAGATATTAAACATTTGATGTGTGTTATTTTATCTTATGGATGTGAAATCCATGGTTTCTAGTTTAGAGAAACTACATTATGTATTGGATCCAGATGATGCTACTATGTATAAGTAACTAGTTGGTATCTTAAAGTACCTAGCATACTTGTTGTAATTTATGCTTATTGCTAAGCATATGTTTGAGTACCTTTAAGGTACATTAGAATAGATTATTTATTGTAATTGATACATGGTATATCTATTGTGTTATCGAACTATTTTTTTTATCCTGAGATAAGATATGTAAAGTGTGGCTAGTACTACAAAATCTAAGTGTATTGTAGCTAGTACTACAGAAGCAAGATGTATATCAGAGAGTACTACAGAATCAAAAATGTTTGCAGATAGTTCTATCAAGTGAAAAGAAAAGTAGCTAAGAAAGTTACTTGAGATGGTTGGAGAGAGTGACCATACTTGTGATGACTGGAGAGTGTGACCATATTGTGATGCTTAGAGAGAGTGACCATACTTGTGATGACTAGAGAGCGCGACCATACTTTATAGGTGTATCTAGTCGAGTATGTGTATCCAATTGAATATGTGTATCCATTTGAGTATGTGTATACAATTGAGATGTGTATAAAATTTGAGATGTGTTATGGTAAAACACATTGAGATGAAGTTTTAATTCATCAGAGACATGGTCATGTAAAGTGATATTTCAGTACATAGCTACTGATGAGCAGATTGCAAAAGTGTGTACAAGTCACTATTAGTGACGAAGTTCAAATGCTTCCAAGATAAGATTGGTATCATTGGCAAAGAATTCCTAGAATAATAGAAAATGTCTCTCCCTCGTTGAAAGGGAGTGTTGATTGTACAACATCAGGATTCATTCGTAGGACTTGTGGTGTATCAAGTTGAGACTTGTGTTATATCAAGTCCCATATATATCCTCACGTGTTGAGTTGGGATGCTAATACTGTATTCTTGTGTTGTATCAAGACTATAAACTTGTGTTGTATCAATTTTGGACTTCTGTTGTATCAAGTTTGGGTTTGTGTTATATCAAGTCAATGATTCTCATAGACGATACCCTATGAGATGGATATCTAGTTTTGGAGGTATAATGCTTTAATGTTAAAGTAGTGATACTATGTGATCTATTACTAACCATGGTCATTCAAGATGGATAAATATATTAAGTCTCCTCTAGAATGAATTACTTTAGCATATCACTATATGGTTCGAGGTAATATGATATGAACATCAGTATGTGTGACAATTCTTCTGAGTATGATATGATAAGATGGATAACCAATTAGTACACATGTGGACCATGCAGTAAATGATAAATGATGAAGAGATAAGCATAGCGAGAGAGAGAGAAAGGATTTGAATTGCCTATGTATACCTCCAAGTGAACTCGAATCGTAAAGGCTTCAGTGAAGCCTCAATTGTAATAAAGAATGTATCGATTAAAATAAGAAATATCTAAGTGATCCATGCAAAGATACAAATAGTAAATAAAATGATTTGTATGGATGGCACTAAGAGTGAATCACTAATTGCACTAAAAGTGAAGCACTGATGGAACTAAGAGTGAAGCACTCTGACTCTCAGCCAATCTCCTAAATTTGTGGTCATGCACTCAATTCAATATTAAGTTCAGTTCAAAGTTAGTTAGAATTCAGTTAAAATCTATTCTTGGAAGGTATGACACATGGAGGAGAATCCAAGGACAATGACTTGGCACTAGTGCAGGAAGGGCACTAATGTTTGCATGGATAGGATTGCATGCACCATTGTTAATGCTCCTCTAGTCAATTCGAATTTATGATGCTCTGGGAGCATTATTAGTGAAACCTATTCGCTATTCCTTGCATGGAAGGTTCCTTTGGCTTGTTATTAAAGTATTGGGCACTTGGAAATATTAATACAACTGTATGAGAAAATCTCTTCTCTATTACTTGGTTTTTTTTTCTTATTGATAAATCTTCCTAATGTGTTGTAAACCATTCTCTACAAATATATCTCTCATACTCAAAGAATTGCTAGGTTTTTCATCCTCTATATTTGGAGGGTTTTCCCATGGTATATTTTGTCTCTTATGGATGGATTATTGATGTGGATGATTTGTTTATGAGATTCATATATACAGTGATTGATTAATAAAAATTTTAAGAATCAACTATCTCCATATTTTCTCAAAATATTAACAAATCCAAATTATTAACATACCAAAGCTCAGCTTCCATTTTTATTTTCCTCCTTTAGAAAACATGCAGAGAGTACTGAGGATTTTAGCTTCTGAGACTATAGAAGCAGTGTCTCTTTTAACATTTTCCAAATCTAATCCCATTCATATTTCTTCTTATTTTCGTCTCTCTGCATATCATCTTCATATCGACTTGTTTAGTTGTTCATTATTGATAATAAAAAAATGAATAGGAAATATCAATTAAAACAATTGGTTTGGATTTGCAATTTTAAAATTTTGTGGACATTTTCCAATAATATGCATTCCCCTATGAAAAATGTGGCAATAGAATTTAATGGTGGTTATAATTATTAGTGAGTTGGCCATTGATAGTTGAAAATAATTTCTCTTGGTTACCAAGAAACATTTAGTTGAGTGGCATTGACATGGAGATGGTTTCTTCTGTCATGTGCGATCTTGAATTTAATCCACTAAAATTTCCTTTGATGTAGATCTAAATCCTACCTTGGAAACCTTCCTATTTCATCTTGCATTAAGATTTATGAGCTGAAGGTTATAGTTGTTCTTTATTGTCCATCCTTCCAAAGGAAAAAACTTTGGAACATATATTGGACAATTTAGTTGTGGCTCTTCTGATAGGCCCAGTCCAACATTTTTTCCTTTGATGTGGCCATAAATATTACCTTGTTCCCATTCATTTACTAATGGTCCATCACTTCTTGATTTCCCACCTCTTCTTGATCAACAAGAAGTAAATTTTGTTTTGGGGATAATAGTTCTAAGATGGCATATTGTCAAAGGGCGTCATGCCAAAACAATTATCCTCTTTATCATAATATTCCAAATAGAAGTTCCCTAGTTCTATGTGTAATGCCATTTTGTTTACCTAGTGGCTATTTTTTACTACTTTATTTATCATCATGTACAACTTGTTTGATTAAACACTTCTCAATAAACCCCGAGTGATTTTTTATTTAGTTCACCTTTAACAAATTATTATATAATATCATGGACTGGGGTTTGGATATTGGTCATTCAGTCTTGTAAAGGTGAATAATGTCACACAATGTCACTCGACTTCTAGCTCATGTGGTGGTTGTTATTTATATTTATTCATGAGATTTTATATTCTTTACTTTGGCCTACTTTGTGATATTTTTCTGGGTTGGCATACCATTATGTGTAGTAGTTGATTAATATTTTTTTTTGTTTCTCATTATGCATAGCATTCTTGATTCCTTTGAGACTACGTGAGTCTTCTTTGGTAGCAATAGGAGATTCCTTTGGTACGATCCTTTTTAGTTCTCCACTAAATCTATTGCTTAACCTTGCATTCACACTATGTTAAGTTGTAAGCAAGAGATCCATGGTCGACAAACTTATAGAACTACAAGATTACGTAAGCCTTGATCTACACTTGGTACATAGGCTACACAAAATGAATATAGATGTATCATGCCATCCTCATTGATACCATAAAATTATACACAAAAAGGATCATAGCACCATATACACAAGATAGGCGCAATCTATAGCATCATTATTTATGCAAGAACCTTTTACAATCCATTGGAGTACTTCTTGCCTCCCGGTTGCATACAACTCATTCATGTACAAATATTCATTTGTACAACACATCCTTTCATTGCTAGAACACTATCATTAGGATAGTGCTATTTAACTGCTCAGTTCAACTTATTATATTTAGCAGTTAACCTGCATATTGTTTTTGCGATCTTTGTGTTGCTTAGTTGAATTTGTTTAGTTAGATAGCCCAACTATCTACGGTCTGCTTAGATAGCTTTTCTGCATAACGTTTATATAGGTTGGTTGAGTGAACATCTTACATTTCTTCAATTGATTGTACTGGCCCAATACAACTACTCTTAGTCATGAATTCAACATTTTTTTTTGTTTCAAATTTTGTCAAATCTTATCATGGAATAATTTTTATTTTATTATTATGAAATTCATTAAAATATCATTAAGATTCGTTTCTCTTTTTGTAAAACTTAAAACATGCATGAACACATAATTTGACATGTTTTTGAACAATATATCCTATTCTACTTTTAACGTATTATCAAGATTTTATAACAAAAATTCCTCAATGCTCTTTGATGAACTTAGAGGTGAATCTAAACATTTTCTTTTGAACCAATAATATATTTTTAAATTTCATTTTCATCAAATTCAAACATAAACATGAACTAGCTAACTTTTTGCCTTACCTTCTACACCAACCCTACACATCAACTAACCCTACTAATATTCCACCTCAACCTATTTTGTGTTTCCAACAAACCTTAGTGCTACTTAAGCTACCCATTCCGTGTTAAGTTTTCTAAATTTGCTTAATGATATCTTAAAAAAATTATCACTATAAGATCACTGAAAGAACAACAAACACATAAATATAAGAACAAAAATATTTTCCTCGAGAAAACCCCAATGTATAAAACCCCGCAAAACTTCCTCAATATAGATCTCAACCAGAGCAGTGTAAAAACCCAGACAGTTGCTTCTAACTTCTTTTTGGCACACTAGTTCTTCTAGCTCTTTCAAAACAACTTGAGTGAGTGAGTACAAATGAAGGGGAGTGCCTCCCTATTTATATTCTTCACTTGACTTGACTTCTAACCTAACGGGGCCGACTTCTCTAACTAACTGGGTCGACTTGTCCAACTAGACACCACAAATAACGTTTATTGTATTGACACTTGGGTACTATTGACCCGACTTACATCTGGAAGTTTAAATTGATTCTTTCAATGACACTAACAAGACCAAACTCATCTCCCGAAGGAGGAATACAATCAATACATTTGTAATATCTTCCGAAGTTACAATGCTTTAACACTCCCTCTTAATTAGGAAGGTGTTCAACCATAGTAGCAATTGCTACTACTACAACTGTACAACTGACTAGTGATACTCTATATGTCATAGAAATTTTTGGAACATCATCATACATCTTCATCATTGATCTCAGCTAGATCATCTTCTGCAGTCTCAATATGTGAATACTGAATCATCGTTTGTGCGTGTTCAATCATATTCTATCATCTTCTGTAGCATCAGTATGTGAATACCGAATCATTGTCTGTCACGTCAATATCTGAATACTGAATAATCTTCTGGATCATTTTCTATAGCATCAATATGTGAATACTGAATTGTCGTTTGTCACATCTTCTGGATCATCTTCGTCATGCCCCCACCAAATTGACCAACAAAAGTGTGTACCATGCTAAACACCTAGGGGGACCAAGTGGCATTAATTAATTAGCCTAGGGAATTTTTGATAAATAATTATTATTGAGGCATGTACTTGGTTTTTATTTATCATGATTATTTATTTTGTAAATTAATTATGTGGAAATAATCTTTCCATGTCAGGTGGGCGAATTGGGCAAGTCAACTTGCCAAGGTGAAAGAATTGGAAACTCTACGACAAAAGAAGTCAGGGAGGAAAAGGGAAAGTGCCCAAAAGACACAGAAAGTAGTCAGAGATAAAAGCAGGAAACATTAGACAAAGGAGGCCGCAGTTTCCTTTCGGAGACTTAGAAAAGCTATCATCGGAAAAACATGAAACTTTTGACAAGGGAGGGCGCAGTTTCTAAGTTTTATGGATGACTTGGACATGGAAACATCTTCACCTGGCCCCTACTTTCCAATTAATCAAGGAGGGTGCATGACTTGTCCAAGGTTAGGGTTTCTACGTGGATGAATTTCTTTCACACGTCACCTATTGACTCTACTTACTAAGTAGGTCACCCAGAGATCTATTAAAGAAGAATTCGAGCTCCTTTTACGAGTTTGGTTAATGTATGTTTTGTAATTGATTAAAGCTTAAGCTTCATTTCTGAGTGGTGATCCTCAGTATCTTGGGTGATGTTCCCCAAGTCCCTATATTAGAGGAATTTTGAGTTCTAAAATGGGCCTCCTAAGGAAAATAATAAAATAATAGTTAAAATAATAAAATAATATTTATTAATTTTGGAGGAAAAAANAACGTATCACCCTGTGTTTTTACTCAAATTTTGATCGATAGAGCTCATTGAAAGTGAAATTTGATTTCGAATCCAACGATTACCCACACTACATCCTTTTGGTGGACCCCGCTACCCCAAAAACAAGAAATACCTGAAAAAATGTGATGATGACATCATCATCACATTTTTTCAGCTATTTCTTGTTTTTGGGGTAGGGGGGTCCACCAAAAGTATGCAGTGTGGGTACTTGTTGGATGCAGAATCAAATTCCACATCCAATGAGCTCTCTCGATTGAACTTTGAGTAAAAACACAAGGAGATATGTCGAAAATACGAAGAAAAAAAGTAGTTTTTTTATATGACAAATATGCAATTCAACCATTATGGTTGTCTCATTTTATTGGAATTCTATTGGTTCTTGAGTTCCAACTCACAAGAAATTAGCTTTGGCGTGTTTTCTTATAAGGCCCATTTTAGATCCCAAATTTCCTCTAATGTGTTCCCCTTCTCCCCTCTTCTTCCCATTTCTATTGTAGGTCTCATTGAAGCTAAGGATAAGCTTTAATCTATTGAAGGAGTTTTTTTTTCAGGTTTTTATGTCTCTTTCATTCCATTATCAAATAATCTTGGAGAGCTTTGAGGCCTCCTATCAGTGACATCCCTTCCTCTTTTCTTCTTCTCTCTATTCTATGATCTTCTAGCAATTTGGAGCTATGTAATGTATATTTTGACATATATATGATATGATATATATATTGATGTCTAATGTATTTTTAAATATCATATTCATACCACATTCAGGTCACTTCTAAAGTTTATGAGATTCAAAGATCGATTTTCTCGGGGTTTCCTAGCTCCGAAGCCGTATTTTGGAGTTGTGCTATGCGAGGTTACCTTTGTCAATATTTTGTGAATTATTTTGACTCTAATGGTCCTAATATGTTATTATTTACATTCTATGCAATTTTAATAACATTCTGATCTGTTTTGTTTGAGTTTAGTAGCAATCTTTTACACCCTACCTAGGTCTCACTGCTAAAATGACTAGTTTTCCAATTCGAAGCAATTTATGTATCTAAACAATTCCATTTGTTTTAATTTATGTTTTGAAAATTAAATAACACCATAATTTTTACATCCCATTTTTAAAACTGAATTTTAGTTCCTCTCTTATTGCATTTGGAAATCACTAAATCTTGACTAGTTGTATAATCCTGGTAACTAATTTTCATAGTCCGACCCTTAATATTCCTTGTAACTTCCCATACTTGTTTAAAACATGAATATACCTTTATACACATGTCTGATAACCTTATTACCAATCTAAATCAGTTACCTCAAGCCTCTGGTTGTTGGATATGAGAAAATTTCTTCCTAGTTTCATGATTAGGTCACCCAGAAGCGTGGAAGTAAGTTTCAACATAGATGAATCTGAAACCTAAATGGTCCCTGATCTAAATGTTTTAGGGAAGACACTTTATCATTCATATTCTGTCCTTTATTGATTCCCTCTGGCCGCTTCCATGCCTTTGAATTTCTCAATAAAACACCTTTATCTACCTAGTCTAAAGTTTTCCTATTTGTGTGCAAGTGTCTGATAAGAAATTTAATTAAAGTTGCATAAATATTAGTGATATGATATGTATATCAGTATT
The DNA here is from genome assembly GCA_001517045.1 of Pseudotsuga menziesii. Lineage (NCBI taxonomy): Eukaryota > Viridiplantae > Streptophyta > Pinopsida > Pinales > Pinaceae > Pseudotsuga > Pseudotsuga menziesii. Next base: position 81,751 of record LPNX010549410.1, read on the forward strand.
TGGATCATTACAGTGGTATCATAGCACTTTCCTCCACCCCTATGGAAAGTAATCTCTCAATGAAGAAAATTTTGCAGAACACCAATTCAAGTTGCAACCATGAGGATTGTGCCAGTAGTTGAAGATGATGACTTGGATCAGTTTGTTGAAGAAGAAGAGGTGATCTATGTTAATGATGGGTTGAAAATGTCAAGAGACATGGATGGTTACTTTTGTGAACATATGGAGTATGAAGAAATCAATGTTGAACTACCCATGGATAATCCTAAGAAGGATTTAGCAAAGATCATAGATGCAATTGAAAATTTTCCCCACCACTACGAAGAGTATCTTGCCTTGGGGGAAGATATTTGTAAATCCATTCCTTTGAAAGAGTATTTTTATTGAATATTTGGATTTTATCCCAAGAATGCAGATGATTACTCTTTCAAGAGCAACAAATTATCCATAGAGGAACCAAGTTGTTCCACCTCTCTAAGCAATAAGGAGGAAGAAGGAACCAAAAGCGAAGAGTCATCAAATCCATCAGCATGTTCAAGCATTCTGAGATTCTTTGTTTTTTCTTCAAGAATATTCTCCGCAAGTAATGATCATAGTACCATTCATGAAAGAAAAACCTCAATTTGCTTGAAAGAAGATGCTCCATAAGATCTTGCTTGTTTCCCATTACTCCAAGAAGAGAATTAAGATGAATGCACTTCCAGTTTACTTGTGAGTGATATTCAGACCACTACTAAGGATGTGGGTTCATATGATGGTGGAAATACATCTTTTGTATCATATCCAAAAGATGAATACAAATCACTTTTACAGTCACCTCAGGAGCCACATAAGGAAGAAGAAGACAAGGCCACGCCACTTGGGTGTGAACCAAAACATTTGGTGGAGGAGCAGGCCACCAAAGTATCTATACAGAAATATGGGAAGATGAAGAACACAGATGATAAAAGTTATGATTTTTTCAGCAGACATGTACACCTACAACCATCTGATCCATGGGAGGAGGAAAATACTCCACTTTCATCTGAGGACTACAAGATGAAAGACAATTATGAGAGAGATGAATTTACTCCTAGTATGTCTGTTGTTGAACAAAAAATCGGTGAAAAGAAATGTGATGTTGTCAATGGTGATAAGGGATATTTTGTATTAGATCCAAAAGAATAACAAATATCAGATCTGAATTCATCATCTAAACTCCCTAAGGAAGTGGAATATAAGCCCCCACCAATTGGATGTGAACTAGGAAATTTGAAGGAGAAAAATCTAATGCAAAGGGATGGACATGGTTCAAAATTTTGGACTCTCTTGCAGCATGATGAAGCTGAAAGGCCAAGGAATGAGATTCTTTATGATTTTTTTATAGATCACATGTCATTCCATCCTTCAGAGATACCCTGCACTTCACGTCATGGAAGTGACTTTGCAGAAAATCCAAAGGCTAACATGTATGCTGAGAATGAGTTTTTTGTTGTGGATCCATGACACAAGAAAAATGGTCCTATATGTCATATATTAGAAGAATAAACCTTGGTGGAGGATCTTCTTTGTGAGTCACATCATTTGAGTGGATCACTAAAGGAGGACATAGAGAAGCTTATCGAAGCTCTGAAAAACCTTGTTGACATCAATGCCTTGGTGGAAAGATGTTGTTGGAAAGCTTATGGTGGAGAGATGGAAGGAGAAGGATTTCTGGAGGAGTGCATAGCACTTAAAGAAGGCATGTCCAAGATGAAGGAGAGATACGCGAACCTACTATCTGACAGAGATAATCTCATCAGGATGGTTGATATGTACCATAGTGCACTCAAGAAGGACGAAGAAGAATCTAACAGGCTCACTCATGAGTTGGAGATCACTATTAACTCATTGAAGAGCACATAAAGATCCCTTTGAGATTCAAATTTGCAGATCTATCACCTTCGAAAGGATTTGAAGGTGTCACACCTTTCATGTTGCATGGAAGAAAATGTTTTGGGCATAATGGAGGAATTTTCGGTGGAGGACGGGCATGAGAAAAGTTCATATCTGCAAGTTTTGGTGAAGGAAGATACGATAGAATATATTGATCATTCACTTGTCTCATTGCATAAGTACCCTTAGGAGGATATACCATTCAGATCTGCAAGCACATACACTTATTTGTTCAAATATTGGATAAGTACGTACATAGTGGAAATTGAGGCCCAAGGTTGCACAAGCGTAGCTTGTGAATGTAAAAAATTTCTCTTGAGGCATGCTATGGAAGAATGAACCCATGAGATTCCTATGTGGAAAGGAAATTTCACCTTAGAATATGTGGCTGATTACATCACATGCAAATCCGAAAATCAAAGTGCTTATCCTTGCATTGGTTGGGTGGATAGAGACATCATTGGAATAAAGACTGTGGGAGGTAAATAGTTTAATTTCTGCAATAAATTATTTGTTGTGACTGAGATTGTCCTGGCATGTGGGAAACCACAAAGAAATATGTTGCAGCCATAATATACCTCTAGTACATATGCACAAGAGGTGCATGGTTATTTTTATGTTCCTGAAGGACTTGAAAGAAAACAAAATAGAGACCAAGCACTTGCACTTTTTTCAGAGAGATTTGGAGATGCCTCTTAGTGAAAAGTGTATATTCTTGGGGGAGGCACAAGATGGTACAAAATTTAAATCAGTCAAAGGAGTCAAGGATTCACCTACTTTCTTGGTGGATGAGTATTATCCAAGTTTCAAATTGGTTCGTGACTCTTAGTCCTATACACCTTTTACTACAACTACAACAGATGAGAATGACAACTGCGTGAGGGGATTGTTTCTTTTGGTGCCAAGTAAGGAGCAGGAGGATCCCACACTCATCCATGGGGATTTGTTGAGAGAACCACCCCCTTCTAAACCACAGCTAATGCAACTATGTACTTTCTTTGATTTCGCCATTCATGGTGTTGATTGCATGACCAATGGCAGAGAGTTGAGCCATTGGGATTGTGCACATGGGAAAGAAATAAAATTCCCATATGGATCTGATAGTTGGAGGATTTGTTCATATATGGCAGGAATGGGTAGATACTTGTTGAATTTATGCACCTTGGAGGGTGTACCTTTTTCTTACACTGTGGAATTTTCTCTAGACACATCCTACATCTTATGTGAGCAACATGGACACCTATGGTTGTTGGAGGATGCCCATAATTGTTTTGGGACATGGGACTCACACCTATTTCATTGCAGCAACATCATTGTGAGATTCAATGCTGATGTGCATCAAGCACATAAATAAATTTATGTTGGGTGGGGAAATATCACAGATTTCCAATTTTGCATTGAGAATTTCCAATTTTCAGTGCAGTGGTATGATTTCCACATCATGAATCTCATTTCATGTGATGATAATTTTTTATGGTGGATACTAGTGTTTGGATACTTACAGTTGAAGAAAATGGGATCCAGACATATTTTTTTCTGATAAGTTGTGTTGGAAGGCATTCTCGTTGAAGGGGGTGTAATGCAAGCAATGGGACCCTGGAATTGTTTGTTTTTGGAGAAAATTTACATGTTGGCTTGATGGAGCAAATCAGCCATTTTTGCACATGAGTTCATGCTCTAGTTCTCCTACATGGTGGACAAATTTGCAGCACTATGGAGTGCTTCTTCTTGAGTACAAACAATTTTGGGAGGGGAGGAGTGTCATGTCCCCACCAAGTTGGGCAACAAAAGTGTGGACCATGCTATCCACCTAGGGGAACTAAGTGGAATTAATTAATTAGCCTAGATAAATTTTGATAAATAATTATTATTGAGGCATGTACTTGGTTTTTATTTATCATGATTATTTATTTTGTAAATTAATTATGTGGAAATAAGCTTTCCATGTCAGGGAGCGCATTGGACAAGTCAACTTGCCAAGGTGAAAGAATTGGAAACTCTATGACAAAAGCAGTCATGGAGGAAAAGAAGGAAACTTTTGACAAAGGAGGGCGCAATTGCTAATTTTTATAGATGACTTGGACAAACATCTTCACATTGACCCTACTTTCCAATTACTCAAGGAGGGCGCATGCCTTGGACAAGGATAGGGTTTCTATGTGGATGACTTTCTCTCATAGGTCGCCTATTTCCTCTACTTGCTAAGCAAGTCACCCAAATATCTATTAAAGGATAATTAGAGCTCCATTTACGAGTTTGTTTAATGTATGTTTTGTAATTGATTGAATCTTAAGCTTCATTTCTGGGTGGTGTGCCTTAGTATCTTGGGTGATGTGCCCCAAGTCCCTTGTTCCCCTTCTCCCCTTCTTCCCATTTCTATTGCAGGTCTTATTGAAGTTAAGGATAAGTTTTCATCTATTGAAGGAGGTTTTTTGCAGGTGTTTATGTCTCTTTAATTCCATTATCATACCATCTTGGAGAGCGTTGAGGCATCCTATCAGTGACATCCCTTCTCTCCGTTCTATGATCTTATAGAAATTTTGGAGCTATGTAATGGATATTTAAACATATATATGATATGATATATATAATTATTTCTAATTTACTGTTCAATATCATATTCATACCACCTTCAAGTCACTCCTAAATTTTGTGATATTCAGAGATTTCTTGGGTTTCCTAGCTCTAAAATCATATTTTTGAGTTGTGCTAAGAGAGTTACCTATGTGAATATTTTGTGAATTATTTTGATTCTCATAGTCCTTACATGTTATTATTTACAGTCTCTGCAAGTTTCATAATATTATGATATGTTTTGATTGCGTTTAGTAGCAATCTTTTACACCCTACCTAGATTTCAGTGCTAAAATGACTAGTTTGCCAACTTGAAGAAATTTATGTATGTAAACAAGTCAATTTATTTTAATTTATGTTCTAAAAATTATATAAAACCATAATTATGACATCCCATGTTTAAAACTGAATTTTAGTTCCTCTCTTATTGCATTTGGAAAGCACTGAATCTTGACTAGTTGTACAACCCTCGTAACTAGTTTTCATAGACTGGCCCTTAATCTTCCTTCTGACTGTAAAAAATTGTTTAAAACATGAATACATATTTATAAACATGTACGATAACCTTATTCCCAATCCAAATTAGTTTTCTCAAGCCTCCAGTTGTTGGATATGAGAAAATTTCTTCATAGTTTCACGGTTAGGTGACCCGGAAGCGTGGAAGTAAGTTTCAGCATAGATGACTCTGAAACCTAAATGGTACTTGATATAATGGTCCATATCCTTGATTTATTCCCTCTACCCTCTTCCATGCCTATGAATTTCTCAGTAAAACACCTTTATCTTCCTAGTCTAAAGTTTTACTTTTTGTGTGCAAGTCTCTGATCGGAAATTTAATTAAATTTACAACAATATTAGTTATATGATCTGCATATCAGACTTTGGATCATTAAAATATTCTATAGCATCAGTGTGTGAATACCGAGTCATATTCTTCCACATCAATTTTTTCCAACATAAGTGTGTAAACACTGAACCGTCATCATCTGCAATAGATACTAAAACATCATCATCTGTATCATCAGTCTGTAAATACTAAAACATCATCATATGCATCATCAGTATGTAAATATTGAAACAAAAACAACATCATTAGCATATTAGTGCTAAAAACAAAATCATCTGTAATGCTAGATCATCATCTGCATCACCAGCATAGAGATGATGGACCATCTACATCACCATCAATATAAAGCATCATCAACAATCATCATTATGAAAATATTGAATCTGCTATATCAGTATAAGAACACTGAAAACTCTCTCAATCATCTCATCAATCAACAAAAATCAGTGTAATAACACTGGGACTATCTCAACAATCATCAATACTGAAGTAATCATTTCAACAGTCATCAGGATAATAATAATGAAACAAACATCTCAACAATCATCAATATAAAAACACTGAGCCAAACATCTCAGCAGTCATCAGTATAACAATACCGAACCAAACATCTCATCAATCATTAGTATAACAATATTAATCCAAACATCTCATCAATCATCAGTATAACAATACTAAACTAAACATTTCAACAGGCATCAGTATAAAAATAATGAACCAAACATCTCAGTAATCATCAACCTAACTATACTGAACCAAAAAAACATCTTAACAACCAACAGTATAGAAATATTGTAACAACCATATTTCCCTCTAACTATCTCGGAGCAACATCACGGTGAGTTCTTTGGTGGATCCATCTGGGCATTTTGTCTAATTTACTAACCCTTTCGAGCCAACAAGCCTAGTTAGATGGATGGAACTACCTGGGGACCAAAAAGCCTTGCCATTCCTTACACACCCACTTGGGTTAAGTTGATCTAGCTAGCCATACTAATCCCCCTAGGATCAACATGCCTCTTCTGATTAATCCTTTCGGGTTAACAGTCCTAGCTAGAATTACCCTCCTCTAGACTGAGCTACTCACCACTGGATCCACCATCCATATACTATCACTCCCTCTTTTGATAGAGGTCCTTTCGGAGTACACCAAGCTTGTCTCGAAAGTATTCAAACTTTACACAATCCAGAGGATTAGTCAATACATCTGCTACTTGTTCCTCCGTGGGAACATACTTGAGCTTCACAACTCCCTTTTGAACCATATCCTGGATGAAATGATATCTGATTTCAATGTGCTTTCTCTTATCATGGAACAGATAATTTTCTGTCATCTTAATACAACTTTGATTATCACAAAGGATATTAGTAGCGTCTATCTATGCATCGAATAGTTTTTCTAACATCTTTCGAAGCCATACTGCTTCGATACATGCTGAACATGCTACAATGTATTTATCCTCTGTTGTACTAAGTGAAATAATGGTATGCTTTCTATTGAACCAGGAGATCATGCCTGATCCCAGCGTACTAAAACAACATCATGATGTTCTTTTTCTATCTTTGGCACTTCCTCCCCAATATGAATCTACATATCCATGTAATTTGATCTCGCCACTAGATGCATATCTGAGCTGATAGTCTAAATTTCCGTTTAGATACCTCATCACATGTTTTTCCCCAATAAGGTGAATGTCTTTAGGATTCACCATATACTGACTTAAGGTGTTTACTACAAAACATATGTTTGTTCTTGTATTGGTTAAGTACATTAGTGAACCAATAATCTGTCTATGTAAGGTGGCATCAACTGTGTCTGAAGTATCGTCATTCAATAGCTTCAAACTTGTTGTCATCTGAGTAGTCATAGCTTTACAATCTAACATTCCAAATATTTTTAATATTTCTACAATATATTTTCCTTGGTTTAGGAAAATCTCATCTGGATATTTCCATACTTCAAGACCTAGAAAGTAATGTAGCATTCCATGGTCTTTCATTTCAAACTCTGCACTAAGATTCTCTTACATTCGATAATAGGCTTATCTTCTCCTGTCAAGAACAAGAAATCTACATATAGTAATAAAATCATAATCTCATCATCCTTAATCTTATAGTATAGGCTTGAGTCTACTTTACTTTTAGTAAATCCTAATCTCATCATAAATTCATCGATCCTACCATACCACGCTATGGGTGCTTGCTTTATCCCATACAACGCCTTCTTTAGTCTACATACATGAGTTTTCTCATCATTAGTCTTGAACCCTTGCGGTTGTTTGATATATACCTCTTCTTCAATCAAGCCATTTAGAAATGTTTTCTTCACATCCATTTGATGTAGCTTCCACTTCATGTTGGATTCCAAGGCAACGATAGTTTTTATTGAGGTGTATCTAGCTACTGGTGGAAAGGTCTCCTCATAATCGATTCCCTCTTTTTGAGAGAATCCTCGAGCTACAAATCTTGCCTTGTACTTTTATATACTTCCATTTGCGAAGTGTTTAGTTTTGAATATCCAATTCGAGGATACCATTGACTTGTCTTTTGGTATTGGTACTACTTCCCACACATCACACTTTATAATGGATTGGTATTCCTCAACCATTGCATCAACCCACTCCTTATGTTTTATTGTTTCTTCAAAACATGTTGGTTCTTTATCAATTAGATCACACATAAAATCTATATAAACAAGGTATGACTTTGGATTCTTTCTTTCTTGTATGGTTCCTTATGGAACACCGTGTATTTTTACTTCTTTGATTACTTCACGATCCCATGTAGTTTTTCTCTTTCGAGAAATCAATTCATTGGGTAATTCTTCAGGTAACTGAGGTTCTGTCATATCATGATCTTCAGGTATCTGGACTTCTTCTTCATTTCTGACTGATTTAGGACTTTCAACATATTTGGAAGTTTCATGCTCCTCTTCATCTTCCTTATCTTTCTTTGACTTCCTAAAGGTTGTATCTTCGTCAAATGTGACATCTCTAGTAAGTTCAATTTGAAAGTATCCTAGGATATAGACCCGATAAGCTTTTTATTGTTCACTATACCCTACAAAAAATCCCTTTTTCCTAAAGGATCTAACTTTGTCGTTTTCTCCTTGGGAATGTGAATGCACTATGAATGTAAATAGGACAACCAAATATCTTTAGGTGACTTAACTCTCTCTTTTCTCTGGAAAACATTTCTTCTGGAGTTTTATTCCCAAGGGCACTGTGGGAAATTATATTATGAAATTATACCATTGTTCTTGTTGTTTCTTCCCACGGCTACATTGGAAGATCTTGATCATGTATTATATCTTTCACAGCTTGCATGATAGATCTATTTTTCCTTTCTTCCATAACATTTTGTTGGGGGTTATAGAGAATGGTGAGCTCCCTCTTAATCCTAGCTTCCTTGTAATAATCATTGAATTCATTTGAAGTGAACTCTCCTCCATTATCCGACCTCAAAATCTTTATTTTCTTCTTATAGAGATTTTCCACTAGGGCCTTAAATTCCTTGAACCTTTCAAACACTTCATCCTTATTTTTCAAGAAGTATATCCAAGTCTCACGGGAGTAGTAATCAATAAAAGAAGTATAGTATACATACCCACTTAATGAAGTAGTTTGCCTTGGCCCGCATATATCTGAGTGAATAATATCTAAGATCCCTTTTGATTTACTATCACTTTTTGGAAAAGGATTCTTAGTATTCTTCCCTTATGCACATCCTTTACACACTCCTTCATGTTCTATCTGAATTTTTGGTAAACCAGTCACAACTTTGCTTACAATTGGAAGAGATTTGTAGTGAACATGAACAAGCCTTATGTGCAATAGCTCACATGGGTTAATGGTACTGGTTGCTAATGTTGAATCTGTATGTCCCTTCAATTTGTAGATTCCTCCTTCTTTAACTCCAATCTCTACTGCATCATTTATGGTTTTACCTTTTGTCCACATGAGAAATTTTCCATCCACAAAAGCAACTCTAAAGCCTTTCTTGTCTAAGGATTAAATGGAAATAATATTCTTCTTTAGTCCTGGGACATAAATGACATCTTTCATTTTCATAGGCTTTCCAAAATACAATTTATAGGATGCTTCTCCTATTCCTTTAATGGGATGTTGGGAATCATCTCCAAGCATTACTTTGTGTGGAGATTTCTTTTGTTCAAGGCATGAGAGTTATTCCTTATAACCAGTCATGTTCTTGGATGCACGACTATCAACTATCCAAGTGTCATTTCCTCATGAGACTGATCCTATTAGGGTAGCGATTAAAACATATTCTTCACTGGATTCTTCATCATTATTTGCTTCTTCTTCATCTTCTTGATCACTGTCTACAACAGTATGGGCCTGAAACCTTCTCATCCTTTTGATTCTTTCTTCTTTCATGGGAGAGTTGATGACAATGTGTCCCAACTTGTGACAAGTGAAGTAATCAAAATTTGAGAAGTTTAGCTTGGGTATTTTAATCCCTTGAGTCTTAGGAGGATGGTCACGACTCTTCCTTTTTACTTTGGTGTGGACTGTTACGGCTTGATCCTCATTGTCATTTAGATTTTATTCTCTAGATGCTATCCTTTCTTCTTCTTGAACACATTCTTCCCATAACTTTCAAAATTTTGTTTGTTTCCTTCTTTAACAAATTCCTTGGATAAAGGATTCCAAATATCTTGGAAGACCATTTAAGGTTGTCATAATAATATTTGTTTATCTAACCTTATCATCAATGGCTTCTAGATGATCCTTGATTTGAGCTACTCTTGTAAAGTAAGACTCCATGGTCATCGATCAACACCGTCACTTTCGTGTTTTTGATATGGCCAAACAATTTGAGGGTTTGGGGTTGAGAGATACCTTTCATTGCAACCATTGAGATCGTTGGTGTGATGTTAATCTCCTCCTTTCCAGAATCATCGTTATCCAACTCTATGTCAGAGGAAGGTGTGTTGCTTGATTCTTCGTCATTATTGTCACTCGTATTACTTTTTCTGTACAAGAATAGATTCTTATTTTTGCACTTATGCCCTGGGCACCAATTAGGGGCATTACACCTATGACATGGATTGTCATCCTTTTTCCCATTGGCTCTTAAGTGGGGTGGTATATAAACCGATGAACATTTTTTCTTTTCTTCTCTTCAATTAATTTTTCTTTTTGGCAGGCTTGTTCCACGTATTTTACGTCTAATAATTTTATCTCTCTTTGGATAATTTGTTTTTGTAATATCCTGATTTTGACCCCAAATTGCATTAAAATTGTAAATGATGTCAATATCATTATTAAATCATGACGAGGAGCTCAAGGCCAAGGCCCCGCCATCGATTTAGAATTTTATGTATCAACGATTAAAATCGATATAGCACCATATAAATTGAGACATCATGTAAATATGCAATTTAATAAAATGCCCACAGCTAGCTATGCAATGCAACAAAGAGATGGAGGAATGATTTCACAAGGAATGCAATTTAATAAAATGCCCCCATCTCATTATTGAATGATGATATTTTACATATCATATCTAAAGAAGGAATAACAATGGATCCATAAAAGATAGAAGCTTTTATGGATTTCCATACACCCAAGAATGTATTAGAAGTAAGGGCATTCATGGGATTAGCTACATACTATAGGATATTTATAGACAGATTCTTTAAAGTGGCACATCCAATTACATTATTGCAGACGGAAGGAGTCAAGTTTAAGTGGACACCATGGTGTGAAGAAAGTTTCCATTATTTAAATAGATTTCTCACTAGTACACCAATTCTCAAGATTGTTGATCCAAATGAATATTTGTTTGTAGTATGTATAGATCATTTCCAAGAAGGAATTGAATTGGTGCAGTCCTTCTGCAAAATGGACACGTGGTTTGTTATGAATCTAGAAATCTTATATAGCATGAGAAAAAAGTATGTCACACATGAATTGGAACTTGCTGCTATTGTGCATGCATTAAAGATGTGGAGGAATTACCTCATGATTAGAAAATTTGAGTTGAGAATATATCATAGTGGGTTGAAATATTCATTTGAGATGCAAAATTTGAATGCAAGACAAACAAGATGGTAGGAATTTATGTGTGAGTTTGATTTTGATATCGAACATATTAAAGGTAAAGAGAACAAAGTTGTTGATGCACTTAGTAGAAGAGTTCATGATATGTATGTTTTAGCCATTAGTATGTCCAAATTAGATTTAAAACTAGAATTCTTGAGGCTATCATATCAAATGAACATTATCTTTAGGTAAAACATGAATTACAACAGGAAAATGCACAACATAAATATGAAGGTTATAGGTTGGAAGATAATGGAATTCTTAGATACAAAAATCATATAGTTATGTTTATTTTAGGGGAATTAATGAAATTGGTAATGAATGAGATGCATAATGTACCGTATGCAAGGAATTCTGGAGACCAAAAGAAAATTGCAGCAATACGAATTAAATTCTTTTGGCCAGGAATGAAGAAACATATTGTAAAATATATAGCAAGGTGCATTGAATATCAAAGAGTAAAGGATGAGCATAGACATCCAGCAAGATTGCTTCAACCATTTCCAATAACTGAGTGGCAATGGGATGTGGTGACCATTGACTTCATCTTTAAGTTTTCCAGGACAAGAAAGCAACATGATTCCATTATGGTGGTGGTGGATAAGTTAACCAAAGTTGTTCACTTTATACCAGTCAACTCAACTCATAAGGAAGCTAATATAGCATATATTTATATGAAAGAGATTGACATGTTAGATGGGATACCAAAGGAAATATTTTCATACATAGATCCAAAGTTTACTTCAAACTTTTGGAAGGCTTTATTCAAGGGATCTCGAACAAATATGAATTTAAGCACAACATGCCATCCACACACAAATGGAAAAACTAAGAGAGTCAATCAAGTTATTTGTCACATCCCCACCCCTCTACTCGATGGAGAGGACGCGACTAACATACCTACTAGCTATTCCGGGAAATATAGCCCCATGAACGTAAGATAAAATGCAATGAAATAAAAGCATACACAGAAGCATAAATGATTATCAAATAGCGGAAGCAAAGTTCATTCATTCACAGGATTTAACAAGTTCATATCAATTTATAAAACAAATACAAGTGCGGAGATTTAACACAAGAGATACTTATCTTAAAAGAAGCTTGTCTCGCAACCAGCTATGTTGTTGCAACGTTCCACCCAACCATAGGCAAGTGTGCTTATCAATCTCTCAGCAACACTGCCACCCCCGAGATGGGCATGATTCCCACAAGGAATAAGGGAACACCTAGCAGACTCAAACATAGCCAAGGATACACAAAACTCAGCCAAGCCAACATGGTTGGGTTTATCAGGCTATAAGGGAGTTGGAAAGGCTGACTGCTAAGCTAGTGAGCTCAACCAAATAGCTATGGACACTTGCACTAGATCTAGCCTGACTTCTAAAATATATACACACCCAACACAAGGAAGCATCCCCTTCTCTGCTACACAGTCCCTCGGGATATGCCTTCCAATCCAGTGCTATTCAGGGTGTGAAAAGAAGAAATCCATCCCTCTAGCTTTGTCTGTGAGGTTTCCTTCTTCCACTAGGTTTATCAAGCTATCCCAGACCCCATTTCCACTCCAAAAATATTTCAAATCAAAATAACAGAGGCATACACAACAATTTCTAGATATGGGATTGATGAAAAACGTTTTTCAACCAAAAACGTAAATAGAAATGGGTAAAACAACCTCCTCAATAGCAATTCGATTTCCACATTCGTTTATGGCCCTAATGTGGCCAAAATAAACTCAATAAACACCCAAAATCTATGGATTTGTCCCCCCATTGGTTGTGCAACACTGAAACACGAAATTCCATAATCGTGGAGATGTGGAAACAACACAAAGATGCACAGGAGAGATCCCAGCCACTGACTGTTAGAAAAACCACTTCCCAGCCCTGGGAAAAATGAAGATCACAGTAGAAAACGTGAATGGTAAATGCCACGAGCTCCAAAATCGTGAGGAATACCAAAAACATGAATTCCTAAAGGAATGGGAAGCATTTTTGAGCAATAACTTGCCCCATAAGTCAAAATCGCATTTGCCAAAACTGATAGTTTCCCAAATTCAAATTTTGGGTTGTCATACCTTGCCCATCCCATGCAATAACCAACTCAACCAACTTCTGGCAATAATAAATGATTGGGTGAATAAGACAAGAAAGGTAGTTGACGGTTTGATGGGCTCTCCCTTTGACATTTGGCTTTTCCCCATTGGCCCAAGGGTTTGAATACCCCCACACCTTATCCTTAGGAAATCATGCCCCCATCTCATTATTGTTGCATTGACATAGATGGTTGTGGGTTTTTAATTAAATTGCATATTTACATGATGTCCAAAAATTATAATGTGTCGGCTATCACAAAATACCATAGACATCGATTTTAATCGATGAAACATAAAACGCTAAATCAATGGTGGGGATTTTGCCTTTAGCTCCACACCATGATAAAATATAATATTTACATCATATACATTTAATGCAAATAGGGTCAAAACCGGGGTGTTACATTCCCCTCCCCCTTCAACAACATTGTCCTCAGTGCTTTGCAAAATTGAACAAAAATGCTACACTGGCACCACCCTCAGTGCTATGCAGAATTAAACAAAAATGGATGTGCCAATCGCATGGAATCCTCCAACTCCCACGTAGCCTCTTCAAGACCGTAGTGCTCTCATTGCACCTTTACCTTCCCTATGGCTCGGTTCCGGACCATGGTGACCTTCCTGTTGAGGATGTGCATTGGATCGATTTAGAACTCTCCCTCGGGTTCCACCTGAATCAAATCCCAATTTATCACATGGTTAGGATCATGTACATATTTGTTAAGCAAAGAAACATAAAAAACATTATGAGCTCTAGTGCTAGCAGGAAATGCAAGTCTATATGCGACTGGCCCTATTCTTTCAAGAACTTCAAATGTCCCACAATATATAGGTGACAACTTGGCACAACTTCTAAGCTTCAAGGAACTCTTCTTTGCCCTCACTTTGAGGTAAACATGATCCCCAACATTGAACTCTCTGTTCACCCTATGCTTATCTGCATAGCTTTTCTGTCTGTCCTGGGTTTCTTTCAGATTCTGCATGATCTTTACAACCTCTTGCTCCATTTCCTTGAGCAATTCTGGACTAAGCACAACCCTGTTCACTGGATTATCCCATGTCACTGGTGTCCTACACCTTTTTCCATATAAAGATTCATATGGACTCATCCCCAAGGATGCTTGTTGTCCATTGTTATAAGAAAAATCCACCAAGTGTAAGTAATATTCCCACTTGGTTGGTTTGTCCATCACATACATGCAAAGCATTTCTTCAAGCACCTAATTCACTCTCTCTGTCTGCCCATCTGTCTGAGGATGGTAGGTAGTGTTGAAGTTTAGCTTTGTACCCAAATCTGCAAACAAACCCTTCCAAAAATTGGAAGTGAACTTGATATCTCTGTCAGACACTATTGCCTTAGGAAATCCATGCAATTTGAAAATCTCCTTCATGAATATTTTTGCAATGTCATCAGTCTTATGGGTAGAATTAACTAGTGTAAAATGTGTTTCCTTTGTCAACTTGTCCACCACAACCATGATGGAATCATGCTGTCTCCAAGTCATTGGAAATCCTGTAATAAAATCCATCGAAATAACTTCCCATTTCCATTCTGGAATTGGCAAAGGCTACAACAAACCTGATGGTTGTTGATGCTCAACCTTCACTTGCTGACATTTCATGCACCTTGAAATATACTCAACCATGTCCTTTTTCATTCCTGGCCCAAAGTACCGTTTTCTAGCTGTAGCAATTGTCTTCTGATATCCTAGATGACCAGAATACGGATCCTGGTGGATCTCATCCATAACCATTCTCCTCAGATCTGCTACAATTGGAATATAGACTCTATTCTTATCGGTAAGAAGTCCATCTTCTTCCAATTTAGATCCCTCATACCTCTTCTCAATACTTTGTTGTCGCAATTTGTCCTTTACCTGCTCATACAATTCATCTCTAGTAGTATGATTAACAATCTGCTGTCTCAAATCTGATTGGAAAATACTAAGAGATGCCACATGCATCTCCTGCACCTTCCTGCTGAGTGCATCATCTACCTTATTCTCTTTTCATTTTATGTGCTTGATTTTGAAATCAAACTCACATAAAAACTCCAGCCATCTAGCTTGCCTAGCATTTAACGTTGGTTGATCAAACAAGTAATTCAGACCACAATGGTATGTCCTTAGCTCAAATCTTCTGCCCATCAAGTAATGCCTCCACATATTGAGAGCATGTACTATGGCTGCATGTTCTAGATCATGAGTGGCATAGTTCTTCTCATGATCCTTCAACTTTCTTGACTCATAACATATCACATGGTTGTATTGCATAAGGACTCCTCCAAGCCCTTGACCGCATGCATCAGTACACACCACAAAATATTTTTCCGAGTCTGCAATCTTCAAGACTAGTGCACTTGTGAGAATATTCTTCAACTGCTGGAAGCTTTCTTCACACCTCGATGTCCATTCAAACTTTATTCCCTTCTTTTTCAAAGAAGTGGTTGGATGTGCAACCTTGGATAATCCTTCAATGAATCTATTGTAGTACCCTCCAAGTCCCATAAAATATCTTACATCTGTCACATTTCTCGGAGTAGGCCAATTCATAATTGTTGGCCCCTTTTCCTAACTCACGTGACCCAGGTTCTGTGCAGCCCGTAAACCCAACAAACACCCGAGATACTGGCTCGACAGAGCAAACCCCGTCGAAAACGCTCGCAAAGCAGGTGCAGTCTCACCTGAGATAGATTTGCGGCAATGTCAACTTAGAGAAATCCAAAGTTAATGCGTCCAAGCTATGGAAACTTGCATCTTTTTATGTTGCATCTATAGAAAATGCCTGCGTAGGAATTTCTATTCTCAAGGCTGGGAGTAGCACCGGCGTCGCCAAATTGTTTGTTGGGTCTACGCTGTAGGTTTCATCCTGCACGGTGTCACACACTTCTGTGACGGCCTCTTCCAACCGGTTAACTTGCGCAGTGAGCGAAGTCGTCCAAATGGTTTTCTTACACATGATATTACCCAAGCTAGACTTAGATACTTCAGTGACCGTCTCTCTAAGATGAGTCGGATCCTCTTATGCTATGTTCATGACTTGGGCTCTATTATTCCTCTGCTTTTTCCTATGTGGGATGCCCAAGGCTTTTGCATCTTCCACCATGGGTTCTTTTCCCTTCCTCTTCTTGGTTCTTTCGACATGCACCTCCTCATCAATAGGGGTGTCTTCTTCGCCCTTGTTGGGTGGGTCTCGCTCTTCTTATTCTTCTTCTTCTTCTTCTTGGACATCATCTTGATGCTACTGGGTGTTGGCATTGGCACGGTCCTGGGGTGGACTCTCCTGCGGATCCCCTTGCGGTGCTTGCTGCTCTACAGACACCTCCATTAGAGGAAATTTCAACTCAAAATCGGCCTCCTAAAATGAACTAATAAAATAATAGTTAAAATAATAAAATAATATTTATTAATTTTGGAGGAAGAAAAGAAAAAAACTATTTTTTTGTTTGTATTTTTGACATATCACCCCATGTTTTTACTCAAATTTTGATTGGGAGAGCTCGTTGGATGCGGAATTAAATTACACATCCAACGAGTACCCACTCGGCATACTTTTGACGGACCCTGCTACCCCAAAAAAAAGAAATACCTGAAAAAACAGAATGATGACATCATCATTTTGTCACACCCACGCCTTCCTACAGTCCAGGTGGCTAACTTGGCCTTCTCCTACAGTCAAGGAGGCTAACTGGAGCACTTCGGGGGTGATCTGAGTGATATTAATGCACCTAATTGCTAACTGGTGGTTACAATCAGTTCAACCAGTCAGTTACAGTCAGTTAAGGCACCTCCAGTCATTAAATATATTATTTTATGATTATTTAATGATTATTTATTATTATTTAATGATCTGGAGTCAACAAGGCGCCTCCACCAATTTCTGATGGTCAGTTCAGCTTCAGTTAACCTCATCAGGGTTCATTGGAGTCATGCAAGACTAGCACTTGATAGTTGGATTGCTGTGACATGTGTTTGATCTCCTTCAGTTGAGATTCAGTCATTTATTGCACTCCGACTTCAGTTAGGGTTTGGTGAGTCAATTAGGGTTTTGTTCAAGTGGTTAACTGAGTGATATTGCATGGTTGAGAGTCAGTTAAGCTAGACTCACTCACTGAATTCGAATTGTCTCCTTAGGTATTCGAATTCTTCATGGAGTTAAGCCATTGCTCAGCATTGGTATTGTAACCCTTTATTGTTTATTAAATATACAGAGAGGAAACCAATTCTGGTTGCCGATTATTTCCAATTCATGAATATTTGTTAATAATTCTTTGATGATTTTGATTCCTAGTTTCTAGATCATGTGCAAGAATTAATATGGTATCAGAGCTTACGGCGGAACGAAGAACAATCTCTCAAGAACAATATTTTTGACAGATTTCTCCATGAGAAGTGAGCAATAGCTCAAAATTCCAGCACTGCACCAGAAGCCAAGGATTACCACTCAATATCCCAAGTAAAGAACTTGTTGATCAAGCTTGCTTGATTGACTATGCTGGGTGTGATGAAAGCCTAGAATGTGCAGGCTGTCCGACCTTATTTTTCCCTTTCTGTTTTGATTTCCAGGTTTCTACAGGTGAAGCATTTGATACAGGATATCCAGATGGCCTCCTCAGTACCTATGTTAACTCCATACAATTTCCACACATGGAAAAGCAAAATGGAGCTTCAGCTATATTCCAAAGGACTCTTTAGAATCACCATGGACACTGAAGTTGAGCCTGGATCAGCCATAGAAAAATCAAGATTCTTGAACAAAAAGGATGAAGCCTTCGGTTTCTTGTGCCTCTCTATTTCCAAGGACCTTCTCTTCCATCTTACGGATCTGAAGACACCGAAACAAATATGGGACAAATTGGAATCTCTGTATGGAAAGCATGATGACATGAGATTTTATCAACTCGAAAATGAACTCATGTCTCTCCAACCTTCCAATTTCGAGACTCTGAATGATTTCTTTACAAAGTTCAAGCATACTGTTTTTCTCTTGAAGCAATGCAAAGTGGAGAAGGAAGATGATCAGCTCATCCTAGCCATCCTTTCCAAACTCGGGGCTGATTATTCAGTTTTTGTTTCTACATTCCGTGCGAGGAAGCTCACAACTCCCGGATGGAAGATGCCTACACTCGATGCCTTCATTGAGTCCCTAACTAGTGAACATGACAAGCTTGTCCAGATGGGGATCATTCGATCTTCTCGTGATCAATCCCTCCATGTCTCGGGGCCCCAAGATACGAAGGGTAAAGGAAAGCAGCAGAAAAATCAAAAAACTAAATTTGATGCTCCAAAGCCTAGATTTGAAAATCAGCAGCATGATGAATCTTCCGGCTCAAGGAAGAACAAAGGTAAAGGGCACAATGGGAAAGAAAGAGTCAGGTGTTCTTACTGTGGGAAGGGTTTTCACCCTGAACATGCCTGCATGAAGAAAAATATTGATGAAGCAACCTCTCTCCTTGAGAGGAATCACATCAATCTTCCGGAGAGCTTTCGGAGGAGAGATCACCAAGATCGGGAACCACAGCATGAGAAAGGTCATGCCCTCATGGCAAGCACTTCGAAGTCCAAATCACTGCTGATTGATAGTGGAGCTTCGAATCACATGATGGCTGAAAAAGACTCATTTTCATCCTTGGAGACCAGCAAATCCATCCCCATCCACTTGGGAGATGACTCCACCATCATTACCAAAGGACAAGATACTGTAAATCTAGAAAATGGTTTTTTTTCTAATGTTTTGTATGTACCATCTATAGCAGCAAATATTCTTAGTGTCTATCAAATGACACATACAGGAATGCCTAAGAGGGTCTCTTTCAGCCCAAATGATGTGGAGATAACAGAAATTGCATCCGGGAAACTCATTGCAAAAGGCCATGCAAATCATCATGCAAAATCCTATGAGTTATCTCACTTTGTTGCGGATGCAAAGCCCACCGCTTTGCTAACTCATGGAAATGAGGTTAGTAGGCTGTGGCATGAAAGGTTTGGCCATCTTAATTTCAAATATTTGCAGCAATTACAGAAAAACTCCATGGTTGAAGGCCTTCCGGTCATCAAGGCAACCACGGGAGTCTGCAAGGGCTGTGTGATTGGAAAACACCCTGAGCACAAGTTCGATCGAGGGAAGGCAAACCGAGCTACAAGCATATTGGGGCTGATACATTCTGATATAATTGGTCCAATTCCTGTCACATCCATGAATGGATCAAGGTACCTCCTTACCTTTATTGATGATTTTTCAAGGTATACATGGGTTTTCTTTCTAAAAAAGAAATCAGAAATATGTGAGAAATTTTCTGAATTGAAGGCTTTGATTGAAAATTCCTCTGGGTTTAAGATCAAGATATTGAGATCTGATAATGGAGGGGAGTATGTCAGTAATGATTTGCTGTACATTTTCTCCCAAAGTGGTATTCAGGTCCAACATTCAATTCCCTACACTCCCCAGCAGAACGGAGTAGCAGAAAGGAAGAACCGGTCTCTCAAAGAGATGACCACCTGTATGTTGGAGTCAAAGAAGCTTGCTGCAAATTTGTGGGATGAATCCATGCATGCTGCATCATATATTCAGAACAGGGTGCCACATTCATCAGTGAAAGGAAAGACTCCTTTCGAAGCATACTTTGGACACAAGCCAGATGTGTCGAACCTACGGGTGTTTGGGTCCACTGCATGGGCCCGGATTCCACTTGATAAAAGAAGGGATTTGCAACCGCAGAGCATAGAATGTCTGTTTATTGGATATCCTAATGAATCTAAAGAATTCAAGCTGCTGGATATCAATACCAAATATATCATCATCGAGAGAAGTGTCAAGTTCGATGAGCCTCCTCAGGAGGTGGAACTAGTGGAGGAGAAAATTGCTGAAAATTTGGATGATGAAATTGGGGATGATGACTCTGATTTGGATCCTCTGATTTTTGATATCAGTGTGCAGCAAAAATCAGATACTGAATCATAACCTTAAGTGCAAAATCATCTTCCTACATGGGCCCGACAGACACTCTCCTCCGCAGGAGACAACATTGGAAATCCGGATGATCCAAGGAGAACCCGGTCTGATTTCCAAAGAGTAGGTATTGCACTCTCTTGTTCTAATAATTTGATGTCTAAAACTTACTATTTGATGATGAGTTCAGATCCAAAATCCTACTACCATGCTCGGAAGGATCCGAGTTGGCAAGTTGCCATGGATGAAGAGATGATTTCTCTTCAGAAAAACACTACTTGGGAGCTAGTTCCTCTTCCTCCGGGAAGGAAATTGGTTCAACGCAAGTGGGTGTTTCAGACAAAGGTTGCTTCTGATGGAAGCACCTACAAATATAAGGCAAGGCTGGTAGCAAAAGGTTTCTCTCAAGTCCAAGGAGTGGACTACCATGATACCTTTGCACCGGTTGCAAAAATGGACTCCATCCGCCTTATTTTGGCTATTTCCGCATCAAGGCACTGGGAGTTGCATCACATGGATGTTAAGTCAGAATTTCTGCATGGAGATATTCATGAGGAGATATACATGAAGTAGTCTAAGGGATACATCACTGATCCATCTTTGGTTTGCAAGCTAAATAAGTCACTATATGGGTTAAAACAGGCCCCAAGAGAGTGGTATTCCAAGATGGATGCCTTCCTTCTCTCGCAAAAATTTTAGAGATGTAGATCAGATCCAAATGTGTATTTACAGAAGCATGATGGTCATATGATTATCATTGTTTTATATGTTGATGAATTACTGATCACAGGTAGCACAGTTGCCTCCATTTAAGCCATCAAAACTGCTCTCCACAATGCCTTTGAAATGAGTGATTTGGGGCTTCTAAAACAATTTTTGGGGCTCGAAATCGAGCAAAATTCTGATGGGATTATGGTCACTCAGTCAAAATAAATTTCAGACCTGTTAGTCAAGTTTAACATGGCTGAATGTAGGCCTGCACCATTCCCTTTCCTTTCAGGGATCAGCCTTGAAGAAGGAAAAAGCACACCTCCCATGGACTGCACTATCTATCGACAGCTGATTGGTAGCTTGTTGTACTTGACACATTCTAGGCCTGATATTTGTTATGCTGTGAATGATGTATCAAGATACATGCAGCAGCCTCATGATATTCATTGGAAGGCAACCAAGAGGATCCTCCAGTACATTCAGGGAACCAGGACCTACGACATTCACTATGCTGCAGATTCCGAGCTAGAGCTGGTTGGATACACAGATTCCGATTGGGCGGGTGATTCT
>LPNX010549410.1:103595-117346 GCA_001517045.1 Pseudotsuga menziesii
TTTGGTGGTGGACCTATTTGCTGGTCAAGCAAAAAGCAGGCTGCCATAGCACTATCTTCAGCAGAGGTCGAGTATCGAGGAGCGGTGAATGCTTGCATCCAAGCAGTTTGGTTGCAAGGCATTCTTTCAGAGTTTGATCTTGGTAGTACTTTGTCCACTGTCATCTTTTGTGACAACCAGAGTGCTATTAAGATATCCACGGATCCAGTTACCAGGCAGAGGACCAAACATGTAGAGATTCACATGCACTACATCAGGGAGCTAGTGCATGACAGGACCATCATTCTGCAATACTGCCCGACTGATGAGTAGATTGCAGACATCTTCACCAAGAGATTTTCAGAAAATAAGTTCACTTACCTCTGTTCACTGTTGGGGGTGAGTTCATCAGGGTGATCCAGATTACTTTCAGTGTTCAGCTTGAGGGGGGGTTTTTTCCCATTGGGTTTTCTCTCTTTTCCTCACCTAGTTTGTTTTGAGCATTGTTTCAGTTACTTTATTGTACAGGGTGACCTATGGCCTTTGTTTCCAGGGCCCTAGCATTTTATGCATCTATGTTTTCTAACTCTTCCTGAGTATAGCTTAAGGGGGGGTGTTGGAGACATCTACCATCATACACACTCTTTCGGTCAAATTGGCCTAGTTAAACCACTATCCTAAGTTTAATTGACATCAGTGGAGCATTAATTTCCATCATCCAGTCACACCCACACCTTCCTACAGTCCAAGAGGCTAACTCATCCTTCTCCTACAGTCAAGGAGGCTAACTGGAGCACTCCGGGGGTGATCTGAGTGATATTAATGCACCTAATTGCTAACTGGTGGTTACAATCAATTCAACCAGTCAGTTACAGTCAGTTAAGGCGCCTCTAGTCTTTAAATATATTATTTTATGATTATTTATTATTATTTAATGATCTGGAGTCAACAAGGCGCCTCCACCAACTTCTGATGGTCAGTTCAGCTTCAGTTAACCTCATCAGGGTTCATTGGAGTCATGCAGGACTAGCACTTGATGGTTGGATTGCTATGACATGTGTTTGATCTCCTTCAGTTGAGATTCAGCCATTTATTGCACTCCGACTTCAGTTAGGGTTTGGTGAGTCAATTACGGTTTTGGTCAAGTGGTTAACTGAGTGAGATTGCATGGTTGAGAGTCAGTTAAGCTAGACTCACTCATTGAATTCGAATTGTCTCCTTAGGTATTTGAATTCTTCATGGAGTTAAGCCATTGCTCAGCATTGGTATTGTAACCCTTTATTGTTTATTAAATATACAGAGAGGAAACCAATTCTGGTTGCCGATTATTTCCAATTCATGAGTATTTGTTAATAATTCTTTGATGATTTTGATTCCTAGTTCCTAGATCATGTGCAAGAATTAATAGGGATGCCTTATGGAATGGTCGGGTCTTCCAGAAGTTCCTGCATGTCCATTGTAACACCCCGGTTTTGACCTCGTTTGCATTAAAAATGTATATGATGTATATATTGTAAATAATCATGGTGTGGAGCTAAAGGAAAAAGCCCCACCATTGATTTAAAGTTTTATGTTCTGGCGATTAAAATCGTTGTCAATGGTATATTCGTGCTAAGCCGGCACATTATAATTTTCACATCATGTAAATATGCATTTTAATTTAAATACACACAACCAACTATGTCTATGCAACAAAGATATGGGGGCATGATTTTCCTAAGTAATAGGGAGGGAAATTATTTAAAACTTTGGGCCAATGGGAAAAAGCCAAATGTCAAAGGGAGAACCCATGAAATAGTCAAATACCTTTCTTGTCTAATTCACCCAATCGTTTAATTCTGCCAGAAATTGGTTGAAGTAGTTATTGCATGGGGATGGGAGGAGTATGGGCAGGAAATTCGAATTTGGGGAAAACACATTTATGGGGAAAACCAATTTTGACTTTTGGGGCACGTAAACACCCAAAATGCATGCCCATTTGGCCATACATACATGTTCTTCATTTGCTCACACAGGGAAATCTTGGGAGCTATTTTTTCCCTCCATGATTTTGCATGATGTGTGTTCTTCCTTCACGATTTGGGCTCCTAGGCGTTTTTTATCATTATCATTCACCCACGTTGGGGCTCCCTCAAGCGGCTGGGAATTTGATGAGTGTGAAATCCACGATTTTTGATTTGCTATGTATTTCTTCCTCACGTGGGCAACCGTTCTTCATTTTCTGGAGGCTGAGAATTTTGTTTTTGTGATGTTCTTGTGGTTGGGTTTCTTCCCCAACGATTTCTGTTGCGTTTCCCCAATGTTTTCCAAGCTTAAAATCATTTTTGTGTTTCCCAGCAATTTAGAGGAGAGACCACATCCTCTTGGGACTTGTTGTTGATTTCATTTTTGGCCACGTTAGGGCCAAAATGTCCTTGGGATTCGATTTGTTGTTAGTGGGTTGTTCTTACCCTCCTTGGCAATTAATTTTGTGGCTGAACTGTTTTCCTCAACCCAGAAATGGTGTATATTGCTGTGTATGCAATTGTTCGTTGGACCGTGTAGGAGTGGAAAGGAGTCTGCTTGACAAACCTAGTGTTTTGTACGAGATAGAACTAGAGGGATGGCTCTCTTCTCTACACCCCCTGAATAGCATTGGAAGGGAAGTCATGGCCTGAGGGAATGTGCAACAGAGAAGGGAATGATTCCTTGTGTTGGGTGTGTGTGGATGTCTTAGGAGTCAAGCTAGTTCTGGTGTAGGCATACTTAGCTCTTTAGTGAGCCCACTAGCTTAGCAGACAGTGCTTCCATCTCCTGATAACCTGATAAACCAAACTTGTTGGCCTGGTTATGTGTTGTTGTGTCCCCTTGGCAGTCTGATAAAACCAAACCTAGCTTTGGCTTGACTGAGTTTTGACATATCTTTGGCTATGTGTGAGCCTGCTTAGTTTTCCTTTTCCTTGGGGAATCATGCCTAGCTTGGGGGTGGCAGTGATGCTGAGAGATCGATGAGAACACTAGCCTATGGTTGGGTGGAAAGTTGCAGTGGCATAGCTGGTTGCAAGGAGCTTCATTTGAAGATAAGTATTCTTGTGTAATTACCCATGTAACTGTATTGTTTATGTGAATTATGATGAACATGCTAAAATGTGTTGAATGCTTGAATGGAATGTAGTTGCTTTCGTTGTATGATAAATAATTATGCATCTCTGCATGTTTTACTTCAATGCATTTCAATTTTTTCATTGTATGTTCATGGGGCCAATTTCCCTGGGTAGATAGCAGAATCAGTAGCATTGACTTCACCGGTCAGAGGGTCGGGGATGTTACATCCATTGTCACTCTTGCGGCTCCTAGCACCCTAGGTGACACATATGGAGGCAGCAAGTTCTTTTCCTCATCAATAAGCTCTGTGTCTGCTGGTAGTGGTGGTGGAACCGGGTCGGCTCTGCAGGATTTGGTTATCTTTGCTGGGGAGCCAGAGGAAGCAGGAAGTTCTGCACTTGACGGGGCTCTAGCCACAAAAACTTTTGCTCCAACTGGTTGCCTTGGTGGCCGGGTTGCAGGTAATTGCATCTGTTGGCCTCCTGTCGGTGGCAGGCGTGGAGTCCTTGGTAGTGCCTTCGGTTTAGCCTGCGTCTTATTCATCTTATTCATCGACCGACTGGGTTCAGGGACGTAAGGAACTTCTACTATCGAGCAGGGTGAGGCTGGTGAAATAGTGTAGTCTTCACTTTCACTAGATAGCTCAACAATCATGGGCTTCGGCTCTGAGGGAGGGTTCTGGTTCACTCAGTGGGTTCGACTCTCTGGTTTCTTGGCTATGTAAGGCAATGTAAAGGTTACTATGACAAAGGTGACTGATATTTATAAGTGATTGGGCATCCAGGCAGTGACTAGACGCAATGATGGGACATCTGATGGGCACATGGGTTCATCCTTTGTCACCTTTACTTGCACACTTAGGTTTATTTATGTACTTTCCAGGGAATTTAAGGTTAATATGGTGGCTGGTACCAAAAATCATTTCGCCATTCTCCTTGGACTTTCCAAATTAATGCTACTGAGCGCCAAATCTTTTTTAAATCCTCATGCATTTATCACTCCATCGGTGTCTACCAGTTGTCTGTCACTACCTGCCAGTTTTCTCTTAGATGGTTTGTTGGTGGGTTGACTGCGCACCATCTTTTAGTGCAACTTCCTTTTTTTATGTGCGCCAGGTTGCGCTGGAGATGCTTCCCCCGTTGCTTCCCTTCCTTTAGAGATTTTTTTTTTTTGCTGCGCACCTCAACCTTATGGGACAACGCTATAGTCATCACGGTAGGGTTTTAATCAGATGCCATTGATCATACCTACAACTGGTGTTCCATCCATCTTATGTAGTTTTATTGCGCCTGCTTCAGTAATGTGCGCAACCACATACAAGCCTAGCCAATGTGTTTTGATCTTACCTGGGTGCTTGAGGAACTTGTTTCCATACATCAGAACAAGTCTGCTGACCTTCAACTGTTTAGTTCTGATGTGGCAGTCATTCCATGCTTTTTGCCATTGTTTTTCCATGTTTTGATGGAATCCCACAATGAAGTGTTCTTCCTCTATTTGAATCAGCTGCGCAAGTCTTTCTTCTACGGTGTCAGTATCTGTCATTTCTGTTAGCGCAATAAATTGTAGGCTCGACACAATGTACTCCATTGGAAAGACTACTTCTTGTCCATAGACTAAATGAAAAGGAGTGTATCCAGTTAGTCATTTGCATGTTGTTCTGTAATCCCATAATATTGCTGAGACTTTCTGGTCCCAGTCATCTCAATGCACATCACAGACCTTGGTCAAGGAATTCTCCAGTATCTTATTGAATGCCTCAATAGTTCCATTTTCTTGAGGATGGTAGGGTGTTGTCTTCTTGCATTAGATTTGGAATTCTGCAGTCAACTCAATAATTAGTTTATTTACAAAATGCATACCTTGGTCGCTGATAAGGATCTTCGGGCAACCAAACCTTGTCACCACATTTTCAAAAATAAACTTCATCGCAAATGCTGCGGTGCAATCTTTCACAGGTGCCGCTTCCGCCCATATTTTCAAGTAATCTGTAGCAGTTATAATATAGCGCGCACTAGTCCGTTTCCCTAGAGGACTAATAGGGACGACAAAATCTACTGCCCATTTATCAAAGGGTTGCAGTGTAATTTGTGGCACAAGTGGCATTTCATCACATCATGATGTTTTCCCTATTCTTTGACACTTATCACATTCACGACAGTATTTCCTTGTATCCATATGTACAGTTGGCCACCAGAGTCCATCTTGCAAGATCTTGTGCACCGTTGCCTTCCTAGCGTAGTGTCCTCCTGAGACACCCACATGCGCTTCAGCCATTACCCATTTCCTTTCATGATCAAAGACGCATCTGCGCAGTATTTCATATATTCCCAACTTATACAGTTGTCTCGTGATTAGCGTGTATTCTGTGGCATTGACAACTACTTTTTTATTTTTCCATGTCATATAATATTTAGGTGCATAGCTTGTACTCAATAAGTGTATAATAGCATTAAATTCTTTATCGACAACGTCGATAGCAAACAGTTCCACATTAGTCATATTATCCTCTAACATGTTTGGTTCCTCACCACTTTCAATGCACGACAAGTGGTTTGGCCCAACATTCAGTCGACCTGGATTTACAATGACTTCAAAGTCAAATTCTTGAAATAGGATGAACCACCGGCAGATCTTCCCCCCCAACACTGGATTATTTACCAGGTACTTCAGCGCAGAATGATTAGTGAACATTTTGAAGTGTCCACCCAATAGATAATGTCTAAACTTTTGTAGCGCATAGACCATTGCAAGCCCTTCTCTTTCAGTTGTGGTGTAGTTCTTCTTGGGTGGTCAATTGCACCCTCTCCTGGTTTTGTTAATACTATACCAAGTGCAATTGATGATGCATCAACATGTACATGGAAATCCTTCTTCCAGTATGGGAATATTAATATTGGCACAGTGGCCATTTTGTGCTTCAGCTTATCCAGACTTCCTTGACAGTATTTGTTCCACTCGAATTTGGCGTCCTTCTTCAGCATTTTCTCCATTGGGCCAGTTATCTCCCCATACCCTCTTATGAATTTTCGATAATATCCAGTATGTCCCAATGTGGATCTGAGTTGTGTGACCAATGAGGGCGGTGGCAGGTTCAGAATAATTTCCACCTTCGCGGGATCAACCAGGATCCCGTCGCGGAATACTACATGGCCCAGCAGTACACCAAATGGTGCGCAAAATATGCATTTTCTCAAATTCAGTGCAATTTGATATTGGCGACACCTTTCCAGCATCATGCACAAATTCTCAATATGGTCTCTCACCAGAACAAAGACCGTCTAATCATCAAAATATACTTCAAGAAACCTATGAATGAAATCTTTAAAAGCAGAAACTACTATTCTAGAGAAAAAAACAAGGGCATTTTTAAGGACAAAGGGCATTACCGTGTATTGTTAGCATCCCCATTCTATTACAAAGGTTGTCTTGTGGTGGTCCTCCTGCACAATTATGACTTGATGGTAGCCTGAGAATCTATCTGTGAATGAGTACATTTCTTATCCATCGACACTCTCCAAAACTTCATCTGTAAATGGTGTTGGGAATGGATCATGTAAGCAGGAATCGTTTAGCTTCCTAAGGTCGACACAGATCCTAACCTCGCCCATCGCCTTCTTGTCCTGAATCACTATAGGGCGTATCCACTCCGACTCTTCAACAGTTTCAATGTTTCCTGCTTCCAGCATGCGATCCAGCTCTGCTTTCACTTTTTCTTTATAGCGCAAATTTAGTTTGTACGGGTGTTGTTTTACTAGTCTTGCGTCAGGCTTGAGCGAAAAGTTCATTTCGCCCAAATATCCTACTATCCCCTTCATTTCCCTGAAGTTCATCGGGAATAGGTCCTGGAACTCATGTAATAGATCAGTGATTTTGGCTACTATCTCTTCGTCCCAATAGTCTCCAATGTTAGCAAATTTCAGATCGTCCTCCGACCCAATGTTAACTTTCTTGATCTTTAGCGGCTTGATGAACTACTCACTGGAAATGCAGCTTCCTTCTACTACGTGTGATCCTTCCGAATTTGGAATATTGATGTTAGTTGGGTCATCCTCTGGATCTCTGGAGAGGTTATAGCATGTAATCCAGTGTTGAACTGTCTCACAGCACTGGTAGGAATGCGCAGTGCGAGGTTGAGAATACGCAAATTCTAGTGGGATTTCCATGAATATATTCTCCTTAATAGTCTCTAGCACAATATCAATTGTTGGTTGCTTGTCTGCAAATTGGAATGTGCATATGAAATTCTGTGCAACCTTTTCCCATTCTCTTCTTTTTTGGTGCAGCTCCATAGATGCGTACTAGCCTTTGGGTTCCATTTCGAGAGTATGGATGAAGTGGTGAACCCACTCCTGGCGTGGGTAGTCTGAGAACACTACAGAACACTGCTCAAAGTTTTCAACAGGGTCTGATAACCCTGTATACCTTTGTGTCACAGTTGTGACCTCGTCTCTGAACCTTACTTCTAGTAGTCGTCTACACTGCGACCATTCAGTTATTGAGTGCAAATTCCAGTGTAGATAGTCGTTGCGACTCTGTTACTAATTCTTTAAACTCAATCAAGAACGTTGCCAAGTTAGGAAGTCCTTCAAATGTAGGCAGTGGCCGCTACTGAATTCCCACTCGTTGGACAAACTTAGTTATCCTAGAACATCTCCTCATAGAGACTTCATGTAATCGGTTCTACCATTTCTCAATTTCCTGTCCTGATTCTGATGTACATGAAATCGCGCATCTCCAACTCAGGTTACCATCTGCAGTAGGATTAATGTAATCCTCCTTAAGGGCAGTGAAATTATATATGTTATCAAGGTGATCACCTTGCCCTTCATTGAACATTGGTTCAACGTATCTATGTCCTTCCAGTGGATCGAGAGGCGCAACTACCCTCATCTCATCATCTTCAAACGATAGGATCCTTCTTTTGAAATTTATAATGGTTTGATTTCCCAATGCACAATAGATCCCCAGCAGCGCGGGATATGGGTTAGTATCATCTACTATATTGATGACATCGAAATCCGCAAAAGTGGGCAATCCTTCAATATCCACTTGGACCTGACTCAATCTACCAATGGGTAGGACCTTTGCCTGATTAGCAAGCCTTAATTGAATTGGGGACCATTCTAGTGGTGGCTTGCCCATTATTTCCCACGTCTGGTGCGTTAAAATCATTAGAGGAATTTTGAGGTGTAAAATGGGCCTCCTAAGGAAAATAATAAAATAAAAGTTAATATAATAAAATAATATTTATTAATTTTGGAGGTAAAAAAAAAAACTACTTTTTGTGCTCGTATTTTCGACATATCCCGGTCGAAATTTGAGTAAAAACACAGGGAGATATGTCGAAAATACGAACAAAAAAAGTAGTTTTTTTTATGACAAATATGTTAATTCAACCATTATGGTTGACTTATTTTATTGGAATTCTATTGGTTCTTGAATTCCAACTCACAAGAACTTATTGTTGGTGCGTTTTCTTATAAGGCCCATTTTAGACCCCAAATTTCCTCTAATGGTTAACATCGGATCCCAGGTCGAGGATGATATAGTCCATGTCATAATCACCAATTTGCACAGACATCCTGAGTTTGTGTCCCGTTTTGAACTTTGTCTTGACACTATGTTGAGGCCTGAGAATTTGCAGGAGACAACAGCAAGGGGGTCTCCCCAGTCAACGTTCACAATTATCTCGTGACTGTTTGGTATAGGGAATCCATCCGGTTTGCGGTCCGGCCACCGTAGGTCAAAGTAACAAAAAACAAAGGCTTTACCGGTTGCGGCCTGGTCCACCGTGTATATTTTTGTATTTGTTGTCTTAAGTATGATATGCAAGTACCTAATTAACAATACATGATGATAAAGATGCAAAGAGTAGTCACAATGTGATGCGCAGGTTCTTACCTCTCGTCTTAGAACTCACAAGCATCCAAATCATGCAAGAAAATAAATACTAACTAAACTATATCTAGAGAGCTGGGCATTCATTCATGAGTAATGCACCCCTGTTCATGTGTTATGGCAAATCACAGATAGCTGTTCTTGTAACCAAACATATAAACATGAATAAAAGTATATATGATAAGATAGCTCATCAACAGTTAAAATTTTCATTACTTATAGTGGAAAAGACATCATAAAGGTACTGAAGAACATTCAGACAAGAACATAGGTTCAAGAAATTAGAACACTCTTACAGCTAATGAGGCACAGCTGAAAATGAAATAGTTCACATTCAACATTGCTCATTTAATCACATTGACATATTCCACATAGTACTTCCTCCAACAGGAAAAATTTGCAGCCTCTGGTTGTAAAACGAAATAGTTCCTCTTACAAGCATTAAGTTACAAGTTTTTCCAGGGAAAAAGCCCCTTCTAAGTTCTACTTTCAAATATTTAAACTACCACCGCCGACCGCTTGGGCTGTCCCCCCCAAACGTATGACCTTCCCCTGTTTCAAAACGCTTCATCTTCCCGTTTATTTTCTGTGCACCTTCATGATCTGATGAGTAACTGACAGATCTTTTCGGGTATGTGCCTTTGTCGCCATTCACTTCGTCTTTTCCTTCGTTTGTCCTGCTTGCGATCCTGATGGTTTCGGCTCTGCTTTTACCAATTTACCCATCTCCCTTCGTGCCACAGTAGTTTGACCATTCTCCAGAAACCGCCTGCAATCAAATGATGTGCATCATTGACCGGGATTGCATTCTAAACAAACGTCAGATTAAACCAACTAACATCTAATCCACAATAAATGGCCCGGTGCGCCACTGTCTCGTTCACCTACGGGTTCAGGAGAAAACATCAACGCTGAGAGACGGAAAAGTTAAGACCTGAGCTGTGGGCGGGAAAAGAAGAAAGAAAAAAAAAACAAATCGGAAGTCAGAAGGACTTTGACATCAGAAGCCGAGAGCTTCGCATAGCTGTAACGGCGGGCAAAAAAAGACTATGGACATGTGACCCGTGGGTAGGAAAACTCTCAATCGAAAGTCGGAAGATATTTACATCGGAAGCTAAATGACTTTCCCAGCCGCAAGAGCGGAAAAGGAAAGGTTAAAGACATGCGTGACCAAAATACTGATAAGCATCAGCAGTCGGAGCGTTTTGTACTTCGGGCGCTTAGTTGCTTTGGGAGCCACAACGACGGAAGCTAAAAGATTACAGACATGCGACTAGCATCGGCGGGCGGAGCGCTTTAGACTTCAGATAGCTAGAAGGTTTGGGGGCCGCAACGGCGGAAGCTAAATGGCTACAGCTTCCGATCAAAATAAGAGATGATCCGATCAAAACATAAAACGCTAACTCTGAAATCCAGCGACGGTTAAAACTTCTTCTCCTCCAAAACGATGGCTCTTCAACAAGCAAACCCAAACTTAAAATCTGCGACTCAAAACAACTTCGAAACACACGCAAATTCCAAAAATTAGGGTGAGTGTTAGCCTTCAATAATCATTCAAAATTAAAGTATGACCAACAACAATTCACGGATCAAACGATTAAGAAAAAACACTAAATCATGAGGAGGGGACCAAAATTTAAGAAATTTGGGGAAAACAGTTGCAGCTGCAACAATTGGCGACTACCTGGTGAACCTAGATCTCTGGACAACTACTTCCTTAAGTAACAAACTGTTTAACAATAAAATCAACATGTTGAATTCTTCTAGATGTATGGATTTCCAAATGGCAGATACATGAACTTTGAATCATTGAGGGTAGTCCTGTTTAGGAAAATGGAAACCAAGTTTTCAAATTCAAGATAACTCTTTCGAGGCTAGAAGTATGAGTTTCATTTTTTACCTCTGTCTTTGGGTAGCTTCCAGCTTGGACACCACAGGATCGTAACATCTGGTAAACAGAAATATTCATTTGTTCCTCATTCCCATGCCATTTTGCACTTTTGTGCTTTTGGACTTTTGTCCTTTTGAGTCCTCCTCATGCCTTTCTTTCTGAATTTTTTATCCAGGCTCCTCTATCCATAGTGTCCTTTTGTGTGAGAGATGTATTTAGTTTTCAGCTCACGGATGGAGAGGAACTTTTGGCAATTTTATACTCATATGATTTAGTACTTTGTTTCGATATACATTGCTTTCTTAGGAGTTTTTTTACTCTTTTTTAGCCTTTTGGCTTTCAATTCTTGGCATGGGATCATTTATATATAATATACTGTTTACCCTGCTTCCTTTCCATGGGTCTTTTGCTGTCACCCCCCTAGGACATTTTTAAGTGTGAGATGGATGGAGCCTCGAAATAGTATTCCAGACCTTTTAATCTTGAGTTACTTTACAGGGATTAAGCAGGATTTCAATGCGTTCACAGCCATTTAGGAAAACTGCTAAACTAGAAGAAGCTCTATCAGATAAAACCATAATACATAGTCTTATAATCAAGGATTTTAGTTGGTCCAGAATTCTAATGCTCTCCATGCGACCAAAGCTTGCTTCTTTTATTTAAAACCAAAAAGAAAAGCTAAAGTAAAACAAAACTAAACTTCATGACTCAAAGACTCAAAAAGACAGCCAAAACAGATTATTTATATACAAGACAGAAGAACTCAAACAAATCCTTAGGAAAAATAAGGCTTGAGAACCAAACCATTTACTGGTAAGTTCTCTTTCCAACCCTGTAGATCCTGCAACTTATAAGTAGAAGGGCCAAGATTTGCCACAATCTGAAAAGGGCCTACCCACAACTGCTGGAATTTAGTATGCTTTCCTTTCTCATCATGGGGCTGATCCCACTTGAGAACCAGATCTCCCACTTCAAACTCTTTTGTTCATGCCTTATGTTTGTCAAACCATCTCTTTATTACCTTCTGTTGTTGCTTAAAGCGCTCTTTGGCTTTAGATCTAGCCTCTTCTGCTTTCAGGAGATTATTTATCCTTATTTGCAAAGCTTCATCATCCGACCCTCTAGATTCTTGATCTATTATGGAAGAAGGTAGCATGATATTGGGAGGAAAAATGGCTTCTTTACCGTAGACAAGGGTATATGGAGACACTCCAATCGAAGACTTGGGGGTGACTCTATCATCCCAGAGGGAATTTGGTAGCACTGAGTGCCAAATCCTCTGGTTTTCTATTACAGTGTCTTCTTTAAAATTCTATTTAGATTTTTGTTAGAGGATTCAGCCAGGCCATTTCCTTGTGGATAGTAATTAGCATAATAATGCAATTTTACCCCTTTGTCATGAGCAAAAGTAGTTATTTTAATTGATGAAAAGTACTTAGCATTATCAAAGACTAACGAAATTGGAACTCCAAACCTGGTCATGATATGATCTTGTAGGAAGCCGATGACCGCGTCTTCATTTATCTTGCGTAGCAGGATAGCTTCGACCCAGTGAGTGAAATAATCGGTCACGGTCAGAATGTACTTGTGTTGTAGGGAGGAATTCGGTTTTATTTCTCCAATAATATCCAACTCCGATTGCTCGAACGGCTCCGTGATCATCACCGGCTTTAGGGGTGCTGCTGCTTTGGGTTGTCTTCCACTACACCTTTGGCAAATATCACACTTCCTGACATGTGCGTGTGCATCTTTGAAGAGCGTAGGCCAATAGTAACCGGTTCTAAGGATTTTATGAGCTGTAGTGTCTCCTGAATAATGTCCCCCAGCAGGCCCGTCATGCAAATCCGTCATTAATTTCTTCGCATCTTCTTTCTCTAGGCATCTAAGAAGGAATCCGTCATAATTTTTTCTAAATAATATTCCCTCAACAATTTGATAGGAAGCTGATTTAAGACGCAACGCTCTTCTTTGCTTAGAATTCCAATGTTCTGGAAACATCCCTGCCTGCAAGTAATGCACGAGGTCTCTATACCAAGACTCGGGAGCTGTAAACAAAGGACATACCTCCATTACATGTAATTCTGCTTCATCCTCCCAGGCGTGTTCTTCATTTTTTCCATTTTCAATCATCAGTTTGCACAATCCTTGTCCTTTAACTATAGAGGCTGGCTTGAATTCAAGGTCGTACTCTTGAAGAGATGTTACCCAGTTGCCCCTTCTTTCTCCTAACTCCTTCTGTACAAGAAGGGACCTTACAGCTGGGTAGGGGACGATCACCTTGGTTCGATTTTTTAAAATATAAGGCTTGAATTGCTTTACTACTTTAAATACTGCATAAGCTTGTTTATCAATGGTTGGGTAATTTAATTCGATCCCTTGCAGACCAGTGCTCATGAAAGATATTGGGAATTCATCCCCTCCATCTTCCTTTTGCGTAAGCACAGCTGCTAGCAAATCATCGGATGCAAAGGTATACAGAATAAAGTCTTTATCGAAATCTGGGCTTTTTAGGGAGGGTGCGTGTGCAACAACAGTTTTAATTTTGCTGAATGCATTCTTCTCAATCTCAGTCCATTTGAATTGTGCATTTTGCTTCACCATCTGCTGCAGTGGCTTGACAATCTGAGCAAAATCAGGCACAAATCTTCGCACGAAGTTTATAGTTCCCATAAATGATTGCATCCCTTTTTTATTATGGGGCAAAGCGATTTGTTCGATGGCCTTAATTCTTTCTGAAACTATATGACCCAGAAATTTTCCCTCCATGACAACGAACACACACTTTTTTGGATTGAGCGAGATGCATTAGAGAGAATTTGAGGTAAAAAATGGGCCTCCTAAGAGATGTACTACAAAAATATAAGATATATTAAAATATTATGAGTTAGGGGTTTTATGG
>LPNX010549414.1:16926-30231 GCA_001517045.1 Pseudotsuga menziesii
ATATTAAGGAGTTCTTATCTAAGTTTTTTTGTTTATATTATTGATATATAAGTCCTAATAAATTATTGATGACGAGACTATGCCTAAAAAGGAAATGGGCTTTGAGATTTAGGGAGAAAATTACAAACATGCTCGAGAGTGAAAAGAATAGATGGGATATAAAATAAGACAAGTATATATACAACCAACGAAGAGATTAACCCTGGAGTGTGCTTGGCCACTGATCCCATTCCTACCCTCCTAACTATCAAAAAGTTTATTTTTATTCGATCCCAAACCCTATTCATTATCACAAATAATTTACAAAATTTATTTACTTAAAAAACATTGATATCCTAACTAATGATGCGACAAGAAAACACATGAAATCACAATCACATTTGACATATATTTACCTTGGAAAACCCCAATTGGGAAAAAAATGAACAAATAGTTGATTTTATTAACTACAAAATCCTAGGCTCTCCTCTTAGGTTAATGGCCCATCGAGGAAAACTTATAATGACAAAGTAATACCTTTCATACCACAATATCATCCATTTGATATTTCTAATTTCTAACCCTTAGTTTCCCCATGCTAGTTTCCTCTAACCCTGTGCTTGCACCTACGCACTTGGTTGAAAGTCCTTCTCTAACCACTCAATGAGATCTCACTCACTTTGTGTGACTACTTTGTGTCACCTCTTCTCACCTAGATTTCCGTTAATAACATTAGAATATGCAAATACCTCGGTCCAATTCCATGGGTTACCAAATACCTCGGGCCCTCTATATCATTTACATAAAGTAATTACAAAAGTACATTCACTTCAATACTCTACTTTAATAAATTTGATATCCTATGTTTGAGATTCATTGAATGACACCTTCCACCTATCAGATGCTATCCATGTGGAAGTACCTATATGATGCTACAAAAATTATTACAAAAACCCTCTAGCTCGTACCCATATACCCTCATGGTGCTGAAATTAGGTTCTCAAATGATTGATTTTGAAAAAACTCATTGCACTAGTTTCTTCTATGTTGGTACCTAGAATGCTATCAATCCATTTCATGGGTTTCATCCTATAAAAAGCATAATTGCAAGTTTTATTTACACCAGAGTGTCAAGCTATTTCCATAATTCCATTAAAACACTAAGTATAGAACTGATAGATATCATGTTTCATTGGAGCTGAGAGCAAACGATGAGGTTTATAAATTGATTAATAGGGGCAAGGTGGAAATCCTTTAATAAGGAAGATGGACATGTGTCATTGGTCCAGTCCTCTCCTTAGGACCTACCACATGTCGTCATGTTTTCCTTATGTCTAAATACCACCCAATCTGGGGCACTAGTTTGGTGTGTTTCATAGAAATAATGAAGTAACATTTTTTTGAATGAAAAGTAGTAAGAAGAAAGAATGAAATATTGTCTACAATCGGTTGAGATAATCTCATTTGGGCAATGGTTGGAAATATCTTGTCTCATCCTTAAACACTTACAAGAGTGATATTATGGGTACCTTGTCAACATCAATTAAGGCACAAAAAAGGGAAAACATTTCACAAAAAAAAAAATTGAACTTGAGTGAGGTGGATAAACAACTTCTCATTTTAATTACATAAGCTAATATGCAACATACATGATTATAAATAAAGTTATTTTATATCGTCCAAAATTAATATCATACAAATAGATGCTTTACTACCATGAAAAATATTAATATGAAAATTGAAAATATGAGATACTCTGATCATGTTCTCTAAATCTTAAGAAAAAAATAAAAACAAAAATTATCATACAACGTTTACTTTAATATAAACCATTTTACTAATTAAATATTCATTAATTAAAATACCTAATTTTCTTAAGAAATGACCTAAATATGTTACATTTTAAGACTTTCTAAAATCACAACACCATAATCTTATCTCAAAGGATTTAAGTAATTATAATGTGAAATGGAGATCTTACTCTATGGGCTACCCTATATTACATTAACCCTTATTACTGATCCGTCGGATCTCAACTTGTGTGCATAAAAAGTTTATAAAGAATGCTTTTATCAGTTTGCTTACTTCATAAATTAGCATTAACATAAATTAAGTGCTTCAAAACAAAAGTGAAATGCAATCTGTAAATAGATGTGGGAAAAAAAAAACAGAATCAGAGAGTCACAAACAGAAGTTGATAACGGAGTTCACCCCCTTCACTGGGCTATGTCTCCGGGCCCCTCTCCAATGGGTACCGATCCAATTAATCTCTTCAAAAATGGTACAAAAATGGTTCTGAAATCAAATCCAGCAACTGTAAGTAGAATGTTGTACAAAGTCTTTAAGACCTCTCTTCTGGACATTACAATTAGCCTTCAAAAGGCAAAGAAAGCTAAAGTATAACAGAGAATGTCGACTTCCCCAGAAACAGCATCTGAACACTTCACATCAAAACTCTCCTCCCTTCACTGGCTAAATAACAGAGAAACGATGCTCTGTGCTCTAAAGCCATCTCCCCCCTCCAATGTGGCCAGAATCACGTTTATAAAGGCATTCAGTCCCAGGATAAGTAACGGTTTGACTCATTTTATCATCACAACTGTTATCTTCTTCATTATCATTACAATCATAAACTAAAACTGAACCATGCAATCGCTGCACAAACGTTATGTTACCACGATGTTCCATATCCATGAAATGTTGCAAAAGGTTGTTCATATGCTATACTCTTGATCCGCCAAACATTTCACATATCATGTTATCCACTATTAAATGTGGCGATGGTTCTGTTTTCTTGTTAAATGTTACAACCTCCCAAACAATGGATAACTGTTACACATATGTTATACTCACCAAAACGTTGAATAACCACATTAAAAATGGAATATCCGCCGTATGTTCCACCAAACTTTGCCATTTAATGTGACATTGCAACCACCACACAATATAATGTAACCTCCGGCTAACCGCGCACCCAATGCAATACACATTTGAGGTTACCATTTTAACTACACGGGCTTTGCCACAAATGTCACAGCATATAACTAAGCTCCACAACATCGCAGCATCGTCAAACGTCGCAGTATATAACTAGGCGTCGCAGCATCCTCAAACGTCACAGCATACAAATGTCGCAGCATACGTGACCGCGCGGCTTTTCACGAACCAGGCGATGTTCCACTTGACAGTGCGCAAGCTGCGCGGGCTATGTTGTAACTGCGTGGGCTATAACCGCACGATATTTAGCATATGAGTTAAAAACATATGTTATGTTCTTTGAACCATATATTAATAACCATTGTACCATATTGGATCAGTGTAATTTTTTGAAGATGAATAATCGATAGGATCATTCCTCCCCATTGGAGAGTATTTGGACCACCAAAAGCCTGAATCACTCTGCAAGTAAGTGAGGTACAGCTCCCTCACTTTTCCAATATCCATCCATATTGCCTTGCTAGGATGCATGCCTTTAAGCCCCACATGAAGGTACTCAGCATTCCCCCTCCATGAGGTCCTTACATTTCTGTCAAGAATAGCATCATCCTGCAACTCATTCATATATTCAGGTGCCATCTCATCAATTGAAGGAATCTATATGTTAGTTTCCTCATCCATGATCATAGGAGGCTCATACAATTTAAGATTCTCAACATTGACAACTGAATAAATTTGCATGTATGGAGGTAAATTCAAGCGAAAAGCATTAGTGCCAATCTTTTCCAAGATCTCAAAAGGACCATACCTAATAGGCTTAATATTTTTACCTTCACCTTTCATTCTTTCTTTGGTGATATGTAACCAGACTCAGTCACCAACCTAAAATTGATGATCAACTCGATGCTTGTCATGCTTGGCTTTGTACTTTTCCTGGCTCTTCTCCAACTGTTCCTGAACTGCCTGCTGCATTGCTTGGATTCTGTGAATGAATCTTAGAGCTTTGTCTGCATCATGATGTCCATCCACTGCATCTTTGCCAAAAGAGAAGTCCATTGGTGTTTTTGGCAGATAACCAAAACAAGTTTCA
Source organism: Pseudotsuga menziesii (assembly GCA_001517045.1). Lineage (NCBI taxonomy): Eukaryota > Viridiplantae > Streptophyta > Pinopsida > Pinales > Pinaceae > Pseudotsuga > Pseudotsuga menziesii. Next base: position 20,933 of record LPNX010549414.1, read on the forward strand.
AAAGGAGATCTTTTCGTGGAAGAATGAGCTACATGATTGTAAGCATGTTGTATATACTGCAACTGCTCATCCCAAATTTTAGGATGTTTACTACAATATCTCCTGAGAAGCTGAGCCACTGTCCTGTTCACTACCTCTATTTTCCCATCGGTCTGTGGATGAAAAAGTTGTACCTTTCTTCAGTTTAGTATCCATAAGCTCCCATAAAGTTGACCATAATTCTCCCAAGAATCGGGAATCCTGATCAGATACAATAGACAGGGGTAGCCCAAAATGTACCCAAACATTCTGAAAGAATAGATGAGTTGTTTGTTCAGCAGTGATCTGTTTGTTACATGGCATCAAGACACACATTTTGTTGAACCTGTCCACAAAAACATATAGGTAATCATGCTCTTTTCTAGACATAGGTAGTCCTCCTACAAAGTCCATAGAAATGCTTTCCCGGGGACGAGAAGAAACTGGAAGAGGTGTGTACAAACCCAATTTCCTATTTCTAGGCTTACTTGTTGCACACATAACACAACCTCGTATGTACTTAGCTACAGTTTCTTGCATCTGAGGCCAGTAACAGTGATTCTGCAATACTCTCAATGTTTTACTTACACCAAAATGTCCTACAATCAATGAACTATGTGCTTCTCGGATCACATGCACTCTCTTTTTCTCTGGAATACAGAGTTTACCGAGATGATACAAGAGCTGATTATGCACATAATAGTTCTCTTCCTGTTTACCATGTATTAGTGATGCATATACGTTCTTAAAATCTTTATCTTCTGCATACTGTTCAATGTAACTTTCATGTGTTAATGAACTGTTCTGAAGAATGATTGAAGCGTTTGTAGGTGGCCTTGATAAGATGTCTGCTACTTTATTATGAATTCCCTTTTTGTATTTAATTACAGATGAAACTGTTGCAAGAATCCCATCCATCTTAAATGCCTACTTTGTTGTACTTTAGTTTGAGATTGCAGATATTGAAGTGGCTGATGATCAGTATGTGTGACTGTTTCTTTTCCCATGATATAATTTTTCCACTTCTTCACACTCTGTACTAAAGCATACAACTCTTTGTCATAAGTCGGATAGTTACTTACCGCAGTAGAGAACTTTTCTGAATGGTAACAGACTGGCTTTCTCCCTTGCATCAAAACGGCTCCCATGGCAAACCTGTTGGCATCTGTTTCGATCTCAAATGGCTGCTACAAATCTGGCAACGTCAGAACTGGTGCTGTGCTAATCCTTTCCTTCAAAGTGTCGAAGGATCTCTGATCCTTGCCTTCCCACTGGAAAATTTCTTTAACGCTTGTCAACGCATGTAATGGACCACCAATGGAAGAAAACCCAGAAATGAATTTCCTCCAATACTGAACCGCACCTAGAAAACTTTTGATTTTAGTAACGGTGTTAGGCCGTGGCCAGTTTACAATGACAGCAACCTTGGCTGGGTCCACTCGCAGGTTTCCTCCACCAATAATATGGCCCAGATATACTAAAGAAGTTTTAGCAAACTCACATTTAGACATTTTTACATAAAGCTTCTCTTTCCTCAGTACATCTAAAACTTTCTTCACATGTACAATGTGTTCCTCCCAGGTTTTTCTAAACACCAGGATATCATCCAGATAGACAATTACAAAATCATCAATGAATGGTCGAAAGACATCATTCAAGACCCGCATGAAAGTAGCAGGTGCGTTACAGAGCCCGAAAGGCATCACAAGCCATTCATACAAACCCTGTTTTGTTTTAAACACTGTTTTCCAGGCATCATTTTCAGCAACACGGATTTGATGATACCCACTACATAGATCAAATTTTGTAAAATAAATTGCATGTTTCAACTGATCAAGCAAATAATCAATACGAGGAAGAGGATACCTGTTTTTAATGGTGATTTTTTTAAGGTCCCTATAGTCGATGCACATCCTCCAAGACCCATCCTTCTTCGGAAGCAAGACTATAGGAGAGTCACAAGGAGAAGTGCTTGGCCGGATGACCCGCTTCTCAATCATCTCCTGAACCTGCTTCTTGTTTTCCTCATTCTACATTACAGACATCCGCTACATAGCTATGTTCGGGAGTGGCACATCCTGCTGCAAATGTATCTCATGCTAAATCTCTCTCTTTGGTGGTAACCCTTTCAGAAATTGAAACAAATCATCATACTCAGAAATGATTTCAATCAGTTCAGATTTATATTTAGGACTACATCCTTCAAAATATTTAGAGATCTCATCATTTTTCACCTTAACCATCATTAACACAAAATTCTTACTATCATTTACCAGCCTCTTCATTTGTTCGGAAGAAACTATTGCTAGGTTTGTTCTTGTCTTATGTACTCGTACAATATATTCCACACCATTTTTAAAAAGATGATACTTATTTTGCTCTCTATAAAAGACTGCTTTTTGGTCATACAAATATGGACTCCCAAGTACTATCCCACAAATGTCAGGTGGCACTACATCTAGTTCTACCTCATCTATGAACTTTTCAGTAATTGCAAACTTCACTACACATTTCTTTGTAACTTGTAATTGTGTATCATTAGTAACCCAACCAAGAGGATAGGGTTTTTCATGAGGCATAGTAATTAAATGCAATTTCTTAACCACTTCTTCTGATATCAAATTCACTTGAGAACCACTATCAAACAATGTATCAATCTTTGTATGATTTGTAATGACACGAACATGAAACAGTTCACTTCTTCTTTTATCACCATGCATAGAAATAGATAGCAGATTTGTACTTGTACTTGCACATGAATTAGAACTGGAACTTGATTTTGCATCAATGGGAAGTGAGATACTTTTATTCTTACCCTGGATTCCGACAGCTGTAACCTTTGTTTCATCACCTGAGTCGGATCCCAAGTCTTGAATAACTGCTGCAGTAGCTTTTGTTTTGCCTTTATATTTGTTTCCTCCGTACTTCTTTGGCCTTAACTCCGGATGAAGTTTCCAACACTTAGAGACATCACGTCCCTTCTGACAATGCGAACATGTAGGCTTTTCACCCTCTTTCTTAACAGTAGCCATCTTCTTTTGCCCCTTATCTTTACCTTTCGATTTTCTATCAAATTTAAAGGATTTATTCACAAAAGTATCATTAGCATGTTTACCCCTAGCTTCTAAATGTGTGGCTTGAACACATACATCATCCAAATTACTGGGGTTAAACATCAACAAAGTATGTCGCAGATAAGAATGCATGCCACCAATATACTTAAGAAGAGTTTCATGTGTATCCAATGCAACATTCAATGCAATAGCCCTCTTTCTAAATTAATGAGTATATTCTTGAATGATTTTTCCTTTAGCTTATCTAAAAGTTTGCCAGCTCATTATTAATTGCTGCATGTGACCTAAAGGATAAAATTGCTTTCTTAAAACTTCAATGAATTCATTCCAAACTGAAATAATTTTACCATTCTTTCGAAGATCTTGCTGAATCTTGCTCTCCCACAAAGTAAGAGCCATACCACTCATTCTCAAAGTGGCCAATTGAATCCTGGAAGGGTCATCATTAATTCCCTACACCCTGCAATATACTTCAAGATGCTTGATCCAATTGTCTAACTTTTCAGCATCTAAATCTCCATTATAAATTGGCAATTCAAATTTCACATCCAATTTGAAGCAAGGCATATTAGGACTTGCATTATTTGAATGAGAAGTATGAGAAGAAGAGAAAGTTTGATTAGTTTCAGGAGGATCACCATCACCTCCTACTCCTTTACCCTTTTCTTCCTTCTTCACTTCCGCATCTTTGGATGAAGATCATTCTTCTTTCTTCTTCCTTTCTACTCGCTCATTGAGTAGAATTTCCATCATGGCTTTCATGCTGATAAAAGCCTCCAAAAACTCAGTTTTAGAAATAACAGGTTTTTTCCTTTCTGTATGTCCTTCTTCTTCCCCTCGTGGAGAAGCCATGGTTCTGGAGAATGTTCCCCTTCATCCAATCTCAGGGTCTCCTTCAATTAATTCTCCTTCACCAAGCTTTAACCTGGACCTAGTAAGCATTCACAAACTTGCACAAGAAGTTAACCTACTCTGATACCATAATATGATCCGGCGGATCTCAACTTGTGTGCATTAAAAGTTTATAAAGAATGCGTTTATCAGTTTGCTTACTTCATACATTAGCATTAACAGAAATTAAGTGCTTCAAAACAGAAGTGAAATGCAATCTGTAAACAGATGTGGGAAAAAAAACACAGAATCAGAGAGTCACAAACAGAAGTTGATAACGGAGTTCACCCCCTTCACTGGGCTACGTCTCTGGGCCCCTCTCCAATGGGTATTGATCCAATTAATCTCTTTGAAATGGTACAAAAATGGTTCCAAAAACAACTTCAACAACTGTAAGCAGAATGCTGTACAAAGTCTTTAAGACCTCTCTTCTGGACATTACAATTAGCCTTCAAAAGGAAAAGAAAGCTAAAGTATAACAAAGAATGTCGACTTCCCCAGAAACACCATATGGACACTTCATAGCAAAAATCTCCTCCCTTCACTGGCTGAATAACAAAGAAACGATGCTTTGTGCTCTAAACCCATCTCGCCCCTCCAATGTGGCCAGAATCGCATTTATAAAGGCGTTCAGTCCCAGGATAAGTAACGGTTCGACTCGTTTTATCATCACAGCTGTTATCTTCTTCATTATCGTTACAATCATAAACTAAAACTGAACCATGCAATCGCTGCACAAACGTTATGTTACCACGACGTTCCATATCCCTGAAACATTGCAAAAGGTTTTTCATATGCTATACTCTTGACCCACCAAACATTTCACATATCATGTTATCCACTACTAAATGTGGCAATGGTTCTGTTTTCCTGTTAAATGTTACAACCCGCCAAACAATGGATAACTATTACACATATGTTATACTCTCCAAAACATTGACTAACCACATTAAAAATGGAATATCCGCCATATGTTCTGCCAAACTTTGCCATTTAATGTGACATTGCAACTGCCACACAATATAATGTAACCACCAGTTAACCGCGTACCCAATGCAATACACATTTGAGGTTACCATTTTAACTGCGCGGGCTTTGCCACAAATGTCGCAGCATATAACTAAGCTCCACAATGTCGTAGCATCCTCAAACGTCGCAGTATATAACTAGGCGTTGCAGCATCCTCAAATGTCGCAGCATACAAATGTCGCAGCATACGTGACCGCGCGGCTTTTCACGAACCAGGTGATGTTCCACTTGACGGTGCGCAAGCTGCGCGGGCTATGCTGTAACTACGCGGGCTATAACCACGCGATATTTAGCATATGAGTTAAAAACATATGTTATGTTCTTTGAACCATAGATTAATAACCATTGTACCATATTGGATCAATGTAATTTTTTGAAGATGAATAATCCACCGAATCAATTACCATGATTAATCTTAAAATATTTTTGTAATTTTGCAAATTGTATTGTTAGAGAATGAAAGTTTTGACTTCAATACTCAATATTACAAATACTATATCAATAAATAATAAAAATATATGCATTATAATTGTATTTAAAATATTAAATATATTTTGTATATCTTCTTTTATTAACATGAATTTTATAAACATAATAATTGCTTTTATATATTTTTGTTTTGGCCAATGGACACCATTTTTATAGAGAGATTATACAATGTTTCCTCTTACACTTGGGAAAAAAACAATTTAACAATTTGTATTTTAACAAAAATATATAATCTAAATTTCAATAAATTAAAACAAAACATATAATTTATATTTCAATAAATAAAGATTCCTAGATTTTTCCATTAACTTTACTTACAAAAAACACAATTTGACCAGAAATGTTATAAATTTGTTTCCTTCATGCTTTATGTTGTTTCTTTTTTAAGCTTTATATTGTTTCCTTTATGCTTTATGTTGTTTCCTTTTTAAGCTTTATATTGTTTTCTTTATGCTTTATGTTGTTTCCTTTTTCTTTTTGCTTTGTGATTTTTGTGGTTTCTTTTATGCTTTTTGCTGTTTGCTTTTCTCTTTAAGATTTTCAAGAGTTGATGTTTGCCATTATTGTTTTTAGCTGCTATATTGTTTTTAATGCTTTATGTTGTTTCCTTTTTCTTTTTGCTTTATGCTTTTGGTAATTTCTTTTATGCTTTTTGCTTTTCTCTTTAATATTTTCAAGTGTTGGTGTTTGCCATTATTGCTTTTTGTTGCTTCTTGAATTTGGAGGCATGCTATGTTGCAAATTTATGTTGCTCATGATTCCGGGTTGGTGAATTTCTCAGGATTTGTACGACCAGCATGGAGCATTTCTCAGTCCCCAGCATGTTTTCCTGGCTACTACTGTTGAAGTTGTTTTTTTCCTCAGTCTCCCGTTAATGGAATTATGTTACGTGATTTATGGATTCCTCTCGTTTTGGAAATTCTGGGTTTGGTGGCATTTGGCTAGCTTGGTTTTTTGGCAATTCTGGGTTGGGTGGCATTTGGCTAGCTTGGTCGCATTTCCACGTTGCAGTTTCCTTCTAGTCATGTCGTTCTAGTTTCTTGATTAGGGTCCGTCGCCTCATCATCTGAATTTGAGAATTTCTGAAGGCTTCTACAAACAGTGGGTATTATTCTCCTCTTGCATGTTCTTTGCAAATGTATGGTTAATTTCTCACTTTTAACACTCGCTTTTTTCCCATTTCCATGCATATATATAAATAAAGGAGATGAGATGGAGATGGATTTCTTTCTTTAAAGCACATATTGGATCATATAATAGAAAAGAAAACACCTTAAGATTCCCAAACAAACACCTGCATCTAAAAATTATCAATGTTTTGAAACAACAAGGCTCTGGTTCTAGATGCATGTTTCCTGCATCACTATGGAACCAGAGAACCAGCGACGACATGAGGCAACTTAAAAGGACCATTCACAGCATGCTTTTATTGGCCAAGGGCATTAAGCATTTCCGCTTTCTGGCTAATCTGTCATTTCTGGCATTTTCGCTTTCTGGCATTTCTACATTCTGCAATTTCTGGCATTTCCGCATTCTGCAATTTCTGGCAGCATTTCCGCTTCTGCAATTTCTGGCATTTCCAGAATTTCTGGAAATTCTTATTGGCCATCTTTTCATTTCGTTTACATTGATGTTTATGGTTTTATTTTGTTTTGTGCTTTCTAGATGGATAAGATCAAGGTGTATGGGATGTGGAGTATGAAATGGTTTTATTGTTTCGTTTGATGCCCCATATTCCCATCAGAGATAGAAACCTATGTATCCATTCAACAGCAGCAGCACTATCTTCTCTGCTCTGCTCTGCCACATGTAAATGCTCTGCCATATGTAAATGTTGTCAAGTAATTCTTACTCTGCCATATGGATTTGATTTCTCTATTCTGCTCAATGCTCTGCCATATGGATTTGTAAATGCTGTCAAGTAATGCATGCTCTTCCATATGGATTTGATTGCTCTGCTCTGCGATATGTAAATGCTGTCAAGTAATGCTTATGGTTTATATTGATGCTTAAGGTTTTCTTTAGTTTCATGATTTCTAGATGGATCGGATCAATGTCTATCTGATAAATGGTCTTATTGTTTCATTTGATACAGCAGAACTATGCATTCATTCAACAGCAGCAGCACTGTCTGCCCATTAGATTTAGAAACCTATGCATTCATTCAATAATAGCAGCATTGTCTGGCAGTGTCTGTTCTCCTCTGCCATATGAGAGAAGATCTGATTGCTCTGCTCTGCTCTGCAATATGTAAATTCTATCAAGTAATGCAGTATTTTTAATTCATTTCTTTCAAGATTGCCTTCAATTTATATTGTAGGAAAACATAAGTGGATAATTCCATGCGGATTCTTTTTTGATATGAACGGTCCAAATTCTTGAAATGTGCAGGCAGGTCTACATTTATCAGTTACAATCGTTACACATATTTGTTGGGCATAGAAGGATTATAAAGGAAGGTTGCAACAAACATCGGTTAATAATTAGAATGGCTATTTTTATGTGGATTTTTTTAGATAGATATTGACCTTTAAATTCTTGAAATGTGCAGGTTGAAATGTGCAGGTGGGTCTAGGTTGATTAGTTACAATCATTGTACTTATTTTTTGGGCATGGAAGGATTATAAGGAATGTCCAAAGCTATATACTCGTTTTGGAGGTCAGCTCAGTTGGACGATCATCAATCATTATCAAAATTTTGTAGGGAAACCTGCAAAATGCAGGCCAAGGGTAAGGGTATCTAGTCTCACCAACTATTACTTTAAAGTTTAAATTACATATGATAGAGTGATATTTCCATATTACATACTGATATTTTAGTGAATGGGATACATTTTTTTAGATGTGATTATTTCTTTTCCCATATGTATAATATGTATTACTATTGTGCTTTGCAACTTCTGATAAATCTCTTTGAGATTTTCCATCTCATATGTCCTTTCAGCATTAAATGGTACCTTCTCTCTGGGTTTTAGGTTCAATTCTTTTATGCATAAGAACAGTTTATAAAACTCCTTCTTGTTTTTTATGCATCAAATTCTAATTATATAGCTATTGGACTAGTACAAGAATTATTGAACATGTTTAGGTAGTATATTGCTATGTTTTCATTAGGTACCTACCTAACATGGCCAAAGACACAACAACACACATAAACAAATTTATATCAGTTGTTTGAGATTCATTGTTCAATAAGATATGTTTGTTTCGGTCAAAACTCAATTTCATGAATCGTGATATGGATTTTTATATACAAGCATGCCATAGAATGTGATATTTCTTTTTTTAAACATTTATTCAATAAGAGTTGCTTGTTTCAATAAAAACTAGGTTTCATGAATAGTGATAATGGAATTTTATATAAAAGGATGCCAGAGATAAGCGTCTCTCACATTAATGGAAATTGAATCCAATTGGAGAATGCAATATTTTATGTTCATTTTTTTCTTCAAGAGCATAAGGAAATTCATGTATTTTTATTATTATTTTTCAAGATGTCAAAAGGTTGTATATTTTTTTAATTTTTTCTAAAATATGTCACAAGAGTGTATGCCAAAAGCTTGCATTTTTTTTAATTGTTTTTTTTTAATTCTTTATAAAGTATGCCAAAAAATAAATTGTATATTTTTTATTGCTTTGTAAAGTATGTAAACAGTTCTAATTATTTTTGGGTATTAATTAGTTTAAAGACTCCGATAATAATTTGAGTTTTTAATCCTACAAACATAAATATGAAAATACAACTTCATATGTCATACATCTCTATTCATTCCAATTTTGTTATTGATGTTGGAGGAA
>LPNX010549418.1:0-24200 GCA_001517045.1 Pseudotsuga menziesii
ATAACAAAATATTTTTTATAAATAAACATTACCTTGTAATGTTTATAATTTTAAGATTTTGAAAATTTATATCAATTTATTTATTGGTGGGGAAGGTGACGCTTCTAATTTTAAGATTTTGTATTAAATGATTGTGGTTTTCAGAGATTTATTATGTAAAGGCTATAGGCTTGTAAAACTCAAGAGCACATTACATATCTGTGTAAATAGTGTTATATTGCATGAGGATGATAGAAAGAATAATAGGGATTTCAAGTTATATTTGTAAGGTTTATGTGATTGTGAGTATTCTATATAATAATACAATAAAATGATGTACATAAATATTACATGGTTTTAGATAGGAGATTTATCACATTAAATTTTTGGTAAAAAAATCTCTGGTTTATAATTTATATCTTCATTGTTGGTAAACTAATATATATATTTTAAATTTTTATTTATTAAATATAGGGATTAACTTTTTTAAGAGTATTATATATTTTTAATATGTAAAAAGCTTAGGATAAAAAATTTGAATTGTCTTACTGGTGCTTGATAAATAGAGGTGGTGCTTCATAAATAGTAGGTTTAAAATGGATCTATATTAGTTTTGTTTTTTAAGCTTTTGTGTAATATTTAAAATCGAGATAACATATGTTATCAAATAGTTTTATTTAAATTTTTTATCACATACTCTAAGTATGTGACATCTCCTCATATTGGGCTCTAGAGCATTTCATCAATTTCCATGGAACAAAGAATACTATATCACATACCTATCAACATACACCAACCACACATTTAGTGGTTGTGATAATTGTTTTTCCACACAATTTGAAGATGTGTGTTGTTAAAAGCATGGTGGACAATGCACCTAACTACAACACCCTTAACTACAATGTTGGTGTATGTTGGTGTGCTGACAATCACAAAATTTGAAGATGTGTGTTGTTAAAAGCATGATGAACAATGCACTTAACTACTACACTCTTAACTAGAATGTTGGTGTGTCGATAGTCTTCTTTGACTCCTCATCTTGGATTTGGGTTATGGAATTAGGATATTTTCACATGTTTGTGAAATCAAGTATCATTAAGTAATTTAATTTAACTTATATATTAATGCCCATAAAAACAAAAATTAATCCATAACATTGAAATGAGTACAATATAATCAATGGCATGTGATTGCACTTGGGAAACACTTCTAACTTTCAAGGTCATTAGAATATAATAGATGACATAGGAAGTGTATATATGCAACTCCATGGGTTATATAGAAGCAATAAATTCTAACTTAAAAAGGAAGAGTTGAACCAAATGAAAATCCAACCCATCAAAATTAGGAACATCAAAGTGACCCATGATAAAGGAAATTTGATAAAAGGAGAAGAAACCTATTTCACTATATAAACACTACTAGCATTCAAGCTCATGAGAAAGAACACAATGGGTGTAAGGATAATGGTGTCCCTAGATCTGTGACCTTTCATGGACCTACTATGTATGCTAAGATGCTCTGCAAGGGGTCTATCCCCACTTAGGTTGCTAGAAGGTTAGAATAAGGAAGTAATCATCCCAGAGAAAGTAACTCTAGATCATTTGTTTATGGGAATTCATCAACATTTGGAAATACCTTGCAAAAAAAAGGGATAAGCACATTTGGTCCTCATAAGACATGAATGCCTTGAGGGAGCTATATGAATCCCTAAAGAGATAGTAGAACCATTATCTAACGATTGATGTCATAATTATGGAAGCATCTAAATACAATGTTCTTCTTAGTCTCAATCTCTGAAGAACAAATTTGATAAGTATGAGGTTCCCAAGGAAAATGGTACTCTATCTCAATGTGAATCTAATGGGAAAAGACTCTAAGTTGAGATGGAAGAACTCTTAGGATACCATAGCAACTAAAGTCAAGTGTGTCCATGATTTTTGATGAAATCACCATTGAATCAAAGACTCTAAACTAGATTTCTTTGGGCTATAATAATGTTAGCCGAAGGTAGGATTTGTAGATTCTGGGTTTAATACCCTTTATCTCTCTTTAGCAAAATGTTGGAGCATCCAAAAAGAATGTGTGTGGAGGTGACCTATCAATATCGAAAAATGAACTAGACCGAGTAACAAAGAGGATGCAACATACCATCAGGAATCCACTCTACACTTTCCTAGTGGACATAAAGGGCATGAGAAATACTTAAGATCACCAAAATAAGAGTTGTCCATCTGCCCAAGCATGAGTATTGCTACTACTCAAACTAGCATCCCTTCACAAATCAAGGCCATGTATACTTGGTGCTAGTGAAGGTAAGCTCGAGAGAGAGTTAAAACCAATGTCACAACATTCTAACCTCTCAACACTTCGTGTAACTCCAAAATCCAGGGGGAGGCCCAAATTGATGAAACATACATGCGACCACCAACAAGACACAAATACCTTCCACGAAACCCTTATAGATATGAACAATTCCATATCATAATCAAACAATATCAAATCTAGACACAAGAATCATATATAAATGGAGTTATTCTCTTTATCAAACAAAATCACACCTTTTGAGGCAGTTTCACACTTCTTAAGGAAATGCCACACTTACCAAGGAACTCACTCCAAAAAGTGTTCCCTCAAGGTAAAGAGGAGAATTGGACTAGGGTGAAGTTAGAGTATAAGCTAGAAATACAAAACACCCTTCAATTCATGGTTTACGAGGGTTTCATGGATACCAATGCACCTACTCAAAAGAGGACGCCCTCTATGTTTTGTGGATAAAATCCTAGGGAAATTTTTTAGGGTGGACCAGAAAAAACAATTTCACAATTGATTTTATATTTTTTGAATCTATTTAGACTTTTAAGGCTTTTTCCAGCTATAAAATACTTCTATGCATCAAATAAAATAAAATAGATGTAAAATTTGATGAAAACTAGAGGATAGTTGAAAGATAGGGTATGAGATTCTTGTCTCCAACCCTAGGGTTATGATAGTTTGAGGCTAACATCCCTCCTCTTAAGATGGTTTCCACTACTTGGAATTGGGGAAAAGATAACAACCATCTAAGGTTGGTTAGGTAGAAAACCCATGATTAGGGAAAATGATAATTCCAAGGCCTAATACAATCGTGGAGAGCTCCTTAATAGGAAGGTCTCCTCATGCAAGTAGACAAAATGCTAGCAAACAAACCCTACCTTAGTGGAAAAACATTTCAAGAATGATGTTAAACTAGGGCTAGGATATAAACTTACCAACATTAATCAAGAAATGAGTAAGGAGATGCACCTTAGGCCACCCTTGTGTTAAAGAAATGTAACCGTAGAAGATATTCTATTTTGTATTATTATTGTTATTACCCCTTCCAGAGATGTTGTTCCTCCGATTAGGGATGTCATTGATGTATTTGGTCATGTAAAGTATTGAGGTAAAACCTTCATTGTAACTTAGGTCAGTAGTACCCACAAACGTATTATTAAAATGTATTTTTGAGTATCCCAAGGCATTTTGGCCTTGGAAGCAAGGAGAAGTCGGTCCATTTGGATTATTAGGATTCTCAACTAATCAGTATAAATAGGAGAGGCACCTCCCTCATTTGGACAAACAATACAACTCAACATTTGCATAAGAGAGAGAAAGAGCAGTCCATCTAGGAGAGAGGGAGCAATCCATTATTATTATTGGGGTCTTATAAGTGTTATTCTTTAGGTCTTACACTACACTTGGTTGAATTCTATGTAGAGGAAGTTTTGCTGGGTTTTCTCTCCCATGAGGGTTTCCCAGGATAAATCTCTATGTTCTTTTGTGTGGTTGTGCTTGTCTTTCTTTCAATGATCTTTTTGTATATGGTTATGATGTTATGATGCTAAGTGTTATTAGATATTGTATAACAATTAAAAAATTAACATGGTATCACAACCACCCTGAAAGAAGTATTTGTACAACCAAAATACTGCTAGAGTTGCAGCTACTGTAGATTAGGGTTTCATGCTTGAAAACCCTAGAAATAAAAAACTAGTCATCTTGGAACTTTCGCTATAACTTGAGATTGGAGAAGGAATAGGAGCTGAAAATTAGACAGGCCAAAGATGAAACCTTTCTGTACCTTGTGTAAAAGTTTCAACCTCATATTTGCTATAACTAAGGATATATGATTCCTCCAAATCAAGGTTCCAACCTCCTCTAGAATATAGTCACAAACAGGTGACCTAGGGATATTTTCTATATTTAGGGATAGGAAGGTCCAAATAAAATTTGGAAAGATGTTGCAGATAGGGACCAAACTTTAGTTTCGGTGATCATAGTTTCAGACCCTAAAGGTGAAACAATGACACATGGAATCCCGTACAAGTCCGCTATGCTCAACAGTCCTCAAACAAGTAACCTTGGGAAAGATCGCACAAGTACCACTTGGAGAATCCAATTCTGATCTAAAATATGGGGTTGGAAAGTAGACAGACAAGGCTACCTTGGGACGAATTTTTAGAACCATATGAGTAGGAATTTTAGAGATACAATAGAAACAAGATTAGACAATTATGTAGAAGTAATTGGAGAAAACTAGGGCTTCCTGTTCCAGGAACTTCCCTCCATCGACCAGTTGAAAAAGGAGGAATATAAAACTATCCTTATGAGGGCACATATATCTATGTAAGAATTATCACATTTTATGGATCTTCAATTTTTGACCTAACACTACTGCCAGAGAAAACTAGGGCATTTGATATTTTGCAGTTTTGACCATAGTTTTGGGAAAATAAGTATGCTACTCAGCTCGCCTTTAGGAGGCACATATTTCTATCCAATCAGATATGAAAGATACCTAAGTTGAAAAATTAGGGTTTCTATGTCAAACCCTAGATCCACCAAAAGCAGTATTCTAGAAAAACTATCAAGCAAGAACTAAGTTGAATCAACCTCATTGGTAAGTTCTATCCTCTCTATTTCCATTTGAGGTTCACATTTTTATCATGATGACAAATAGTACCAAGCTTGGGGACAAGCTTGAAGGAGATGAGAACTCTTGAACATGGAAGTATAGAGGGATTCTCATACCTGAAGAAGCATGACATGGAGAACTATGTCAAAGAAGAAGCCAAAGATCCAGAGGGAGATGAAGACATAATACAAGAAGGAATTAGTCAAAGCCAAGAGGATTATTTCTGTCTCCATCGGATCTCACATGTATCATCCTTGAATATTTCCAAGGATATGTTTGATGCAATGACCAAATTGTATGAAGGAAATAATATCAACAGGAAGATGACCTTGAGAACTCAACTCAAGGATGTAAAGATGCAAATGTCAGAAAGCATTCAATCTTACTTCACAAGAATCTCTCAAGTCAAGGAGAAACTAGAAGCCATTGAGACAATGTTGAAGAAGCAGAAGAGGAGATTACCACCTTGAATGAGCTCCAAGGATCATGGTATTGATTCACTCGAGGAATATGTACAAGAAGGAAGCTAACCTCTTTCAACAAACTATGGGAAGAATGCACACAAGAAGAAGCTCTGCGGAGAAGATGGGAGAAACTGTAGATCAAGCTCTCACGGTTCTCTTCAGCAGAAATCATAGAAAGAAGGAGGATTATCATCGCAACAAAAGACAAAAGGAATCCTTGCAACACTCTATAATACACTTATGATGAGAAGGGACATTACTCCAGAGGTTGTCCCAGAAATAGAGGCTCCTTCAACAAGAAGTCAAACAGGTAAAGACATCATGCTTACATCATTGAAGGTGATGAACCAACTAATAAAAGATTGAGAGAAGAAAAGGAATATTCCTCAAGTAATGAGGAAAATGAATTTTACTAGTGAGGACAAAGACCATACTCTTATCCGTC
The DNA here is from genome assembly GCA_001517045.1 of Pseudotsuga menziesii. Lineage (NCBI taxonomy): Eukaryota > Viridiplantae > Streptophyta > Pinopsida > Pinales > Pinaceae > Pseudotsuga > Pseudotsuga menziesii. The sequence goes on from LPNX010549418.1 coordinate 5,825, forward strand.
TCAGTATTTGGATAAGAAGGAATGCTGTTAGTGACACTCATAGGGCCAATACACAGGTTCCCAAAATAAGATGAGGAAGTAGAAGGCTCTAGTTATTCTTGCAAGGACATAAGGATCAAGAAGGAGTCCACCCACAAAACAAACAAAAGACAGGTTTCAAGAATCAAATGATGAAGTATAAGGCTCCAAGACATAAGGATCAAGAAGGATTCCACCCACCCAACAAACAAAGACATGCTCCTAGAATCAGATGATGAAGTAGAAGGCTCCATTTATTCTTATCAAGAAGGAGTCCACCCACCAAAAAAATAAAGATAAGTATTTGAACTGTCATTTAATATATATCTAGTTTTCTAAATAACATTGTTTAGTTGTGTACTTATTTATGTTCAAGGAAATGTATTATTCATGATAGAATGTTTGCATTAATGAACAATATAATACTAATATGCATGTGATGGGTAAGTGGCCTATGGTGCTATACAACATTCCATTGCTACTTATCTAGAATGAAACCTCTTTGCTAACATATTTGGATTAGTACACAATCTCAATAATGTTATGGTACATATGGAAGCCATCTAGAAAGCTTCAGTGTTTATATGAGATATGGGTGAATGTTGTATTGGCTAAAATATTTTCTTGATTATATTTTTATGCATAAGAATTTGTCATTATGAATATGTCTTATAAAATGTTTCTAACCATGCTACTATTTGACTTGTAGGAAATATCGTGTATAATCACCTACAAGAAAAGAAGGATGAGGCTTGTTCTGAAGAACAAGTGACAACAGTTCAACTAGAAGATACAATGCAATAAATATACATGAAGATGAATCTAAAGCTCCTAGGGTTAGAGACACCATGGAGGAAGAAAGAGCTTTAGAAGAATATGAGAATCATGATATGACCTAAAGAGAGCTATAGATCCACCTCGAGAGATGAAGACCATCTTGGGCATGAGAGATAATTCAAGATGAACAAAAGTATGATGGGACTTCTAATGAAAGATTTGGTTTCGATACCTGAAGGGAATTCTGTAGTGTCTTCCATGTGGATCTACAAGATGAAGTATGTAGAAGATGACAACATCAAGGGATACAAATAAATGCTCGTGGTTTCTCTCAAAAAGAGGAAGTAGAATATGACATGACATACTCCATTGAACAGGAACACTTCTCCAGTAAAATAGAAGTGTATATTGAGCAGAGAACCAAATGTGCACAAAATGTTTTGTATGAGCTCAGAAGGAACCCATGGATAAGTATGTCAAGTTACATGAGGAGCTTGAATATCACATAGAGTGATGAATATCTTAACCTTTGCTACAAGGTTGAAGATGGAAGACTATAGAGGATGACAAGCTCACATATGTGTGCAAGAGGAACTTCTCAACAAAGTTCAAGATAGAGGATCTTGGTATCCAATGACCTGAGATAGATGCATACAAGATCGGTAGCAGATGATGCTACTTGTCACTCTAGTAGAGAATGTTTCGATACATAGAGTACACATGCAGAGGGAGGATGATTCTCTGATTTAGATGGAGTGACTACAGAAGATCTATGATTTCAACATGGTACGACAACATGGACATATTCCTGATGGAATAAGGCTTTACCAAGAGTAAAGTGGGTTCCACCCTTTACTTTAAGGTTGAATGAGGAAGACTATGATATGGCAATGACTTGACAATATGAAATCATTGCAGATACAAAGAGGAAGCGCTGAAGATAGAAATAACACTTCAGGATGTTCAGGATCAGGTGTGATCTCATGGCTTAACATAAAGAGGTTGATTACATTGCAGAATGTTCAACCTATAGCAAAGCAATATGGATTCACAAACTATTGGAAGGATTGTTTATTGTGACAACTAGACTTGCATTATGCTAACATAGAACTTGGTGTTTCATATATTCTGAGATATGGTGCAAAGAGGTGCGGTGAAGCTCGAGTATGTTCCTATAAAGGAACAAGTTGCTGATGTGTTAAATAAACCTATGTATCAAGAAAATCTTGGTGTAGTACAAAAGAGCCTCCTTGGAAAGAGGGATTGATGATAAGAGAATGATATAGTAATGGTATTCCAGTACAGAGAAGACCATTTAATTTTTCCAGTATGTTGATGTACAAGAAAATAATTGTGAGCCCCATTGGTCTAGTCATTGTATAGAGATCCTGGTCATATCTTCGTCGGTCGATCCCAATATGGTTGGTGAAATTAGCAAGGACGGAACCCAGTATGACTGGTCCTATCACTAAGGGTATATCCCAACATGATTAGTGGAATCCTCATAAGGAATATCCCAGGAATGTTGGTCGTATCTTAAAATAGGAAGATACCAATGAGATATGGCCCTGTGGATGATAGTATCCTCTTTGAGGATGGTTCCATGGACAAGAAAAATCTATTGAGAGTGGTCAGCATTGATAGGATGAGGAAAATTTACATTGATTGATTGGTCCTCTTTGAGGATGGTTTCATGAAGAAGAACACTATATTGAGATTTGTCATAGTATTGATAGGATGAGGACAGCTTGCATTGATTTAGTGTTCCTCTCTAAGGACGATTCCGTGAACAAGAACACTCTATTGAGAGTGGTCCTAACACTAATAGTCCGAGGATGGTTCCCACTTATTTATTGGTCCTCTCCGAGGTCGGTTCCATGAACAAGAACACTCTATTGAGATTGGTACTAGCATTGATAGGATGAGGATGGTTTGCATTGATTTAGTGGTCCTCTCTAAGGATAGTTCCATGAACAAGAACACTCTATTGAGATTGATCCTAGCACTGATTGGATGAGGACAGTTCACGTTGATTTAGTGGTCCTATCTGAGGACGGTTCCATGAATAAGAACACTCTATTGAGAGTGGTCCTAGCATTGATAGGCCTAGGATGGTTCACGTTGATTTAGTGGTCCTCTTCAAGGACAGTTCGGTGGACAAGAACACTCTCTTGAGAGTTGTACTAGCTATGAGAAGCTGAGGATGGTATGAGGTTATTGGTCCTGCATTTATTTGCAGATGAGTTCTTGCATTCAATTGTAGATGATGATATTCCAACATTTAATTATGTTGTGGGTGATTTATCTTAGTATTTATATACTGATAGTGCAGCTGATGCTCGAGGTGATGCTAGAGATGATGATGCTCGAGATGATACCAGAGATGATGCTCATGATGATTCCAGAGACGATCATACTCGAGATGATGCCGGAGATGATGCTCGAGAGATGATGATCAGAAATGATGATTCTTGAGATGATTCCAGAGATGATGATGCTCGAGATGATACCGGATGATAGAGATTCCTGTGACAATGATGTTCCACGGATGATGATGATGTTTATGTAATTGTGAAAACTTCCTATGACATATAGATTCATTAGTTAGTTGTACACACCTGTTGTTGTATTGTAGAATGCGTTCCTTGTTAAGAGGGAGTGTTAAAGAAGTGTAACTGTAGAAGATATTCTATTTTGTATTATCATTCTTATTACCCCTTCCGTAGATGTTGTTCCTTCGATTAGGGATGTCATTGATGTATTTGGTCATGTAAAGTATTGAGGTAAAACCTTTGTTGTAAGTCGGGTCAGTAGTATCCACAAAAGTATTATTAAAATGTATTTTTGAGTATCCCAAGGCATGTCGGCCTTGGAAGTAATGAGAAGTTGTCCTATTTGGGTTATTAGTACTCTTAGTTGACCAATATAAATAGGAGAGGCTCCTCCCTCATTTGGACAAACAATACAACTCAGTAGTTGTGCAAGAGAGAGAAAAAGCAGTCCATCTGGGAGAGATGACGCAATCTAGTATTATTCTTGGGGTCTTATAAGTGTTATTATTTGGGTCTTGCACTGTACTTGGTTGAAGTCTATATCAAAGAAGTTTTGCTGGGTTTTCTCCCCCATGAGGTTTTCCTAGGATAAATCTATGCGTTCTTTTGTGTGGTTGTGCTTGTCTTTCTTTCAGTGATATTTTTGTATATGGTTATGATGTTATGATGCTAAATGTTCTTAGAAATTGTATAACCATTAAAAAATTAACACCTTGAGAACAAGTTATCACAACTATTCTTAGCATACACTTAGAATGTGACTATCAAACCTTAAAATTCCTTTCATTCACCATTCATGAAAGAGACTCAGGACATCCTAGGAAAAGTGATGCTAGCTTCAAATGCTCTCAGAAACTAAGAGGTGTTGAGACTTAGAAATGTCACATTTTCATCCACTTTATCTTCCGCTATTCCTCACATTTCATCGTCCCATTAAAATTTTATCATAAGATTTCCATACATATATGTGGGTTTCACCTTATTATTTCCACTTTATTCATTTTAGTATTATAAGTGAATTTATGATTAAAATATTAGAAATTAAACATGTTTTTCACTAATATCTCAAATATGGATGAGCTTTGTAATGTGTAGGAATATGTGAAGGATTAATTCAAGAAAAGACTTCTCAAATAACTCCTCCACCATTTCAAGGAGATAATTATTCAAGTTAATTCTAATGAGAATATCATGAAGATTTGGTTGGCATATCCTATTTAGGATTTATGAGAGACATGTGGAGAATTTGTGAGAGACATGTGGAGGATTTGAAGGGATCATATCTTGTAATAATAGGAAAGTAGTTGAGTGGTTGAATGAATAGTGGATCTCTCATTATGAGATGGTTATCTTCTTCTCAAAGGAGTTCATGTATAAAAGAGAGTGCTCTCTCTTCATTTGGATCAGAGGATATAGATCAAAGATAGATAGTAGATTGTAGAAGTTAGTCTTGACTTTGTAATATGGAGAAGGGAATTCTTAGCTTTTGTTCATAATATTGGCTTTGATGCTTTCATGAATTGTCATTGATTCTTGTGATGTAAATTAAGATTTCTTTATTGTTAATGTGAGCTCACATGTGTTGTCTTGTTGCTCTTCATATGTTGTCTTTCTTTTCTGTAATTCACTTTCAGCCATGTGTTTAATCTTCCTGCATTAGATTACCAATTGTGTGTTTCAGCTTAAGGGGGGTTAGATTATATTAGTCTTAGTTTCATAGGGGGTTAGCTTAGCTTAATTTCGCTTTAGTCCTGCATATACTTTGCATGTGCTTCGTAAGCCTATGAACCTTAGATTGACAAATTAAATATTTGGAAACTACTACAACGAAAATAAAATGACATTAATTCGACCCAACATTTGGCGCCGTTGACAGGGAAGCACGATGGATTGAAGTTTAGATTGATTAATTTTCTACAACTGTACACTAAAGTGTGAATTTCAATTTCTGCAATGAGTGATTTCAATTTTAGCAAGTGTGTTTTTTTCGTAACTGTGAAGACTAATTGTTTTCTTTACAGAGTGTTTTTTTTTTTAATTTGTTTCAGCAAGAGTGTTTATTTAAAATTTTCATTTAGATTTGGGTGCTGTAAGAATCCCTCTTTCAAAATGATTTAACAATGAGTTTATGCTTGGAACAACTCACTGAGATCCTTGCAAAAGTAGGGATCTCCTCTTCTCATGAAGAGGAGATCCTGAGAGTAGCCGAGAGCTTAATTAATCCTCCAACAATGAATGAATAATCAACATACGAAGAATCCTGCACATTTGATGGAGAAAAATCATGCAAACAGGAGATCGAGGAGGACCACAAGGAGTTGTAGCATGATATGAGGAGTGAAAACTATGCCTACGAAAGCCCTATCGAACGATGGTTCAAGCGAGTACGAGGTTAAGACAATTTAGTTTTTCTTTTTTTCTAATTAATTCACAGTCACAGCAAATACTTTTACACATTTTTGTTTATCCTCATATTTTATTTGCAAAAATAACATTGAACATATTTTTATTGCTGTTATGTGAATGGCTACACTGGATATTTAACTACATGTAACTATTTTCTACATCCCAATTAGCATATAGAGTAAGTAGGATTTTATTTTCAGTTTTTGCTTTCACTTAGAATAAGTATGCTCTCCTCCCAGCTTCGTGCGATCGCGAGGATCAGAAAGTAGGATGTTTTCTAAATTTTTCAGGAATGAATAATTAATGTTTTGCAACATGATTAATTGATTTCATATTTAATTTGTAATTCATTTTCTCCATTTTCTAAAATCATTTTTTTTTTAATTTGTAAAATAAAATTGGCCTGCAAATTCATGTGGCAAATTCATTCTAAACTAAAACAGTCGCTGAAATTATAATAGCTGTAACTCCAAGCTAAAATAGCTGCTAAAGCAGTGTCATGCCTGTAAGCTTCTCATTGATTGGAGTCGCAACCATATTTTTTCCATCATCCTTCATCCTGTAGCTACCTGAAAATTAACTCTGCAAATAATAATAATGCCTCCGCCAAACCATTTCTGAAATTTTCTATATTTGTGTACTCCATCCATCTGCAATTCCTTAAAAAGATCCTTAGATCTAAAGAACAGCCTGCAGCAACAATGAAACAACATGGCAATAAAAATTTAGATCTGCATGTTTAAGGCGCATTATCTGGATCAGGCCAAAAAAACAAAAAACTGAAACTGTGATCGGGATTGATGGAAATACATTGTTGAAATTTTACAAAACCTTTCTCATTTTCACCGCTGTAACAAACTTTTGTCTCATTCGATTTAATCTTGGCCCAAATCACAACAATAAGCATTAGTTTTGATGACCATCGAAACTTCGGTTTGGAAACTAAACCGGCCACAACAACCAACCTATGATCGTTCCTAGCTTCGTGACAAATGTGAGTCCGAGTATGACAACATAAAAGATAAATCTTATCTTTTTGAATATTTTAAAAGCTAGAACTTGCTCTTGAGATTCTCCTATTGAAAATAAGCTTCAATTCTAAAACTAGGATACTAGGTGGTTGTTGACAGAGAGATATAGGCCAGTTCTTAATTACACCACGATCCTTAACCATCGTAACTTCGGATTGTTGTGAACAATATGAATTATGAAATTGCTCAATAAAACTATTGAGATCAAGATTGGGATTTGTTCCGAGCCTTATTTTGAGATACATCAAAATTTCTTTTGTGTTAGAAGTGTGTTTTCAAAGTAACCAATGCTCAGTGCGAGGTTGTTATTCAATCCTCTCTAAGTGCTTCTATTTCATTTATTGTTCATTCCTATTGTCAATATGTATCTCTGAAAAATACATGTGTATTTCGCATTGACAGTAGGCAGTGTTCCTCAGTGAATAAGCCTCTAGTTGGTTTGAGTAGCAGCGATGCCCATTGCATAAGCTTCAATTTTTCTACCAGTGGTTGCAAAACCAAAATCCTAAGAGTTGTACTTTCAACTGAATAAAAAGATTTTTCTGCTGGTGGTTGCAACAACTAAATTCCATCTATCCTTTGATTGCGTAACAATTTGATTTATAGCATCCCAAATTTGATTTCACGAGAAAAGATCCGATTCCTTTTGCCTGAAGAAGATTTCAATAAAAGAATAACACGTAAACCTGCTTCCAGTTCTGTCCCGTCCAGAAGTTATGTTATTAAAAGGAAAATTAGGTGAACCTATCTTAGGTTGAGTTATCCAGTCGAATGTGTGCACTCCATCGCCCCTGTATAGTACATTTTAAATAATGGTTAAACTGAGGCGATTACTCTATCGAATGTTGGTGAGAGGTCGAGCAGTAATCAGAACGAATTAAGCAATGGACCCAAGGTGATAATAGTTGCTAAGATGGGAGTTGCACATTTTCAACGTATACAATATGCTATTGACTCAATTCTAGAAAACAATGCACATAGAGTTGTGATTTACATACTGGGTGGAATTTACAAAGAGAAATTCATCATCCCTGAGACCAAACCATACATCAATTTTCAGGGACAAGGTAAGCTTTCAACAATTATAACATGGGATGATACTACATTCACAGTGGATGAAATTGGGAGACCCATTGACACTTTCAAGAGTGCATCTGTTGCTGTGGAATCGGATTATTTTGTTTCTACAAACATTTCATTCAAGAACAGAACACATTTTCCGAATGCATACTACGAATATAGACAAGTTGTAGCCTTGAGGATCTCAAGAGACATGGCTACGTTCTACAGCTGTGGTTTTTATTTTTGGTCACCAGAATACTCTCTTCGATGAGAAAGGCCTCCATTATTTTCGCCAATGCACCATTAAGGGCACAGTGGATTACATCTTTGGAAATGGCAGATATTTATACGAGCGCTGTGCTATACGTTCACTGACTAGGTTTGGAGCTATAACAGCTTGGGGCCATGTTAAGCTAGATGAGCCAACATGATTTACATTTCTGAAATTTCAAATAAATGGGCCCAGCAGTCCATATCTTAGCCAGGCATGGCGTGAATTCTCTCGCATGGTCTACATCCAATCAAATTTCAACGTCGATCTCCATCCTGACTCCTGGTCAGACTTTGGTAAACCGGGACATAAAAGCACTTCATTTTATGGAATGTACAAATGCCTTATCTAAAAAATCCTCATGTTTGATCCAAACCCTGAGTCTATCATGAGGAATGGTGCGATAAGAAGCTAGGTTGATATGTGGTGAAAATCCATTATTTGCTTATGTGTATGCCGATAAAAATTGATATTCTTGTTGGGAATTTCCTTATTGTAAAACTTGCAGGAGGAAGGAGCTCTGAATACTCATCAGCCAAAGAAACTCAACGTTGATATATCCATCCATTGGGATAAGAGGTGTACTCTTCCAATCCTTCCACTTTATTAACAATATATGATTCAGGCAAATGCAAATTGAGACATACTGATTTTTTTTTATAATTTCTTTAGAAAGGTATCGAGCGGGCTATCTTGAAAAGACCATTCTCTTGACTGAGACGTAGTTGGTTAAAAGCATATGAAGAGCTGTATTTCGTTATACTAACTGTAATCTACTAGATGTGAAAAGCTCGATTCCAAATATTTGTTGACTTTAACGATAGATACCACCTTATTGACACATTAAAGCTCATGTCTTTCAATTCTGCGATGGAAGAAATCTTCAGCACTTGCTCGAAGAGCATAGACGTGCAACTTTTTTTTCGAATGATGACAGTCCCAAGATGTTATTGCCACTGAGATTGCAGGTACCAAGGTTCAGGTGATATGATTTTCTCTCAAAATGATTTGGAGGAAACTACATTTTACATAGCAGTTGCCTACGGTTATGTAAACATCATAAATAAGTTGCTCCAGCATATTGATTTTGAAGCAGCAAGTGTGAAGACTCGGAGCTACTATGATGCTCTGCATATATCTGCTAAGCATGATCATCTCGATATTATGTTGAAGTCCTTGTGTTTCTGTCCTACTCTCAGTACACCAAATGATTTATCAAATTCAACTCCACTCTATTCAACTATTATTCAAGGTCATCTGGATATTGTCAATACGCTTCTTGAGATGTTGATAAAAATTGCAAGAAGAAATGGAAAGACCGCTTTGCATTCTGCTGCTAAGCTTGTACAACAATGCAAAACACCCATTGAATGAAGGAGACTAGTATTAATGAACTATTTTTATCATTCTACATTCTGGTTTTATTGGGAATAGTATTTCATTTATCATTTTGTTCTTACAGTGGTATGTGGGTGCATAAGGCAGCACACCTTATCTTGAAATCCTTATTGACCGAATTCACATGCATAAAATAAAACTGGCAGAAAATCCAAATTTGCAATTATCTATATTCTGTATTAAATAATGAGATGTTGTGTATGCTAATTAATAAAGTGAAGACATGAGAATAGCGAGCCACAAGAATGAATTTGAACCTCTGAGATTATTGACATCGGTGGAAGACACGGGAAGTGCTGCTTTGCTTGTGAGGTTTGATAATGTAGCATATTAGAAATGAATTTACAGTAAAGGTCTAAGAAACACATGCATGATTAGCTCTAGAGGCTGGAGACAATCATCTATGATGGAGTGGAGTAATCGTTCACCAACAACAGGAGCAGATCGATACTTATGGGGTAGGTATGCATGTATTTTATGTTAACGATGGTTTACACAAGATCTAATGGGTGTTGCATCCCGGTGTTGCAGTCAGTTGTTGCAGCTGGATATCGCAGCTGGTTGTTGCAGCCGACTATTGTAGCTAGTTGTTGCAGCCAGTTGTCGCAGCTGGTTGTCACAGCTGGTTGTTGCAGCTGGTTGTCACAGCCGGCTGTTGCTTTCGATTGTTGTAGCCAGTTGTTGCAGCTGGACATTGTAGCGCGCTGTCGCAGCTCATCTCAGCTCTCTGTAGCAGCTAGCTGTTACAGTTATTGAAATTTTTAATTCTAAATGTTTTGTTAAGGAGCCGATACATTAATGTTGAATGCCCAGGAACGCAAATCGGGTAAATTTAATATTGAGTGTTTTTGCAATTTTTATTTGTGTTGTAAAAATAAAACAAAAACAAGAAAAATATATAAAATTATAAAAATTATTTCTTTTGTTTTATAAAAAGAAATCAATAAAAAAATAATTTTTGCGAAAGAAAATAAAAGAAAAAATAAAAAAAATATATTAAAATCACAAACAATAAAAAGTTAAAACAACAAAAAACAAAAATAAAGTTGCAAATGGACGTTTTCATTTTTCTTGAAATTTCTTTTATGATTAACGCTGAATTGTTTTTCTTTGAGTCACTTCAAGCAGTGATCAATGATGAACCACGAGCACAATGAAAATAGGTATAACACATTTTATTTCTTCCTAACATTTTCTTTGCAGTTTATGTACTTCTTTCCGCATGATATGTTTTCTTTTAGGAACTTCTCATAAGTTTCCTGCTAGGTTGCATGAGGACATGCAACCAGCTCAGTTGGGGAGCGGGAACTATATTCAATACATATTCACTACTAAGTTTCATGTAGGAATTTGTACTAAGTTTCTTTTCAGGTTTCAGAGACGATCGCATTTTGCTGCTGAAGTGATTTTTCAAGAATCACAAAAATTTTGAGAATCATGCTTTGATAGACAACCTGAAGGAGTTGTTAATCATGACATTTGCTGATAAACATCATAACATTGGTTTTTACACATAAAACATCCATAAACTCATTTGCGTCATGATTGTTTAACCATATTTCTCCTTTAGAGCACCTTCACCATCCATGTCTTGAAGTCCACTTTCCATCGCTTTATCTTTCATGACTTCACACATGCCTATCTTTCTTAATTGCATACATCATTTTATCTTTTTCAGTTCATTTTTCCATTCCAGTTTTCCTTCTGAATAAAACCAGCTCCCTTTCCATGACTACATAGCCTTGACATATCCACTGCTTGACTGTGAGATCTTTTTCACTGATAGTCCTACCAATATTTTTATACCAACTCACGTTGACTGATGTGGGATTCCTTAAGGCCCACCTTTCAACAAGTCTTGCCCCATCGAAATCAACACCTTATCTGGGCTATAGAATAGAGTTCATTTTGAGTATCTGGAGGCTTGCATGCCTTAATGGAAAGTTCTCTTGCTGACAATCATGGGAATTCATCAATGTCCCTTGATCGTTAGATCTTGCAAGTGGCTCGACATCAGCACATCTATTCGCACTTCACAAGATGTACTTGGGTACCTTGGCACTCATTGACATCATTGGTGAGTTGCCTGGCATTAGTTAATGACATTCATCAATTGCCGGTAATCCAATGATTTCTTTTCATGCTCAACATCGACACATTTATTCTCATGACTAGATTTGTACCTTCGGGTTTTGTAGCAGGTGAAGACTATACATTCTTTCTCATGACTCCATCAGCAGTTGCAGAAACATTACTTCATATCTATGAGTGTACCACAGTTCCAATTTCTTTCTTCCACATTTTCTAGTTCAGATTCCTCCACTTCACATTACAGCAGTTCCAGCAGTTACAACCGCAACAACATTTACAGTTACATTTTTATCCTGCAACCATGACATATTCTCCATGATTCAGCAGTAGCAGTTCCGATTCCTTCACTGCCCATGATCCAGCAACAGTGGCACATTCCACGATCCAGCGGCATCAGCTACATTCCTATTGCATCGTTCATCTACTTTTTGGGCAAGTGGGGGTATGTTGTTTTCTAAACTTTAATCATGCAATTCCTTACATGCTAGCAATGAATAATTTGGAAAATTCCCTCACCATGCTCCATTTTTTTCACAGCCCATGCTAGGTTGCATGAGGACATGTAACCACATCAGTTGGGGAAGAGGAACTATATTCAATGCATACTCACTACTATCATTCCATTTCTTTTCACCATCATCACCCATTTTTCATCTCATTCACCATTCACCAACATTTCTTTTCTAACAAATCCCCTGTTGCACTTTGCTTTATACAAATTGATATTGGCATGATTCATAAAGACAAAGAAAAGGATTTCTTATGCACAATGATGCTTTCTATGCACATTAATAGCTTATCATTTCTGGTGAGAGTATGGCAGCTAGAAAATAAATAATGAAATGAATGTTGTTAACACAAGAACCAACATTATTTGTATTCATGGTTGTCACACAAGAACCAACCATAAGGAAAATGTTAGCTATTGCTCATGCATTTCACATCATGAAATTAATGTTGTTAACACAAGAACCAACATTCTTTATATTCATGGTTGTCACACAAGAACCAACCATAAGGAAATGCCAGTTGTTACTCATGTATTTCACACCCTGGAAACATTCATTGTTAAAAAGACATCACAAATGAAAGCCAAGTTCAAATGCCAAACATTCTTGAGAAGATCCATACATGGTTGCATGAGGACATGCAACAAGTTTAGTTGGGAAGTATGTTGAGACTCAGAAATGTCACATTTTCATCCACTTTATCTTCCGCTATTCCTCACATTTCATCGTCCCATTAACCTTTTATCATACCATTTCCATACATATATGTGGGTTTCACCTTATTATTTCCACTTTATTCATTTTAGTATTATAAGTGAATTTATGATTAAAATATTAGAAATTAAACATGTTTTTCACTAATATCTCAAATATGGATGAGCTTTGTAATGTGTAGGAATATGTGAAGGATTAATTCAAGAAAAGACTTCTCAAATAACTCCTCCACCATTTCAAGGAGATAATTATTCAAGCTAATTCTAATGAGAAGATCATGAATATTTGGCTGGCATATCTTATTTAGGATTTATGAGAGACATGTGGAGAATTTGTGAGAGACATGTGGAGGATTTGAAGGGATCATATCTTGTAATAATAGGAAAGTAGTTGAGTGGTTGAGTGAATAGTGGATCTTTCATTATGAGATGGTTATCTTCTTCTCAAAGGAGTTCATGTATATGCTCTCTCTTCATTTGGATCAGAGGATATAGATCATAGATATATAGTAGATTGTAGAAGTTAGTCTTTACTTTGTAATATGGAGAAGGGAAATTTTAGCTTTTGTTCATAATATTGGCTTTGATTCTTGTGATGTAAATTAATATTTCTTTATTGTTAATGTGAGCTCACATGTTTTGTCTTTTTGCTCTTCATATGTTGTCTTTCTTTTATGTAATTCACTTTCAGCCGTGTGTTTCATCTTCCTACATTAGATTAGCAATTGTGTGTTTCAGCTTAAGGGGGGTTAGATTATATTACTCTTAGTTTCACGGGGGGTTAGATTAGCTTAATTTTGGTTCAGTCCTGCATATACTTTGTATGTGCTTCGTAAGCCTACGAACCTCGGATTGACAAATTAAATGGTTGGGAAAATACTACAATGAAATTAAAATGACATTAATTCAGCCCAACAAGAGAAAGATAAAATAATACATAATTGGAACACCTACCCATGTTTTACAAATGAGGCGAGGATGTCTTATTTATATGATGCAACCCTCAACCTCTTACGAAATTGAGCCTACAAGTTAATGACAATTTTTTTGGGGGGTTAGTGCACCCACAAATTTGGGGAATAAACCATAAAATGACATAAAATAACAATATAAATGTGAAATCTATCTCCACCAAATCCAGGTGAGCCAAAAGGAGGTTGTCATGAGCCAACTAACCCCAACAAATTATTTTCCCTGAACTCCCTCTATTTTAACCATGTATGATTCTTCTTTAAGGAATGTTGTCGTTGGTATGGAGACCCAAAGGAGGGGTTTTCTATTAAAAAAAATATGTCCAATTGGGAAAAACAAGGTTGTCTAAACTGGGTATGACAACCTTTACATATGTTATCACATTTACAAAGAAAAATATTAGTGTGGTCATATGTCCTAATGGGCCCACTCCAAGAAGCATAGGACACCAACCTAGGGATAAATGGCCTAACAAGAGGTAGTCAACAATGCCACTAAGCCAACACTTCCTGGAATGAAAACCAAGAGGAACTACCATGGCTTGTTCAGGGTTATATAGCCCCAAAATCAACACTCTCTGGATAATGTAGCACCAAAACCTGGCCCTTATAATAAAAAAGAAACCTCTCTTTGGTATTTCTAGAAAGAATGCATCAGGAACTTTGAGGCGTAAAAAATGACTCCAACTACAACCCCCTAGAATCTCTTGGATACCTATAGACTTGCAAACACATCTAACAAAAAAAACATTAAATGAATCAGAAGAAAACACTTCCATCCTACCTTGTTCAAAATGAAACACAATAAATAAAAAAGAAATAATGAAAAGTGCAATGCATAAGTAACAATAAATGCTGAACTCAAATGAAACTAAATATACTTACTCTAATCATGGTGAAAAATATAGGATGGGTTAAATCATACCACTAGTAGAACCACTTGATCATGTTAGTCATGCCAAGGTTTCTTCATTTGTATTTGGAAACAATCCAAGAAAAAACCATATGAATGAAGAGTTGAATAGATGGTACTACCTCTGTTGAAATAACACCTAGAACTTGCAAGCCTCCAAGCTCTATTCATGGGAAGTATCACCTTTGCAAGATTTTTTTATCCATTTCTAAATCAGGCTCAAGTAGGAATTGACACATTTATATACCTTTCTTCCAAAACCTATTTTCCCCAAACGACCTTCAAAACTATCAAGGAATGAAGAGTGAAGAACAAACGTAGATGCTGCTATGAATTTTTCCCGCTGATTCTGAGCTCTGGGAATCACTTCTAAAGATAAGACATTAAAAATTATTTGTGGCCAATTGCACTGCATCCTTATCTCTTTTTAACCTTTGATTTTTACAAGAAAACTTTCCTTTTTGTTGCATCACAATTGGATTAGAGTTTCCAACAATATTTACAAACTTGATTCCATAGTTGTTAGCTAACTCAAGCAAGAGAGATTCATATTTAATTACTTTGTTAGTACCTTAAAATTATAGGTTGAAATAAAACCAATGACTATTATTATAAGGAGAAGTTAATACGATACCCACACCCATACATGACTGAGACCATGTCTCATCGAAGTTCATCCTTGAAATTTGATCATCAACATCGGTAGAAAAGGCTATATATGATCTGATATCGCTTCGAAAGAAAACCATTTTATTTCATGGATCTTATGGTTGTCACAAAACTTGCATCAATTTTTGAGAAGCATAGTTGAGAGTGCTAGTTGTGATCTACCCAAGGACAGGGTAAACCGGATTGATAAATATCTGCAATAAAATTCTCCTTATGCAACCTTATACCATCCTCAATGGTGAATGATCGTGGCTGAAATAGATCATAAGGGACCTCAAAGATAGGCTTCTCGAGGTCTTTGAAATTTAGATTTCACTTACTAGAGGAATCATGTATGGGTTCTTCAACCAATTGCCAACAATCCATACTCACATCATCATCTTCATATGATAAATTCACATCGTTATATCTTTGAAAACCATCTTCTTTAACTAAAATTTTCAAACCTCTCATCTTCACGAAATCTATTTGTATGGGAAAAAGATAAAGGAAGGTTCACCAAACCGTCATATGGAAGGGATTTTTTGACAAAGATATCTTCATATCACTTGAAACCTGTATGAAAATATGACTCGACTTGACTTAGATTAACCTCTTCTTCTCTTCTAAATGGAAAACAAGTTTCCTAGATTTATTCTAAATTTTATGATATAACACTACCAGAATCATCTTCTTCAATAATCCTGCCAATTTCTTTCAAGAGGCCCAATATATCATAAGAAGTTTTGAAAAGAGGATAAGGATAACTTACTATTTCCTCATGGTCTTCAACTTCTTCAATCAATATTTCTTCACTTTCATTTTTTTGAGCCTTGTCATCTTCATCTTCAAGAGTATATTCTTCTTTGAACATGAGGCCTAGAATGTTATCGACAAGATATTGATCGATGGTTTCTTCAAGCAATATTTTTGATACTCGATCTTCATCATGGATTTCTTCAACAAGGTCTGCTTCATGTCCTTGAAGGATTAGGATGATCTGATCATATTTGCTATATTCTTCTTCTATTTTTTCTTTCTTGAAGAAGCACTTTTTCTATTCAATGTAGGGAATCCATCTCTTTCATTTTTATGGCCACCAATAGCTGCAAATTACCTCTATCAATTCCGCAAGGTAGGATATTGTACCTTTTCCCCGGTCTCTTCTTCTAAATATAACACAAATTCCTTCATGTAGTTGTATTCGTCTTTTCGAACATAAAATAATGAATCATTTTCCAAAAATATTTGACATGGCCCAAGGGATCTTCATCATGGTCACATAATACAAATATAGACATCTCTGGTAACTCATATGAAGTGCTTGATAAATCAATAGGAGGAAAAAAGTCCCTTTTGGGAAGGGTAATTATGGCGTCCATTTTTTCTTTTTCAAGATTAGGATCCTACTCCTTCCCGAATGCCTTGACCAATTAGAAGAGTGAAAATACCCCTTTACAAGGAAGCTCATAATACCAATTTCCCACATTCTTGTTATTCTACAATCAAGAGAGATTACAAACCCCTTCATTATGAGATCTTCATCCATAATATACCTTGCCACAAGAAACTATCTTAATATCATAACATGATCTGTAAATCTATCTTCATATTTGTGAAATCTTGATATATTCTTATCCCAACCACATTTATCAGGCTCATTTCGATATCCTAGAAATTTTTAGAAATCCAATGGAGCATACTGATTGCGCATCTGCATTTCATCAAAGGACACCATATCCTTTTATTATTAATAACCAAGGTTTGCTTGTTTTATACTTATTTGATTTGTTTTCTTCAAAGGAGTCACCAAATAGGACCTACAAGGTTAGCCCTCAATAATAATCTTATCAAAGCATAAAGCAAACTTACCTCTTGGACCCGTTCTTATATAGTACCTCTTTATTTTTTTTCAATGGTGTTGCTAGAGATATTTGCCAAGTTAGATAAAAAAAATCACCAAAGTACAAAACAAGAATGTACCTGAATCACACGGAAGTTGTTGGATGTTTTTGAAAGATAAATGGATTAAACTTGGGAATCCCTCTTCAATGGAACACCACCGCTTTTCTTTGAGGCATGACAAATTTTAGGGGCTAATATTAGCCCATGGGATAAATTTAGGGCTTTTAAATTTTTTAGTAAACACCCATTATGTATGTTTAACCCACATTTTATTTATTTATTCTTAATGAATACGAGGTTAGTCCCATCGTATTCAGAAAGGGGATCCAAGATAAATAAAATTTTCCCTTAAAAATCGATTTAAACCTATGTTCTCCCATTAAATTCGCTAGACAACTCCTATTCACCCCCGATTTCTAGAGATTGCAGTTTCTAGGGGCTTTTTCACCATCTATTAATCATGGAAATCGAATTCAAAGTTACATTCATCCATATTTTATGGGTTGAATCTCGTTTTTCAAGTTGCTTATTGTCCACATTCATCTATGAGAGTTCGAAATACCATCGCCTCATATCGAAAGTTTCCCCAAGAAACATGGGGTTTGTGAAGTATGGGATTGACGATGTGACAATAACGTTTCTATGGGTGTTTGGGGAATCATGCTTGGGAGTTGAAAATTCATTCATAGGTGCATATTTGGGTGTGCAGGGGGACATGATGCTACTTATAACCACTTCCATTTTTTTTCTACATGCATTCTTGTTCTCCTTTTTGGGACAAGCCATAGGTGGACCAACTTGGAATCCCATTGTCTTTGCTACTTCTTTTGCTTTGGTTGTTTTCAAGTATTTTGACATGTTTCCTTTTTTGTTTATTGAATATTATGGTTCTCAAAATATTTTTATTAGTAGTTTGTATTTGAAACGGTCTCACAAAATGGCCAAATTCTAGCCAGATGACTTGTATCCATGGGCTTGGAAGTAGTTTGGTAGATTATTTTATATATGATTGTTAACACCCAAAAATGGTTAACTACCTCATCTACCCCACTACATGGCTCATTTGTCCATTTGCCTACCATATTTCCCATAAAATCCCACTTAAAAGCCT
>LPNX010549418.1:39106-53587 GCA_001517045.1 Pseudotsuga menziesii
GGAACCACCGACATCGGACCAGCGCAACGGACTCCATCAACCTCCTCATTGGAGGTAACATAAATAAAATCACCATTACACATTTCTTTACTGTTTTTTCTTCATATTATTTACTTTTTTTGCTTTAGCTTAGTTTTATTTTTGTTTACATTATTGAACTGCTACTAAGGATTCCAGATTCCTTAGTAGGTGCTCATTAGCACAAGCTAGGGTGAAAACCCTAGCTACAATGATATCCCTATATACAAAAAATTAATAGATTTCAACATCTTCAATATTCATGATCCTGTTGATCATATACCTTTAATTATAACTCTCAATATTTCCATGTATAGCGATCCCCAGGAGGAAAACTATCATTGCCAAAAGCACATGATCTTCGATAAAAAAATAAAGCTGACATTTTTCTCCATAATCTAAAAAATGGTCTGGTTCCTTTATCTAGCATGGAGAATATAGAAAATATCTACCATAATTTTGCTACAATGCTCTTGTCATCCATTAACAAGTTCTCTATTGAAGTATCGACTAAAATGAGCAATAGTAGAACCAACCCTTGGTATGATCAAGAGTGTAAAGATGCAAGAAAAGAAATTAAGCAAGATACTCAGAGATTCAATAAAAATGGACAAGATAAATCACTACAAAGCCTTAATTAAAAGAAAAAAATACATTATCTAAGTAAAAGGTAGGCAAATCTCCTACACATCTCCAAGGTGGCTCCTAAGAAATCCTGGAGGCAAAATCTAACTCACAAAACAGAAGAAGACAATAAAATTGCTTTCCAAGATTGGAATTCCTATCTTAAAATGCTTTATGAATCCTTGGATACTAGAGATAACATTCAAACCCTTATTACAATGAAAGAAGTTTTCTCGTTAGAAGACATAAATTTTAGGGTTAAGCACTTAGAAAATGGAAAATCCAAAGACATTAAAGGCTACCAAGTGGAAATTTTAAAAATTGGAGGGCATGTCCTCATCCCGCACATCCACAAACTCTTTAATCTAGCAGTCAAGAAAGGGTTTCATACACCTTGGACTCAAATCCTCATTATTCCTATTTTAAAAAGTGGCGATAAAAATTACCCCTCTAACTATCATATTATTATGATTAGCCTTCTCTTAGCTAAGTTATATGGTATTATCTTAGAAAAGAAGATCAATGGATGGTTAGAAATGGAAGGTAAGTAGGCTAAGGGTCAAGCAGGTTTTAGAAGGAATCATTCAACCACAGACCACCTCCTCACACTTAGGATCATTGTAGAGGAATGTCGTAATAATAAGTCTGACCTATTTTGTTGCTTTGTGTATTTTAGAAAAGATTTTGATACAATTCCTAGAAATAACTTGTGGAATAGGATAGAGGAGCTTAAGGTTCCTTTTGAGTTGAGAGCTGCCATGATAAGGTTATACAAAAAGGTCATTGCCAAGTTTAAGAATAATGAGGGGTGGATGACAGATATAAATTGTAATATTGGAGTTAAACAAGGCAGCCCCCTCTCCCCTACCCTTTTTGGAATTTACATTGATAAGCTAGAAAAGTGTTTAGGAGAAGTAGGTTGCACTAGTATAATCTTAGCTGGGATAGTTATCATCCTCCTACTTTATGCTCATGATATTGTTCTTATGGCAAGGTTTCCTTCTGATCTCAATAAGAAATTAAGAATTCTTAAAGAGTTTTTCTCTAACATGGGTATGATTGTTAACACTGATAAGACAAAAACACGATTTTAAAATCTAAGAAAGACACCTATGCAAATTTTATTTATGATAATATAAATCTAGAGGAAGTGACTTCTTACAAGTATCTTGGAATTGATATTCATCACAAGCTCAATTGGAACTATATCATTGAGAAAAGGATTAATGGAGGGTGGAAAAATTATTTTGGTCTTGAAGATAACTGTAAATCAACCAATATGGTCAGGTGGGATAAAAATAAGTTCCTATTTGAAACTCTTGTCATCCCTGTTATCTTGTATGGTTGCGAAGTATGGGGGTGAAACATTTCTAGAGAATCTTGGAGGAAGATTAAGCAAATATAGAAGCGGTTTATAACTGATAACCTCAAAATTATAAAAATCAAAATTCCTTATCCTATTCTCCTCATAGATGTGTGTCTTACCCCCATCGAGAGCATTGCTATGACTAGGTACCTGATGTACAAGCATAAGATAAATACCATGGGAAACAAGAGACTTCCTAAAATTTCTTTAAACTCAAGTCAAAACCAACTACACCTCAAGAGGTGTTGGTGCAAATATACCATGGCTTGGTTAAACCATTGGGGAATTAATGAACATGACATTTTGTAGAACATTCACAAGGTCAAAAATATTATTACTTCTAAGTTTAAAGAGAAATTCTGGTGTGAGGAAAGTTTAGCAGTTAAGAGAAAATTAAGATAATATAAGGAGGTCATTAATCCTAACTTGGAGGCTCAGAAGTATCTCACGGTAGTAACTATATCACGTAAGAAAATTAATATAGACAGGATTAGAACGAACTCTCATGAAATCCATAGCGAAACAGGGCGTTAGTCTATTCCTAAAACTCCATGGGCAGAAAGGGTTTGCCATCTGTGTGAGTCTATGAGTGTTGAGGATGAAAATCACTTTCTCTTAGAGTGCCTTGCTTACACCCACATTAGATCTGAGCTTCATAGTATTGTTGGCAGTGGTTTTGGGGTAAGTGAGTTGTGCATCACCGTAGAGGCTGTGCAAGCTCACCGACACTGCGTAAGGCAAAAACAACGTGATGGGCGGAAAACAAACAGTATTTGAATATTTTATGCATCCTTTTGTATCAATTGACCACATTTTGTGGATATAGGTCATTAGTGGTTAAATTAGTTAGGATTTAGTTAGAAGTGGACCTTAAATGTAAAGGAACAAGCCTATATATAGAATTAGAATTGCATAAGTTGATATACTGAAGTGAGAAGTGATAGTAGAGAGAAATTGAGAGATTGAATCTTTTGTTATCTGTATGCGACCTTGTGGGTCGATATTTCTCTCGCTATGGAGAAAGATATCTGTTGCACAGAAAGTAATATGATACAAAAAATGTTGAACTTAACTACTATTGTCTTTTATCTTTTTCTGTCTTTATGTATTGCGATGGCAATGTCTGATGATTCTGTTTTATGAATGGAGAATAAATTACAGCTACGATGAATGAATGAATCATTGCAAACTGTTAGATCTATGGTGAATGCTGTGATATCTCATAAATGGTTATGCTAGATATGATAGTTATGCTGATAAATTGTTGATGCCTCGATCCTCCCCCTTACTGCCGAAAACTTGGTTCCGACAGCTCTCCCTCGAACATCTTGGGTGAGACTTCATCCACTCTATGGCTGTTGCCGGGTAGGGTAAAACCTGTTTGGGTCGGTGCTTAGGGAGATCACGCTAGTTGGGCATCAACATAATAGGGACTCATGTCGACGAGTCTTTGTTGGTGGGTTCACGCCAACAAATGGTTCCGTTGCGATGGTTTATGCACTGCAGAAGTTCAGGAACTATCTCTTGGGTGGTCACTTCAAAATGTTCACTGACCATTCAGTTTTGAAATATCCGGTCAATAATCCTATGTTGGGGGGGAAGATCTGCTGCTGAATACTTCTCTTTCAAGATTTTGATTTCGAAATCATCATGAAGCCAGGACGCTTGAATGTTGGTCCTCATCATCTATCCCGCATTGAAACAGGAGAAGAGCCCACTAATATTGACGATGGATTACCGGATGCATAACTATTCCGAGTTGATATCACAGATGACCATTATGCACCAATAATTCAGTTCTTGGCAACTAGAGTTACACCAGAGGATATGGCGACCAGTCAAAAGAAGCAGTTGGTAGTGAAGGATTCGAATTTCCAGCTGATCGCGGGGCACTTATACAAACTTGGACCTGATGAGATCCTGCGATGGTGTGTTTAACCTCATGAACAAGGGTAAGTTTTGGCGGAAGCACATGCAGGCATTGCGGGTGGACATTATGGAGGATGGGAAACTGTGCAAAAGATACTGCAAGCTAGGCTATGGTGGCCTACTTTACATAATGATGCTATAGATTATGCATGGAATTGCGATGTCTGTCAACGCGTAGGGAAACCATCACGGTGAGATGAGATGCCGCTTGTTCCGTAGGTAACTTTACAACCTTTTGATAAAAAAGTTGTGGACTTTGTGGGTCCCATAAGCCCACCGAGGAAGCACACTAGTGCGCGATACATCATTACAACAACTGACTATCTGACCAGGTGGGTGGAATCCGCACCAGTTGTGGATTGCACCACTGCAACAATAGCAAGGTTCATATTTGAAAACATTGTGACATGGTTTGGATGCCCTAGGATATTGATGAGAGACCAGGGTAGTCACTTTATCAACCGCACAGTAAAAGTATTGACGGAGGAGTTGCAGGTACATCATAAGAAGAGTACCCCATATCATCCACAGGAAAATGGAATTGTAGAAGCCTTCAACAAAATCTTGGAAATCACACTAACAAAGGTATGTAATGCTAATTGGGATGACTGGGATTTAAATATCCCTACAATGCTGTGGGAATATCGCACCACTTGAAAAAGGTTGACGAGGCAGATGCTGTTCAAATTGGTATATGGGAAAGAGGAAGTCATTCCTATGGAGTACATTGTTCCTAGTCTGCGCATCACCGCAACAACTGGCATGGTTGATGAAGAAGTACTTGAGTAGCGATCAACACAGCTAGTCCAATTGGAAGAGGAATGATTCATTGTAGGATTCCATCAACGCATCGAGAAGGATTGATAGAAGGCATGGCATGATCGCCACATTAAACACAAACAATGTTCCCATGGAGATTTGGTGTTGTTGTATGACAACAAGTTCATGAAGCATCCGGGTAAGTTACAAATGCACTGGTTAGGAATCTATCTTATTCATTCAAGTACTTTTAGGGGTGCAGTTCAATTGCAGCAATTAGATGGAGCAGTGATTCCTAAGCTCATGAATGGTAGCCTCTTGAATCCCTATAGGACAGGGGCGGAAGGGCGCACTGCCTGAAGCACTGTGCAATGAAAAAAAAACATAGATGTGACTTCTGGATCTTGGGTTAGATGTGAATATCCTGATTAAATAGACGTGGAAGAACATGGGGAAGGAAAAAATTCGCTGGTCCCCAGTGCAGCTGAGATTGGCTAGCTAGGCCAAAGTTCAACCGATCGACCGTGTGTCGAATCTGGTTATAGATATAGAAGGTATGAGGAATCATGCTGATTTCAATGTAATCGAAGTCATTGATGGAGGGGGATCCTATCCTGCACTGCTAGGAATTGGATGGGCCAATGACAACATGGATGTGTTAAAATTTAAGAAGCAGTTGATGACGTTTGAGAACCAGGATATCCGAGTCATCGCCCCTATGGATCCTAATGAAGGAAGGCGATATATTTAATTTGTCAAAGACAAAGTTGTTAGAGGATGGGATCAGGTTTACAATATTTCTGAAGACTATATCCATCCTACTACCGATGAAGAACTAGGGTTCCGCACTGCTATATTTGTGTCCTCTGACTCTGATGATGTGCTGGAAAATTGGCAAAACGAGCTACATGAAGTCTAGCTTAGAAAATGTGGCCTGATTAAGCAGTCACTATGCAATGTCACGACTAGTATCATTGAGTTTCTGATATATGAAGGACTACTGGAACTATCTAGGTTGCTTGAGCAGTTTGAAGCGAAGGTATCTGAGCCTCATTGCTTGTTGGCATTAGAGGAAGCATTGAAGGCCACTCCAGTGCATTGGTGGGTAGTTCATAAGGAGATCATTCATGAATGGGAACAATGTCAACGGTTGATGACTGTGCGCTTTGGAGATATAGAGGTATATCACACTGGGAGATATGATGGATAGAATAACCCTTGTAGTCATCTGAGGGAATGCCAGATGCTGTGGGAATCACGACCCAAGGATGAGTGGGTCCATGCCTTTATTCACACGTTGGATGAAGTGCCAAGGTCTTGGTACGTATTAGTAGAACTGCGTAGAGAAATAACTACTTGGGAGGAGATGATTGTTTTCTTTGTACATACATTTGGATTTGCAGACGATAATGCAGAGGTTAACAATGCACTACAGATCATTCAGAAAGTAGTCTTGAAAGTCGTCCCCATCGCATATCCGATGGACCCACATGCGCATTGCCACATGCAATCGATGATGGAATGATACAACCTTTCTGGTGATCCAGAGGATGATGATGAGTTGTGCAACATTAATATTCCAGAGAATGAAAGAAGTCGGGATGTCATAGCACCGGATGTGCCAATAGATCCCATGACTCAACCACTGAAGATTAAGAAAATTAACATTGGGATGGAGGAGAATCCAAAATTTTCCAATATTGGGGACTACTGGGATGAGGATACCATGGCAAAGATCATTGATCTATTGGATGAGTTTCAAGATCTATTCTCAACAAAGTTTTTAGAAATGAAGGGGATATTGGGAGACCTAGGGGAAATGAAAATCCCGTTAAAACTAGATGCAAACCAGTATGAAAGAGGCCATATCGCTTGAATCCGTGATATAAATAACGAGTCAAGGCTGAGCTTGACTAGATGCTAGATGCAGGGATTATTGAGCCTGTTGAAGAATCAGAATGGATAAGCCCTATGGTAGTCCAAGACAATAAAACTAGCGAAATATGAATTTTTGTTGATCTAAGGAAGCCGAATGATGCTTGCATGCATGATGCCTTTTAGACACCATTCATGGATGAGGTTCTTGAGGGAGTAGTTGGTAAAGAAATGTATTCTTTCATAGATGGATTTTCTATATCACCAGATCCAAATTGCAAAGGAGGATCACCATAAAACCACATTTGTCACCGAATGGGGTTTCTTTCAATACACAGTAATGCCCTTTGGATTGAAGAATGCACCTGCGGTATTTACTTGTGTTGTTGTTGCTGCATTTAAAGATTTTATTCATAAATTTATGTAAGTATATATGGACAATTGGACTGTCTACGGGCTGATTAAGGATCACTTAGAAAACCTACGCTTGATGCTGGAAAGGTGTCAACAACATCAGATCGCATTGAACTCAAAGAAGTGCATATTCTATGCACCATTTGGGATACTGTTGGGTCATATTGTTTGTAAGTAGGGGATTTTGGTTGATACATTTAAGATTGCGCTCATTTTGAGCCTGTCACCACCTACAAATACGAAGATGCTTTGCGCGACACTAGGACACACTGGGTACTATCACACATTTATCCGCGGTTATGTTGCGACTATTGCCCCCATGGAGAAACTGTTAAAAAAGGATGCCGCATTCATATGGAACAAGGAGTGTCAAAGTATATTAGACACATTGGAGGCCAAGATGGCTTCAACACTCATAATTGTGTTCCCCGATTGTAACAAGGAGTTCCATGTCCACGTCGATGCCTTGTCCGTTGCACTGGGAGTTGTACTTACACAACCAGGAGAAGGAGATCTGGATCATTCGATTTCCTTTGCTAGAAGGAAGTTATCCTCTACTGATAAGAATTATACAAACACAAAAAGAAAAGGGTTGGCAATGGTCTATGCATTGCAGAAGTTTAGACACTATCTCTTGGGTGGTCACTTAAAAATGTTCACCGACCATTTGGCTTTGAAATATCTAGTTAGTAGGCCTGTTTTGGGGGGGAAGATTTGTCGCTGACTACTTCAAAATCATCGTGAATCTAGGATGCTTGAATGTTGGTTCTAATCATATATCCTACATTGAAACGGGAGAAGATCCCCCTAATATTGACGATGGATTACCGGATGCACAACTATTCTGAGTTGATATTGTAGATGACCATTATGCACCAATGATTCAGTTCTTGGCAACCAGAGTTGCGCCATAGGATATGACAACCAGTCAAAAGAAGCAGTTGGTAGTGAAGGCTTTGGATTTCTAGCTGATTGCGGGGAACTTATACAAACTTGGACCTGATGAGATCCTACGATGGTGTGTTCAACCTCATGAACAAGGGAAAGTTCTAGCAGAAGCAAATGCAGGCGTTACGGGTGGACATTATAGAGGATGGGTGACTGTATGAAAGATACCGCGGGTTGGGATATGGTGGCCTACTTTGCATAATGATGCTACATATTATGTGTGGAACTGTGATGTCTGTCAACGCGTTGGGAAACCATCACGTTGAGATGAGATGCTGCTTATATCGCATGCAAATTTACAACCTTTTGATAAATGGGCTGTGGACTTTGTGGGCCCCATCAACCCACCGGTGAAGTGCACTGGTGCACGATACATCATTACAACAACTGACTATCTGATAAGGTGGGAGGAAGCCACACTAGTTGTGAATTGCACTGCTGCAACAACAACAAGGTTCATATTTGAAAACATTGTGACACGGTTTGTATTCCCTAGGATATTTATGAAATACTAGGGTAGTCACTTTATCAACTGCACAGTAAAAGTATTGATAGAGGAGTTGCAGGTGCAGCATAAGAAAAGTACCCCATATAATCCAAAGGAAAATGGAACTGTATAAGCCTTCAACAAAATCTTGGAAACTGTGCTGGAAATGGTATGTAATGCTAATCAGGATGATTGGGATTTAAAGATCCCTATGGTGCTATGGGCATATCACACCACTTGCAAAAGGATGACGGGGCAGACGCCATTCAAATTGGTATATGGGAAAGAGGCAGTCATGCATATGCAGTACATTGTTCCTAATCTACACATCGCTGTAGAAACTGGCATGGACGATGAAGAAGCACTTGAGGAGAGAGAAACACAACTAGTCCAACTAGAAGAGGACTGCTTCATTGCAGGCTTCCATTAGTGCATCGAGAAGGATCGACAAAAGGCATGGCATGATCGCCACATTAAACACAAACAATTTTCCCAAGGAGATTTGGTGCTGTTGTATGATAGCAAGTTCATGAAGCATCCAGGTAAGTTACAAATGCACTGGTTAGGCCTATATATTGTTCATTCAATTACTTTTGGGGGTGCAATTCAATTGCAACAGTTATATGGAGTGGTGCTGCTAAAGCACATGAATGGTAGCCGCTTGAATCCCTATAGGACATGGGCGAAAGGGTGCACTTCCTAAAGCACTGCGCAATGAAAAAAGAGAGAGATAGGATAGATCAATAACAGAAGGGTGTGCGAGAAGTAAGTGGCTACGCAAGTGTAGGAGTTGGTAGCGGAGTTAGATAGAGAGACCGCGCCAGCCGTAGGGCTGCTATTTGGTTGAATCAGTAATAAATATAGACTGTTAAGAGCAGTTAGCTGACGACGCTCATTGAAGTGATGTGCATTTATGGCCGATTCGACCGTTACCATTCCAGGATCATCGAGGGATTTGGTTCGTTAATACAGGATTTGGTCATGATGGCTACTATGGATTTGGAAATGATGAAGTAGGATTCGTTAGTAACTATAATAAGGTGCAGGATGCGGGATGAAGACATCATTGTGTTTAGTCAAGTTGAGTGAAGTGCAGAGTTGAGTGCAGTAGGAGCATTGTGAGAAGTAGCTTGGGTGTGGGAGTAGGGTGCGTTAAGTTGCTTGGTAAGGTTTGTTGGTGTGGCATGTTGAGAAACCCTGACACTATGGATATTTCCAGTGAGCAGGAGTCACCCATCCATCTAGTGAGAGATTTCCAGTGAGAAGGAGTCATGAGTATGCTGGTTGGATCATATTTGATGCCCTGGGGCAAGCAAAAGGCTCAGAATCCAGGATCAATGCCGCCACAAAAGAGGCAGACGCACACTTCCATTAGTGCGCAAGGGGAGGGAACTACGCAGACAAGGCCATCTAGTTCAGGAACTATGGATTCTACGGTGCCCAGGGGCATGTCCATCAATGATATCCCTGGATATGTCACTCCCACGCGGCCTGGTGCAAATCCCCAAAAGTTAACTAAAAATTAGAAGTATTAGCCAAAAGTGCCGCCGCTGCCTGAAGGAATAAAATGCACTATGGACATTATTCCCACCTTGGTCAAGATGAAGTATGAGGACCACGACTTGTTGCTGTTGAAGGATGTAGTGGATGAGCCCTATGTGTCCTCGCCTTCGGTTCCAGGTGCAACCATCAAGCATATTCCACACCCATGGGCACAAGGATTGAACAACTCTGGGTTGCTGGGGCTTATCAATATGGCCCACTTTGGACAGTTGAATGAAGTGAATGCATGCATCAAACAATAGTTGGCATGTTTTCATGGCAGGACATTGTGGTTGGATAACTCCATTGTGGTTATGGTGGACATGATTTTAGAGATCAAGGGGTTTCCAAAGGCCGGGGCAGACCTCGCTCAATAGCTTAGAGGAAGAGACAATGAAAAGAAGCTTGCTCAGCAACTAAAGGAGAGATACAAATTGCAACGGGATGGCCACACATATTGCATCAACAACATCAATGAGAAGGTGGTACATATTGGAGCACGTATTTTAGCAAGTAAATTTATCAGGGGGAATCACCCGTTTCAGTGCAATTTGGGAGTGGTTGCTTGTGCGCAGCAGTGTGCTGAGGGAGTCCAAATGAATTGGTCCCTCTTCATATTGAACCAAATGATGGAGGATGCAGTCGCAGCTTAGGTAGGGGACAGGTCTTTCTCTTATAGTTGGATGCTGATATGAATTGCTTTGGTGGCTTGGATGGATCTAGAGGACTATCAAACAATGGTTGTTGAAGCGGTCAAGGTGTGCAAAGGTGCATGATATCAAAATTTATGGTGGGTAGAGGAGCCGAGTAGACAGACTGATTGTGTGATCCACTTTTTGGATCTACTGGGAAGTGCTACAAGCTATAGTAGTTAAAATTATGTGCCTATCATATGCAGTAGCAGTAAAATATCAGAGGATTATGTGGTTCTCCATCATGCCCCATTCAATTCATATCTAGGCGCGACGAGACCCTGACAAGAAATGGATGCCAATGCCTTATAAATTAACCGATGATGAAGTGGAAGCAGTAGTTCAGGACTGGCCTACTGCATGGCATGAACCCATTAGTGCCGAAGAGATATCAACGGGCCCACCAGCAGATGCCCCTGAAGAGCTGGTGCGAGAGGGCCAAGGTACTCATGACTCGGATGGAGAATCATCAACCAATACTGATTTAGAAGCCAAGCACATCCTGGAAGAAGGCCAAAGCAAATGACACATGGAGTATGATATGGGAAGTAGCACCAAAGTAGCATTGGAGGTCCAATTGGAGCGGTTGATTAAGGCTATCACATATTCATTTGACACCGTTGCATAAGCAATGCTCCAGTCCAACCAGGAAGGGTTTACTATGGTAAGAGCTAAGTTAGATTCTATTTATGATGCTGTTATGAAGACCACACCGAAGAGTGTCGCTATGCAGAAATTCCCGTCGATTAGCACTAAGCCATGAGCTAGGAAAGTTAAGGTTCCCTAACTACAATCGACGTAGGAAGTGAGGATGTAAACTCCTCCTTGCAGCAGCTACATGGTGTTGTGGTGGATATCAACAAGCTACCGACCCAAACCATAGTACAAATACAACAGGTCACCAATCAAGAGTTGGCCGATAGGTAGAAAGAGCTCGGTGATGGGAATTTGTAGTCGCATGAGGAAGCTAGGAAGCTGAAGGCAAAGGTTGAGGAGCTACGCCAGGTAAAGGAACAATTATCACCAAAAAAAGTGCAATAATTTGTAGAATTGAAAATGATGCAGGATGATTTGAAGAGGAAAATTGCTAAAGAGATCGTTGACCTGAAGAAGCAGATCGATCACCTGATTGTCGAGAATGCACAGCTGGTTGTGAGTAGAGGTGAGGTAGAAGCAGCTGTTGATGAGGCATGTCAACACAGCTATGAAAGAAAATCGAAACTTGATGCATCCGCCAAAGCCAAGCGATTGGGAGAGGTCATCTCCTAGCTCCAACTATCCAACAGTCTCCTTAATGCTATGGTATACCCAGACACACCACCAAAGCAGGTTGCAGAGTAGAAGAATTCCATTGAAGTGATCGTGAGACAATTTGAGGTGATGGAATAGGAAGCAAAGAAGATCTTGGAGGCCACGACATAATTTTGGGGAAGTTTCATCCAAGATGAGAAATTATACCAACTGACCAAACAAGCACGGGAGGCTGACGAACAATTGACAACATTGAAGACGACATTACAGACAATGCCACCCATGATTTAGCTTACATGGTCCACCGAGATGAGAGAACTACAACAAAGAGCCACAAAGGCACAAGAATGGTAGTGCAAGTGCAGCGCCTAGCTAGATGAGTTCTAAGAGATTGGAGTGCAGTTGGATATGTCATTTTTGTGCTGTAGGCTGTGCAAGATGGTAAGAAGACAGTGAATACCAAGTTGGTGGAGCACCCTGTGAAGCAAGACCTGCTTAATTGTCAGTATGAAGTAGAAACATTTCAAGCGTAGGTTGAGGAGATCTCGCAATAGTAGGAGGACTTCAAGATAAAGACGTCGGAGTACATCCAGTCCAGTTGACGTGGCTCAAGGACGAGCCACAAAACTGTGTTGGGGGCCTGTTGATAGGGGTTTTGGGGTAAGTGAGTTGTGTAGCACCGCGGAGGCTGTGCAAGCTCACACGACACCATGCAAGGCAACCACAGCACGATGGGCATAAAACAAACCATTTTTGAATATTTTATGCATCTTTTTGTATCGTTTGACCACATTTTGTGGATATAGGTCATTAGTGGTTAAATAAATTAGGAGTTAGTTAGAATTGGAGCTTAAATGCAAAGGTGCATGCCTATATATAGAATTAGAATTTCATAAGTTGATATACTGAAGTGAGAAGTGATAGTAGAGAGCAATTGAGAGATTGGATCTTTTGTTATATGTATGCAGCCTTGTGGGTCGATCTTTCTCTCGCTGAAGAGAAAGACAGCTGTTGTTTTGGATCTGTTGTGTAGAAAGTAATATGATACGACGGATGTTGAACTGATCCACCGTTGTCTTTTATCTTTTTCTATCTTTATGTACTGTGATGGAAATGTCTGATGATTATGTTTTATGAATGGAGAATAAATTACAACTGCGATGAATGAATGAATGATGCAAACTGTTTGATATGTGGTTGTAATGGTAGATCTTTGGTGAACGATGCGATATCTCATAAATGGTTTTTCTAGATATGATAGTTATGTTGATAAATTGTTGATGCCCCGATCCTCCTCCTTACTGTTGAAAACATGGTTCCGACAGTTCTCCCTCGAACTTCTTGGGTGAGACTTCATCTGCTCTGTAGGTGTTGTCGGGAAGGGTAAAATTTGTCTAGGCCAGTGCTCAGGGAGATCGCGCTGGTTCGGCATCGATAGAATGGGGACCCCTATCAATGAGGCTTTATTAGTGGGTTCATGCCAACAAGTATTTGCTACAATACAAACCTTCATATCCTCCTAACTTTCCAAAACTATAGTGACCTTGGAAAGCTTCTTGGAAATATTTTTGAGCACAGGAACAAGATTTTAAGGTAAACCAAGTATTTTCCTTCTTAAGGCCCGATAGACCAAAGTTGGTCTCAGTGGACGTTAATCATCATCATCATCATCATCATCATCATCATCAGAAGCTTGATTTCAACTTGCATGTTGCCAATAGTTTGTAGAAACTTTAGAAAAGAATACAGTGTTTGCTAGAATCTTGGAACTTTGTTTTCTCTATTTATTATATTTTTAAAAGTAGTCTTAGATTTAGTCCAATATTCCTTATTACTCTTCTACTAGCTATGCCATAGTTTTGTAGCTTTCATGTCATGGATTTAAATACTTGAACCAATGTGTTGACATCACCACGTTCTCAATAAATTGCACATTTAATATTTGCATGGAAATATATCATGCATAGTGGGATTTCTTTTGAATTATGTTTGGAAGAATGTGAATAATATTTGGTTGAATAAACATTTTTTGACCAACTTGGAACACCCATTTTATTTCCATATGGAGTGGCAATTATTTTTTAGAATAGTTTGAAGTGTATTGAAATAAACAATACACATTTAGAGTTTTTAACCCTCTAATTGGTAAGGTGTGTGCATAAATGGGGTGTTGGTGGGCCTTTGTAATATCATGGAGAGATAAATGAGGATTGAGGTGTTGGTGGGTCCTCATATTAATATTGATTCTATTTTTCATGGTGACGAAAAAATTCATTCTCGTTTTCCAATAATCTTCCTAGAGTATGGTGAATTTCTATGTACCGTGATAGTTGGAGTGATGTACCAAACTAGCACCTATGTAATGATTTATTAAGATTTATCTCCTATTTAGTATTTTTTTTACATGTTTTCCTATTACTATAAATGGTTTTATGCTTTATCAAAAAAATTTCCAAGACTTCACAATATTTGTAATTTAGTAAAAGATTCGCCAAGACTTTACAAGATATAATTTAGTGAAATATTTGCCAAGATTTAACAAGATTATATAACTCAATGAGAGATTCGCCATACAT
>LPNX010549418.1:63707-166585 GCA_001517045.1 Pseudotsuga menziesii
GGAGGAGGGGGACAACTCCAAGGAGGAAGGGAAATTCAAAGGGACTTGAACAATGAAAATCGTGTTATTGATCCATGGAGATGGGAAAAATTATGGAGAATTTCACTAAGGAAATTTGCTCTCGGGGTTATCAGTTTGTGGTCTCAGGGGCTAGGAAACCCTTTGGTTTCCTAGGGCCAGCATGATAATAGCTAGTCAATAGGGTGGTTTATCAGTTTGGTCACTAAGGCTTGGTCCAAAAGGAACTACTTGGTAAAAAGGGGTCCGCGGGAGATACCTGAACTACCTTCAACCCTACATTATCTAGGTATTCTACTCAGATAGATTTATTTATTCATTTACATTTATTAATTTTTAATGTAGAAATGAACCACAGATTAAACAGGGCTTCTGAAACATGATTGCTAGATATTTTGTAATTATTTCATTTTGGAAATTTAGAATACTATGATATGAATGAAATTACCAAAATGGACAGAACTGTAACAAAATATTGATGCAAAGTAAAAATTAAATTTATTATTACATAAAGCTCTAAATGAGCTATTGTACATCGAGCTTAACTTAGTAATTGTTTTAGTTCCCTTAGATAAAGAAGAGCACTACACATTCCACGAAACCTTTATAGCTATGATAAGTGCCTTGTCAGTGTCAAATAATATCAAATCTAGACACAATAACCATATATAAATAGAGTCATTCTCTTTCTCAATCAAAATCACACTTTTTGAGGCAATTTCACGTTGCCCAAGGAAACGTCACACTTCCCAAAGAACTCACTCCAAAATGTTTGCTCTCAAGGAAAAGAGGTCAGTTACATTATCTAATTTTATTTGCGAGAAAAGTCTTCCTTCAAATACTTTCTCTAAAATTTTCAACAACAAAACCTTACAGAATATTGGGAAATACCTTAGTTTTTCTTCTTGGATGCTTCAATATAAAAGCAACAGATCATGCACAAAAATATATTTCTTCTATTTTGGTAAAGAGTATGGATAAAGTGGTTAAAATGGTCCAAAAGTAAGAATCCCATTTGAATCTTTGAGGTTTTTTTATTTAAAGCATAGCCAATACAACATTGCGCCTTGAATCAGTCTTATTAAATTTGTGTGTTGCAGAAGTATCGACTCTATGAAGAATCATTCTTTGATGGAGGAAAATGGTGTGTAGAATCATTCTACAGTTTTAGATGTAGAATCATTCTACAATGTTAGATACAATAGTTAAAGATTCTAGCATTAGAATGACTTACTAGAGTCATTATTTACACTATCTATTTCTATTTGTGGGAAAAGTTTTCCTTCAAATCCTCGCTCCAATATGTTCAACAAAAAAACCTCATGAAATTTTGGACAATATCATGGGTTTTTTAGACAATGCCCCAATATACAACTAACAGATTGGGCATGGCACTCTTTTTCTGTCAAGAGGAGGAAGTAGTTAAAATGGTCCAAAAGTAAGTACCCCATTTTTATTTTTGAGGCTTTTAGTTGAAGTATATCCAATACAGGAATATGCTTTGAATCAAACTGGTAGGTAAGCCGCTATGTACCATATTTCAATGTTTCCAAGAGAAGTTCCCAGCTTATCATGAACAGTTGATGGACAAAGTGTTGACATCCACAAGGCTTTGACGGTTTCAAAGGGAGCACTTACTTTTGGGCCATTTTAACCACTTGTTTTGGAGACTATGCAGAAAAAGAAGATTTATGTTGCTATGTTTTCTTTGTTACTTGTATGGTGGCCCATAGGGTGTCCATAATACTGTCCAATATTCATTGAGGTTTTGCTCTTGGACAATTTGGAGCGAGGATTTGAAGGTGGACGATTCTTGTAAATAGAAAAAGATACTTTAATTGATTTTGGTTAGTCATTTTCATTATAGAAGCTCAAAATATGGTAGATAACACTGCAAAATGATTCTTCACCCTGTTCACCTCTGCGAAATAATGCTTATCCTAGCTTATCCTGTATATTTACAACAATGCTCTATGGCTGCACCGATCATTGAGAAATATAGAAAACATGAAAATGGTTGGGAATTCTTTTTGAAGTGGTTATATGTTGCCAATGTGGAAGATTCTCCAGAAATGCAGAAATTATTGCAAAAATAGCTAATTACGCAGATGGACATTTAGAGAATCAAATCATCTTTTAATTAATTTTGATTAATGAAGTTTCTAATATTGTGTGCTCAATGCTAGAATATTCTACGGTTGGATTTTTGGCTTAAGGTTATTATTTAATAAAGTTTAGAATCGAGTGCCAAGAATTTGTGACTTCGCTTACCTTCATGTACGATCTCCATTCACTCATCTTTTTCTTTTGAGTTTATTTGTGTTTCAAAGTTCATTTTAAAAGCTTACATACACTCAAAGGGTATAACATGTACATATACTTGAGATACAAGACTTTTGTTCTATTTTCTCGTCACTCTCATTTAATACTTGATAAAGCGTATCTTGGTTTTCACTTTCTTAGTGATGGACATGGAAGAGGAGGAACATGTCAAATATATGTTTCGGATTAATTTTTATTTGGTTTATTCTAAATAATTTTTTATTTTTATTGATTAGGTTTTTTTGGTTTTTTAAGTTTTTTTATTCTAATAATATTTTTATGAATTTTAAATGTCATTTAGGAAGAAGATAATTAAAGCCTCATCTTACCATCACTAAATTTATATTCCATTAATGTAAAATAATTAAATAATAAATTTTAGATATTAAGTTATTGATATTATTTTACCATTAAACTATTAAATAATAGAAAAACAAAACTATTTTATCACTAAACTATTAAAAATAATATAAATTTATTGCGTCGACGTTCTCCAGTCAAGTACAGGGGAGATGTTGTTTGTATCGAGAGGCGCTCTCTAGCCCAGTACAGGGGAGACGTTGTTTGTATCGAGAGGCTCTCTCCAGCCGAGTATGGGGAAGATGTTGTCATGTTTGTACATGACGCTTTAATAAAATAATAATAAATTTTATACCCAACATGTTGACCTACACAAAATTAAAATTAAAAGTAGTGTCGTTTCCATTCTAAATCTCTTATCCTTTATAAAAATAAAACAAAGGATATTGATATGAAATAAATAAATAAAATTTATTGCCCAACTACTCGTGCAAATGCTTTTCTCTTGCAAATTACTTGCCCAACTTCTTGCAAATTACTTGCCCAACTACTAGTGCAAATGTTTTTTTCTTTTAAACAAAGTTTAATTGATGGTGGTTTGCGAGAAACCATGGGTTTCCTTTGATGTTGAAAATATATAAATATTGATTATACCATTAATTTAATTGATGGTGGTTTGCGAGAAACCATGGGCTTCCTTGGGTGTTGAAAATATATAAACACAAAGTCAAATCCTCATTAAAAGCATATTTTATATTTTCATCCAAAGAAACATATATTATTAAATAAATAAAAAATGCAATAAATAAACCTTTCCTAAGGTATTGCACTGAAAAAAAAGTTGTCAAAAGAAGTTTGCACTTCGAGAGATTGATTTCTCTCTACGCTTGATAGAGCCTAAGATTTAGATATAGGCTGATATAATATAAATAGCAAAAACAATAAATAAATATAATATAAATACCAAAAAACCACAGTATAATAAATTAATAAATTCTCAAAAAGGTAAACACATTTGTGTTTGAAGATTTTATACAACATCACATGTTATTAATCCACATAATAACAAAAGAGCATACTAAATTCTCAAATTGAAAGGTAATTTTTATAAGTGAACACACTTGTTTTAAGATTTATATAATTTTTTATAAGTGAACACACTTGATTTTAAGAATTATAATAAGTGATGTGATTAGTTCTATTAGGTTAGCTATTAGTGGTGAAGGTGATGATTATAGTTTTAAGATTTTATATTAAATGTAGCTTTACCAATCCACAACTAACAATCATGCATGCATAGTTGATAGTTAACACTAGAAAATGGGCATGGGAATGCCAAACACATATCCACGACTCAAAACTAAGAAGAAAAAGGAATCACTTCGAGGATTTATTAGTTCTTCAAAGCCCTAACTTGCAATAACTCCACTAGGTGAACAAAAGAGGGAAAATATCAACCAATCGCTTTGCTTGACCTCATGTTTCTCTCATGTTTGTGAGAATATTTCCAACCACGTTAGTTGCTACCACTGGATTTTGCACTCTTTAGTATCCTATAGTCTCATTTTGAACATTTGTACAAGTTACTCACTTTCTCGTAGTCCAAAATCCTTATCCCTATACCACTATGGGTGTACTATAAAACAAAAATGTCTAATTAATTTGATTAAGCTTGTTGGTTAATTTTAGTGGTTGACTTTTACTCAGTAGAGTATATGGAGATGAAACTAGTGATGTTTTGACTTGACTCCAAACCATGCAAAAAGACGAGATGCACAAATTCCATTTAGATGAACTATATCTAAAGGAAGGAGATGATTTTTTTTTGTTTCAATGCAAATAAACGCTCAATGCCATGCAATTTTTTTCTTTTCCTTTTCAATGAATGGAGAAAAAGAATACCAAACTATGTAAATAATACTTTTCGACATCCAAACAAATGCAAGACAAACTCTTTTTCAAGCACACATCAAAACCATACTACTGCAAAATGGAATGTAAAAAATTCTTCGTTTTCATTTTTTCAAATGATTCAAAATGCTTGAAAATATTGAAACACATTATTCTTTCACTTTTTTATTTCAATTTAAATGAATTAAATCAATTATAGTGACAAAAAAGACAAGAAAACCAACACCCAATCAAGCTAACAAGAATCAAGAAAGTTCGATCACAAAATTATTCTCAATACTTGTTACTTCCAAGACAAAAACCATTCTTTTCATGAAACCGAACCAATAAC
Source organism: Pseudotsuga menziesii (assembly GCA_001517045.1). Lineage (NCBI taxonomy): Eukaryota > Viridiplantae > Streptophyta > Pinopsida > Pinales > Pinaceae > Pseudotsuga > Pseudotsuga menziesii. Next base: position 68,590 of record LPNX010549418.1, read on the forward strand.
AATTGAGAGAGAGCATTTTCAAAATATTAGAGATCCAATAAAAAGGTGAATCCAAAGAATCCTAAAACTCATAAACGATGAATATTCACCGAAAAAAACAAGAACCAAGAATTCAAGTAAGAGAGGCTTAGCAAAAAATATTTCAGCTTTTAAATCAACAAAGAGACTCCACAATCAACCAAAAAGGTTTGAGAGGAAGTTCAAAGTTAGAATTATAGAGGTTTGAATGATGATAAACACGAGAAATCAGACTGTCAGTGACATGAATTGAACAAGATGATCAAGCTATCCTTAAATAGTGTTATGCACTTAAAAACTGATAAGAGTAAGAAAATGTAGAAAGCGATCAAGAACAAAGGCAATCACTCAATCCTGTTGAAAGAAATGTAACTATGGAAGATGTTCTATTGCACTTGTATTGTATTCCGCCTTCAGAGATGTTATTCATCCGTTCAAGAGATGTCCTTAATGTAATTGGTCATGTAAAAGTCATGAGGTAAAACCTTTGTTGTAAGTCAGGGAAATAGTACGCACAAAAGTATTATATAAAATGTATATTGAGTCTTTCTAGGTAGGTTAAACCCAATTAGAGAACCTGGATGACATAGTTAGGTAAGTGAGTCACACAACTGAAGAATATAAATAGGGAGGCACCCTCCCTCATTTGAAAACATATCTCTCAAGCGCGTTCACTGAAGAGAGAGAAATACAAGTGCACCAGTGAAGGAGAAGAAGAATTTGTTGAATACATCTTATCTTTGGGTATTCTATCTTCATTTGACATTGTACTAAGTGAAATAACTATTCTATAGAAGTTGTGGGGTTTTCTCCTTTATGGTTTCCTTGAGGAAAATATTTGAGTTCTTGTTTATTTTTGTGCTTGTTTATCTTTCAAATCCAAAAATCACACAAGGATTTTAAAAGGAAACAAAAGGTCTAATACATAGTCCTGAGAAAACAATCTAAGGGAAAATAGGCAAGGCAAGGTCAAATTTGACCTAGAATGAATATCATCGCCCTTATAACACTATACAAAGAGAGATGAAGTAGGTTTCATCACCCACCTAATACACTGATAGGGAGAGATGAAGTGGATATTATCACCCTATGGGCCTATTTGGGGGAGAGATGAAGTCTATAAGTGTTTGGAAAAACATAAGGTTTTCTCAAGTTCGACAAGGGGTCCACCTTTTTGGCTCAGGGATCTCCTCAACAATGATGATAGAGGTGAAAAAGTTCAAAATACAAATGAAACTTACAAATATCAAGATAAAAATAAACACACAAAAGGATAGAAAGTATTAGGGAAACCTCACCACTGGAGTCACTAGTTTTTGTTATAGAATATTTCTCCTACGGACAGGTGAAAGATCCCTTGGATAATGACTCCTTCAATTCAGTATAGAAAATAAATGTGTGGACACTAACATCTCCTAGACCTAACTCATACACAAGAAATAAAAGCATAAGGAATAAAAGAAGAAGCATATGACCTACCTCTCTTTAGGATGGTTGTACTTGCTGCTCTGAGTTGATCCAACTCCTAGTCTCCATATCTAATCTCTAATGAAAATGGAATCTTGCACAAAATAGAGAACAAATCCTTTCCAACAAAACAAGTGTATCAAGAATAGATATAGCTATAAAAAGATAAATACATTCATGAATCCAACATAAGAGACACAAATGGGGAGAATAGGTTCAAGTTTTCTATTAATGGAAAGAAAAATAGGAAGCGCTTACAAACATGAATTTTATGTAGTAGAAACTCCTACAAGATATTAATTACATCCCCTTAAGGTGCCTTTGTTATATTTTTATCTATTTCAACAATATGATCTTAGGATATTTATTGAGAGAATAACAAGCACAACAATTAATCACAAGAGACAATGAACACAAAGGTTTTCCTCGGGGAAACCATAAAGGAGAAAACTTCGCAACTTCCTCAGAGATAGAATGGGCACCAAAAGTAAAACCCAAAGATAAAAATATGATCTCTCGACAACATTTGTCTCTCTCTCTCTCTTGTCCCAGCTTCTTCTCTCTCTCTCTCAGTTATGCACCACAACTAAGTGTGAGTGACTATGTGATAAATAGAGAGGCTCACTCTCTATTTATACTCGTTTCTGACTTGGCATTAACTCACCAGGTTCGACTTCTCTAGGAGAGTCTAATAACCCTAGTGCCCCACAACTGCAGGGACTTTAACCCTTGATCAATAAGGAGGATTACCCTCTATGACTTTACATGACTTGTTTACATTAATGATTCTATCGATAGGAAAATCCAGGTATGAAATGACTCAATTACATGACTGATGCATTTCGATAGGAACATCAGAGTACAATACATAAGATATACAAGTGAATACATTCCAAAGTTACAAATACATCAACACTCCCTCTCAACTATGAATGGATTCTCTTGACACAATTTATCAGCACAAGTCTTCTTCTCTGGATCATTATCAAGTCTGGCTCATCATTGGATCATCATTGGATCTTCATCAAGTCTAGATCATCACTGGATCTTCATCAAGTCTGGATCATCACTGGCTCTTCATCAAGTCTAAATAATCACTGGATATTCATCAAGTATAGATCATCACTGGATCTTCATCAAGTATGGATCATCACTGGATCATCACTGCTATATCATCATGATCAAATGGTGCTATCTCTCAATTCTACTTGTCACAGGAATTTCTATAGAGCCAACCCTTTTTCATGCTGGTTGTAGGCCTAACCTCCATGTAGGTATTCATCTTCTTTAGTACTTATATCTGACCTAGTCAGAAAGGCCCTCCCAACACTTACATCTGACCATGGGAGGAACACATCCACCACCATGTCAGAAAGGCATTCCCAACACTCACATCTGACCATGGGAGGAACACATACACCACCATGACAGAAAGGCCTAGCACTTACATCCGACCATGGGAGGAACACATCCAAGAACCATGTCTGAAATGCCCAGCACTTACATTCACCAGCATGATAGGACACACCTACTATCATATGTGAAAAGGCCCAACACTTACAACCATCAGCATGATAGGACACACCTACTATCATCTATGGAAGGGCCCAACACTTTCAACTAGTGGCATGGTAGGACACAACTACTACCGTCCATGGAAGGGAATAGCACTTACAACCAGTTGCATGGTAGTATACAACTACTACCATCCATGGAAGGGCCCAACACTTACAACCAGTGGCATGGTAGGACATAACTACTACCATCCATGGAAGGGCCTTGCACTTATATTTGATCATGTGGGAGCCAATCCCACAGTCATATCAGAATGGCTCTAGACTTATATTTGATCATGTGGGAGCCAATCCCATAGTCATATCAGAATGGCTCTGCACTTATATATGATCATGTGGGAGCCAATCCCATAGTCATATCAGAATGGCTCTACACTTATATCTAACCAAGGAAGGAACCAATCCTATCACCATGTCAGAAGGGCTTTGCAATTACATTTGACCATGGAAGGAACCAATCCTATCACCATTTCAGAAGGGCTCACAGACTCATCACTTCCCCTTGGAATGAGCCTCAATCTAGAGAACACCAAGCTTCTCCCTGAAGTACTCAAACTTCACTATAGCTAATGGTTTGGTCAAAACATTAGCTATTTGCTCATCCGTCGTAACATATAGGAGCTTCACTGCTCCTCTTTGCACCATATCCATGATATATTGATATTTGATCTCGATATGCTTCAACTTGTCATGGAACACTGGGTTCTCTGACAACTTCACACAACTCTGGTTGTCGCAATATATACAAGTAGCATCCAATTGGAGATCAAACAAATTAGATAGTAGCTTCCTCAGCCACACTGCCTCACAACTAGCCGAACAAGCTGCAACATACTCTGCTTTTGCTGTACTCAGTGCCACATAAGATTGATTCCTACTAAACCAAGAGATCACAGCTAATCCCATAATGAAGCAACATCCTGAAGTGCTCTTCCTATCAATGGCACTGCTTGCCCAATCTGAATCAACATAACCTTCTAGGTTAATATTTTGATTCACCTCATACTTGAGCCCATAATCAACTATACCCTTTAGGTACCTCAGAATATGCTTTGCAACAATCATGTGAACATGTCTTGGATCTGTAAGAAACTGGCTCAATGTGTTCAAAGCAAAGCAAATATGTTGTCTTGTATTTGTTAGGTACATAAAGGACCCAATCATATGATGATACATCATAGCATCAACCATCTCTGATGAAGCATCACTCAATAGCTTACGGTTCGATGCCATAGGTGTGGTCATGGCCTTGCAGTCCATCATCCCGAACCTCTTCAGGATCTCTACTTCATACTACCCTTGTCCTAGGGAGATTCCATCCCCATTCTACCACACCTCCATGCCTAGAAAGTAGTGCATCATACCCAAGTCCTTCATCTTGAACTTGACAGCAAGCTTCCTCTTCATGTCATCAATCAACCCATCCACACCTGTTAAAAATAGGTCATCTACATACAGTAGGGGTATCATTGGGTTTCCTTCTTCAACCTTGTAGTAAAGGTTGGAATCTACTTTACTCTTAGTAAAGCCCAAACTAGATAGGAAGCTGTCAATTCTTCTGTACCATGTCCTGGGTTCCTATTTCAAACCATACAGGTATTTCTTTAATTTACACACATGAGTCTCCTAGTCACGTGTCTCAAAACTGAGTGGCTGCTCCACATACACTTCCTCTTCCACTACACCATTCAAGAAAGCAGTCTTGACATCCATCTGGTGTATCTTCTATTTCATTACTGCAGCCAGAGCAAGTACTAATCTGATGGAAGTGTATCTGGATATAGGTGCAAAAGTTTCTTCATAATCTATTCCTTCTTTCTGGGAGAAGCCACAAGCCACAAATCTTGCTTTATATTTCTCTATGCTACCATCTGCAGCATGCTTGATCTTGTAGATCATCTTGGAAGTCACAACAGACTTCCCCTCGGGTCTAGGTACAACATCCCAGACATCATTCTTCATGATCGAATGGTACTCCTCGATCATAGCATCCTTCCATTCTTTCTTCTCTACTGCTTCTTCATAGTTGGAAGGTTCTTTATCAATGATGTCACATAATAGGGCTACATATCTAGAGCAAGACCTAGTTCTCTTCCTTTCTCTGTGTATTTCTTCTGGAGCCCCATATATTTCTGCACCTTGGATAGCCTCTCGTACCCATGCAGGTTTCCTCTTGTGAGGATTCTTCTCATGAGGTGGATCTATAGGTTCCTGAGGTTCTTCCATTTCTCGATCCTCTTTTGGATTTGCTTTGTTTATTGTTGTATTAGGGATTCTGGGTACTTCTATTTCTTTTGAGTCTTCAACTGGTCTCTTTTTGGATTTGTTGTAAGCTGAATCATCGTTGAATGTTAAATCTCTACTAATGTCGATCTTCTTGAATCCTGGGAAGTATATTCTAGAAGGTTTTGAGCTTTCACTATACCCCACATATATACCCTTCTTTCCAGAAGGATCTAACTTTGTCCTCTTTTCTTTTCGAATGTGAATGTATACTAGACAGCCGAATATTCTGATATGGCTGACCTTTGGTTTCTTGCCAAAGAATACTTCTTTAGGTTTTTTGTTCTCGATTACTCTATGTGGAGTAAAGTTCTGTACATACACAACTATCCTGGCAGCTTCTTCCCATAGATGCATGGGAAGATCTTGATCATGAAGCATTACCCTTGCGGCTTCCATGATTGTTCTATTCTTCCTTTCTGCAACCCCATTATGTTGTGGACTATATGGAGTGGTCAAATCCCTCTTAATCCCTGAATCTCTGCATAATTCTTTGAATTCATTTGATGTGAATTCTCTGCCGTTATATGAATGAAAGGTCTTGATATTGTTTTCTGTGTGGTTCTCGATCAAGGCTTTGAATTCTTTGAACTTGCTGAATACTTCATCTTTGTTCTTTAAGAAGTATATCCATGTCTTTCTAGAAAAATAATCAATAAAAGAAACATAGTATACATAACCGCTTAATGAAATGGATGACATTGGCCCCAATACATCGAAGTGAATGATTTCCAAGATTCCTTTTGCCGTGCTCTTGCTACTTGGAAATGTCTTCTTTGTGTTCTTTCCTTTCGCACATCATTTGTAGACACTGTCATGTTTTGTTTGTATTTCTGGAAGACCTTCAACAACTTTTCTTGCAATTGGTAGTGCCCTATAGTGCACATGTGCAAGTCTTCTATGCCAAAGTTCATTTGGCTCTACCGATTCATGGACCAAGGCTTGTTCTGGATGGCCCTTCAATTTGTATAGTCCTCCTTCTTGTTCTCCAATCACTACTGCATCATCTATAGTCTTTCCTTTTGGCCACGTAAAAACTTTGCCATCTATAAATGGTTTCCCTCATGCCTTTTGCATCCAATGCAGAGATGGAGAGATTTTTCTTCTTTAGTCCTGGTATAGATAGGACATCCTTCATCTTCATAGAATTTCCAAAATCTAGTTTATAGGAGGATTCACCACTACCTTTTACTGGATACTAAAAGTCATCTCCAAGTTTTACCTTGTGAGGTGACTCATGTTCGAAAAGTTTCACAAAGGATTCCTTGAATCCTGTCATATGTTTGGAAGCCCCACTATTAATGAGCTAATCATTGCTTCCATGTGTAACAGTGCCTGTGAGGGAAGAAATAAGAACATATTCTTCTTCAGTTTCTTCTTTGGCTTTCTTTCTGGGAGGTTCATCATCCTTTGCAGTGTGAGCATGATGTCTTTTCTTGCTTCCCTTCTTCTTGTGAGAGCCATTTTTGTTTCTAGGACATTCTCTAGCATAGTGTCCTTTCTTGTCACATGTATAGCATCTGATTTTAGACAAATATTTGTTAGATCTTCTAAGATTAATTTTCTATTAAGAAGGATTACCTTTGTGATATTTTGTTCTAATACTCTTGGAGTGTACTATGAGAGCTTGATCTTCACTTCCCATCTTTTATTCTCGAGCTACTATCCGAGCTTCTTATTGTGATCATTCCTCCCACAGTCTACTGAATTTGACTAGCTTCTTTCTGGCACAGATCCCTTGAATAAAGGAGTCCCATGATCTAGGGAGGCCATTCAAGGTGGTCATCACAATTTCTACATTCTCTACTTCTTCATCTACTGCTTCAAGTTGTTTCTTGATCTGAGAGATCCTTGTGAAGTATGACTATATGGTCTTCGCATTCTGGATCTTCACATTCTTCAACTAGTTCCTCAAAGTCGTCTTTCGGTTTATGTTCTTCCCTTCAAATAGCTTGGTCAGGGCATCAAAAATTGCCTTAGGTGTCTTCAGGGAGGACACCTATGGTATGAGGTGATCCTTAATTGAATCATCAATAATCCTCTTATCCATGACCAATTTATTTTTGTGTAAGGCCTTTGCCTCATCTCCATCTGGAGCTGGAACCTCTCCACTTATGTAGGAGTCTAACTAATTTTCTTCTAGGACTAGGGATATCCTATACTTCCAGGCTCGGAAGTTATCAGCTCCCTCAAGATTTTCATCAATCTTGGTGTGATGAGACATCTTAACATAGAACCTCAAATGGAAATACAAAAGATTTAGATCTTACCAATTTGAGAAGCTGAAAACTGCATCTCGAGCTGATCTTCTGCAGTGTTGGTTTTCTGGTTCCAGGGAAGATTAGGGTTTGACTTTCCCAGAGTTCTACCCAACCAAAAACCTCAAATTTTGTCTCTAAACTTCGATTTTGAGGAGGAGAGTAATCCTAGCCTGGGCTCACTCAAAAATTCCTCTTCAGTGAAAAGCGCTAATTTCCTGATGTAGTGGTAGGTCAAAAACAGAAAGTGCTCAGAATCAGATTCTGCTTCGACAGAAATATGCGCCCTTCAATGGAGTTTCAGCCTAGTCTCCTTTTGCTGATGGATTGTGGAGAGAGACCCAAAAGGTAAGAAGCCCTAGCTTTAGTAGCTGCACAGTGTTTGATTCTCAGGTTAGCTTTGATACCATGTTGGAATTTTATCTATTTCAATAATATGATCTTAGGATCTTTATTGAGAGAATACAAGCACACCAATCAATCAAAAAAGATAATGAAAAAAAAGATTTTCCTCGGGGAAACCATGAAGGATAAAACCCCACAACTTCCTCAGAGATAGAATGAGCACCAAAAGTAAAAACTAAATATATAAATATGATCTCCCGACAACAGTTGTCTCTCTTTCTCTCTTGTCCCAACTTCTTCTCTCTCTATCAGTTATGCGCTACAACTAAGTGTGAGTGACTATGTGATAAATAGAGAGGATTACTCTCTACTTATACTTGTTTCCAACTTGACATTAACTCACTAGGGCCGACTTCTCTAGGAGATTATAATAACCCTAGTGCCCCACAACTACGGGGACTTTAACCCTTGATCAATAAGGAGGGTTACCCTTTATGAATTTACATGACTTGTTTACATTAATGATTCTCTCGATAGGAACATCGGGGTATGACATGACTCAATTACATTACTGATACTTTCCGATAGGAACATTGGGGTACAATACATAAGATATATAAGTGAATACATTTAAAATTTACAAATACATCAACAGTATTAGGATCATAAGTGTGATACTCTCACTGTTTGTCATTCCCTTCAATGAAGAATGGATCTCATTATATAGGATTTGGAAGCATAACTACTATGGATAAAGGAGTGGATCAAGAGAAGCTTTGTTGGATAAAGGAAGTTTATACTTATTTATGGTATAAGGATAGGGGATGGATTGAATACCTAATCCAACCAACCAAATCGTTACAAATCTGTATCGTACATATAAGATGGAGTAGTTAAACCAACTTCATCACTCCCCCAAATCTAGGAATAGAGAGATGAAGTGGGACTTCATCACTCCCCTATAACAATGCAAGGAGATATGACATGGTTTCATCTCTCCCCACATAAGGAAAAGAGGGTGATGATCCTTCAAAAGGGGCATAATCCAAGGTAGGAAGGTGGGGTTTAAACCTCTTAATGATATATTATTCTTCCCAACATGTTTAGGGATCACATCAAAGATTATTCAGTCCTTCTAACACACTTAAGGAGAAAGAAAACACTTCCCCATGGTGGTGAAAATATAACACTTAAGGATGGATTTAATTGTGACGTTTTGGTGTATAGCACTTGGTCCAATATCTATATACATGGATCATTTGTCGTTATTTTCCACCTCAAAAATTTTGTTTATTTCTTTAAATAAAACAAAATTCTAAAATTTTTATATCACAAGAAAATTATGTAACAACTTACTAGTACCACCCAATGCACTCTTAGGAGGAATCGTCATATCAGGATCGCTACTGCAGTTTATCCCTGCATAGGGGTAGTCATATATGGGAATCATTTGGAACTTCCACCAAGCAAAAAAATTGTCATCATAGGCACTTGTTACTCGTCTTCCCTCGAGCCACAAAATGAATGCCGTCCATCATATCATGGAAAGATCTCGGAGAGCTCTAGTCACCACATACAATTGTGGGATCATGGTAGGTACTCTCTCAAACAAAAAGGAGCATAAAATTCCCATGAATATAAATGTTTCATTTTTCCTATTATGCATCTTAATAGTTGGGTTTTCATACACCCCAACAATGATGAACTCCAATCATATATCATTGGCCTAGAACATTCCATTGCATAAAACATTTGTTGTTGAGATGCTTGATGAAGGACTGCTGACCCCATCACTCATCTAATGATCATTATAATAATCATGGGACTTATACTTTCTATGTATTGGATCAGAATTTGTGTCCCAACGTTCTGTGCACCTACGATACATTACACATAAACATACTCATCTATAGTCATTCTTCCAACCCCACAAAATTTGAATCTTGGTACATCTCCTTAACGTGAAAGGATCGTGAGAAAATAAATGTCTTCAACCTTTATTTTTATATTTTTTACATCTAACATGAATACATTAGCCTTTGGATCAATACCCTATCAATAGTTGCAATAAACACCTTTTGGCACACATATTCTTTACTACAAAAACTTTTTAATCCACACTTGCAAAGAGACTCTAATGCATCTAGGTCTTCCAATTCTTGTTATTGACATATGCATGCTCTGTTTCCCTCCATTCAACAACCATATTGCACAAAAATTCCAAATCTATGGTTAAAATCTCAATTTTTCCTATCTTGCAGTGTTAAATTTTAACCAAAATGCAAAAAATTATGGCTGAAAGTCAAGTGCATGGGAAGAAATCTTCCCTATATTTGACGGCGTCTTAATCCGATGTTTGTATCTCCTAGAATAGAATCCTAAAGGTTGAAGTTTTTTTTCACTCCGAAGCATTGTTTTTCCAAATTTCAAACTGAAATGGTAAAAAATTATTTTCTCCATATTATTATATTTCCTTTAACCCACTTATCTATATTTTCCCCTATTTTTTATTATTTGGATTAATTTATTTTGGTTTAGGGTTTGGATGGATTTTTATTATTATTTTTTATAGTGTTATGATAATTTTATTAGCCATGACCCCATATCGACATCTATTGTTTTCAACCACTGGAATATAGGGTGGGTTTTTATGATGCTTTAGTTTTGCATTATCCTCATCAGTTTCAAGACACCTTAGGATATGTTTCATGTACTTTTGACATCAAAACTATTTTTTTCTTAAATATCATTATTTTCATGATAGAGCCTTCATTTCCATGGATTCCTCAGTTTTAGATCCTTTAATGTCATTTGGTACCCATGATGATATTATTCCTTAGGTTTGAGAGTCCCTTAGTAGGTTTACATGACTATGCATTGAAGACCCCCTTTTGTTATGCTGTCCATTTCTCATAAAGGAATCTCATAATGTTTTTTGTGTTCATAAATATTTCTTGCTTGTGCTTTTTGAGCCTAATGTCAGATTCCATCTTACTATTGATTATTAGCCTTTTTGTATTCCCTTAATCTCTATCCTTGCATTTTTTTTCCTTTGCAACTTGACACCCATATCCTTGGAGGAAGCATTCCCCAAGTTTCCTTATACTGCACACTCTCCTTGCATAGTGCATAGGTTTGTTCCAAGCACACATAACTAGTTTTTCTTGTTTACGACACTCATTTTCTCTTATGTATTACAACATTATTTTATTCTTTTCTAGGATTTTAATAATATAAAAAAGACAAAAAATCAAATATTCTAAAAATGGGATGGGAAAGAGTCAATTCTTACTTAGGTTTGGTAGAAATATTGTTGTTCTTGAACAAATCACATTGTATTGAGTCTTTATCTAAGTATATTATGTTTAGTATGGATTTAGGAAAATAAACCAACCTTTGATTTTTACTCTTTCGACTAGTTATTCTTCTAGTCACTATGGAGATTTTGTTTATTTATCCTATATAATAGACTTATAGTCTTGTTCATTCTTGAGTCTATGATAACATAGTCACTTGTTGTGTTGTGATTTTTTTTCAAGGGAAGGCTTTAAGTTATGCGAGACATTCCTTAGAGCTCTTGACTTTTACATGTTGGCATTCCCATATGTCAAGTAGGTTTCAAAATCAAATATTTGGCCTTCTTCTACCACCTTGTGTTGGATGATGGGGGAATCCTTAATTCCCTCATTTCAATGGACCACTTCCCATCAAATTCAACTCATTTATTTTGAGATAGGTATTTAGAGTATTTTTATTACCTTGGAACATGTAGTCATTAGTGGAATGGTTCCTCACTACCGACAGTGGGAATACATCAATGTCCCCTATTTATTAGAGTCTATAAGTGTTCAACGTCAACACATATTTTCACACTTATTAGATTGTACTGGATACCTTGCCACTCATTATCATCAATGGTGATTTGTATCACATTTGTTAATGGTATACATCAAGGTCCGATAATAAAATGGTGTCTTACCATGTTTGACTTCAATTCTCTTATTCACATGGTATAGACTCATTCCCACGATTGCTTGATTTGAATACCTAGGATATATTATAGCATCATATCTTTAGATATCACTTGAGTTGTGTTGGATTGTCTTTTTCTCATTTATGACATTGATAATACTAGAGGATCACATCATTTCAATTTCCTCTATTGATTCAGAGAGATAGATCCATTGTGTATCTCTTTGTGGATACGATCTATTTTGACATGGAACCACTGTGTATTCATTTTTTCATGGCCATAATAACTAATTATATATCTCAAGGATCTATAATGGTACTTGATTTTGTCACCATAATTTTCGTGACTTCTAGGCATGGGTATGCTATGAAGAGAGAGTTCTTACTTGTTCTTACACATTATGGGGAATCTGTTATAGCATATTTTTCCACCTAATTTTCATAGATGCACATGTCGTCACTCGTCATGACTTATGATTTTTTTCTGATGCAGGTGGATCTACCAAATTACCAAAAAATTAAAGTCTTCAATTGTTTTTTTTGGTTAGTGAGAGGGGCCCTTTTCTATTACTTCTTAAACCATAATCAAATGTTTACATGATTATGAATCCTAAAACATGGATTCAAGAAATGGTCTTGCATCCAAAAAATAAAAACAAACAAAATTGACCATATAGAGTGTCTTGAGAGTGTGAGGGCTTCCCATCCTCTGAACAAAGGAAACCTCATTCTTCTACAAGCCGAAAACATGAATGTAGACACAGACATTAAGACATGAAAGTAGACATAGACATGAAGAGGACCCAGACCAAGGAAGAGACTAAGGCTTCATGGCAGATTTTGCCTCATTCGCGTTGGCATTGCTGGCTCCCTTGTTGCTAGTGTTCCTCGAACCGTGTTGAAATGGAGACTCTTCCAACTGCAACAAGATTTTCATGTGGACCAAGCCTATCTCTGAGTCTTCTTTAACTGTGTTGAAGATGATTTTGACCAGATATGTGAAGCTCTCTCTCTCCTTCATTGAGCACGAGAGCATGAATTTAAGGGCCAATAGTTGGACATGGCCACATCGCGACGTAGCCTCATCTTGAACTCCCCATAGATCTCGTTATCCATCGTGGCAATGGACTGGAAAATGTGCTCTGATGTTTATTGATTAAATAGGGCCTCCCATTCCACCTCCTTGCCACCATCTCTATGTGCTTCCATGCTGATCACTGAACTAGGGACTTTGGTGGAGTGGCTTTGATTGTGCTTCCTACCTATGCCCTGCGTGAATCTATTCATCGAGGATTTTTCCAAACCATCTTGATAGTGCTTGTCCCAAATAAGTTGCAGGAGGCTCAGTGCCATACTCTACCTCTATTCCTTTTTGAAATAGCTGTTGGTCCACCAATAGAGTACCCCCTCCATAATGAAGAACTAGGTACTCCATGACATGGATAGGGGATGGCATAAGGTCCTATCATGTACAGAGTCCACTAATATTGAGGAGCCATCAAGATCCATGACATAACATGATATCTCTTGTTCATGATGCCTCCCATTCCTTTTATCACTACGGAAAGAGTTGGAAGGGTCGACAGTTGTCCCCTCATGAACCTTCCATCTATCATGTCTTCCTTCAACCTCCTGATGACCACCCACATTCGAGATAAAGTATTCAATTGTTGATAAGAAGAACACACCTAAATAGAGTTTTCCGAGAGATTTCTAGTATACAAATTTCATAAAAAATGGAATTTAGACATGGATGATATCAAGTCCTGAAGTTTTGATACATGGAACAATCATTTGTCGACACATGGAAAACAAAAACAAGGCCTAATTCTGACTTCAGAATTGGAACAGTTAAGATCAAAATGTTGACAAAGAAGGTATATGCTATGTGGAGTTTCAAAATTCAAATTCCATAGTCAGGACCTAAACAGTTGGGATTAGAACAACAATAGAGAAGGTATGTGCTATGTGGAGTTCCAAATCCTGAATTCTACAATGATGATTAGAAAAATCGGGATCAAAATGTCGGCATAGAAGGTATGTGCTGTGTGGAGTTGCGACTTCCAACTTTCACAATCGAGACTGGAATAGTTGGGATTGAAATAGTCGGTATCACAATGGTTAGGATTGACACAAACAACGTAGGAACAATTGATATCAACATTCCAAAATATCCATAGATGATCAACATCAACGAACCATATTGAAGTTATGATTGCAGATTTGGTTTTTAACAATAAAAAGACGTCTTAAGCATAAATATTTGATATAATACATAATTTGTGCCTCTAAGATCATGCATTTGATATTTTTTATTATCCTAAGTGATAATTCAAGAAAAAAATGGTTTCATACCTAATTGGACGAAGCACCTGCGAATCCATAAAATAATCCAATTTTCTATTTAACCATGCAATTTGGACCTGGATGGGGGAGCAACAAAGACATAAAAAAAGAAATAATTCATTGAGAAATTGAGTTCAGAGAGCATATTCGAGTTGAAGAATTTCAAAATTGACAGTGAGAATATTATTCATTGTGGTAATTTTGAGTGCATCAAGATGTAGAACATTTATGAGGCGGTTACATACAAAACATGAGACAAGTTATCATACAATGTGTTAGGGGAGATCCTTGGAAAACATAATTAAGGATTGGTGTATTCTATAAGTAACAACCAAAATATTTGATATATCTCTCTAAGTATACAACATTTGAAGCAATTAATTGAAATGGTCCCATTGGAATTTAGGACCCAGAGACATAGTGTCGAAAACCCAAATTTTCCTAAAAAATTTAAAATTTTTAAATTTACAAACATTAACGTAAATGCAATTTAACTAATCATTAATTAGTTATAAGTTAACGGCTTGTTATTGAATTCATCAATTGGATTATGTTTAGCTAAAGAACAGATCTTTCAGTTTACTGACTTTTTGTTCCTCTTGTGACCATAAGGTGAAACTGTCATGCAAAACTAGGCTTACTTAGCTTTCGAGCTAATGCAACGGTTTTCACTTTTCTTACAGATATACAGGTAAGAGATTGTGGTGCTGCTTTTCAAAATTCTAAAGTATTTACTAAAAGTTCGTCGTAAGAGAAAAAGCTCAATAAGAAAGTAAGAGATAATCCATTTCAACTTATGTTAAGGTATATTTAAACTGGCTCTTTTCTAGCAGAAGTAATTTATGTTCTTGTTGATCCATTACCTTCTCCATTCTATTACAATTATAAATTATAAAAAGTGTCTTACTTAATTCTTAAAGTCAGAGTAAAAGAGACAGAGTGATGAAGTCTAAAGTAAGAATCCAATTGTAAACAAAGCATTACAAGTCAAGTGAAAACTGATAAGGGGCTTCCTGTATTACTGTAAGGGTATGGCCTATCCTTGCCAAGTCCTCCCTTATTATTGAGGGTATCACTTTAAGTAAAACATCGTCCTCCACATAGTAATTACTATTTTCTTTCCTTTTAGTAACTTTGTACTACAGTTACTATTTTAACATCTGTAAATAAATCATTTAAGTGATTACGAGTAAAAAGGAACTAAGCCTAGCTTTCTACTTTCATGCCTTCCTTTATAAACTTCTAAACTATGCTAGCAAGTAAAGGAAGTTAACTTATAAAAGCTAGAAATCATTGAATGATTATATAATACTTATCATAGCCTTTGAGCTTGGATTTAAACACAAGACCAAATGTTCCAAGGGTGATTTTTTCACTAGTGATAAGTTATTATTTAAAGGAAAGGGATGATCTTAAGGCCAAAGGTAAAACAATAAATATGACCCAATGATTACCTAGCTTGCATTATTAATATTCTATAGTATTTATACTATCAAATACAAGATAACCCTCCAAAGTATAAGTGCTATGATAACAATGGTTAAGATTCCCAATCAAAACACTTTCCAATCACCGAGATTTATAAATACTAAGGAGTCGTTATAAGATTTACTATGATTTCAATGATTATCAAATTAGGGTGGAGAATAACGAATAAAAATCATTTTCATGCAGCGTAAGGGGTGATGGATATCACACGAAAACTTTGGATAACCTTTGAATAGAAGAATGATTGGGATAATCATTCCTCCAGCGAGCTGTTGGTTGAAACTATATACCAAAAACCCACTGTGCGTTGATAAAATTAGAAGCTATAGTGGCAATACCACATCCATATGCTGCGTGGATAAAAGAGCTATTTGTTAACCCTAACTTTCATTATCTCCATCTCCTTCGGCGCCTGTTGCTCTGCGATGGTGCTGTGCACCTCTGCATTACCTCTCTTCTGCAAAGTATATTCCAGCTTGTTTTCTGATAATGGCTCATTCCATACGTTGCTATTGCTGTCCATTCATTCATTCCTCCAATATGCTTTTCTCTGCTATACTAAAACAAACCCTTGCCTGTGCTGAACACCTTACTCCGTGAGTTTCGATGGTTTAACCTGCTGTAATGCAATTTGTACACAGTTGAGAGTTATTTTTCCTCTCCCTCCTTGCAGTAGGGTTGGCTCCTTACGCTGATGGTTGTAATGCTGCTACTACAGGTCGAGTCTTTTCGAAAGGAACAGGTAAGAATACTAGTCTTCAATACTTTCTTGCTTGTCTGTTAATCCTTTCCTTAAATTTATAAATAAGGTTATAGCGTTTACTAAAGAGGTTTAAACTTTGTGAAAACAGGTTCTTCGTTCTCCAACATACGTGGCCTTTGGTATAAAGACTTGGGCAGCAGGCTGCAATTCTTGGTAAGCCTGGTTACACCATGGATGTTTCTCCTTGTGGGTTGGCTTTAGAAGCTTGAAACCCTTACAGCCTCGGTTTGATCTAAAAAAATACTGCTGGTTTTAAAGAAAATAGTAGGAGAAACCCGTATGCTATGCGAGGGTGTTACGGCATAGGCCGAGGTTGTAAATATGAGTTCCTTCTATGTTTTTAGTACTGTATAAAAAAAAGTACTGGGCTGCAAGCTTGTCTATGGATGAGGTTACGACCTCGACTTCTCG
Source organism: Pseudotsuga menziesii (assembly GCA_001517045.1). Lineage (NCBI taxonomy): Eukaryota > Viridiplantae > Streptophyta > Pinopsida > Pinales > Pinaceae > Pseudotsuga > Pseudotsuga menziesii. The sequence goes on from LPNX010549418.1 coordinate 85,515, forward strand.
TTTTTAATGTACTCTGGAATATTCGGGGTTTTCACCCAAAGTTTGATAATATAAAATATTATACTGTTTGTCCGTAGCTCTTGGTTTATATTACAACATACATTTTTAATTTATGATCTGTGTAGGAATAATTAACATACAGGCTTATGAAAGCCTTATATTGTTGATTTATAATGCGGCCGTATGTAAAATATTGCTTTATCTTTATAGTTAGTATTTTATTTGCATAAGTTGGATTTATAGGGTTAAACCCTAATTTTACAGTTTGAGGATAAATATAGTTTCTCATTCTAAAATTATATATTAAAATGTAAACTCTATTTGTATCTGCGGAGTTATTAAATTAATATGAGCTATGTTATTCTGCTATTTGCTTATTGCAGTTTTATATACTGTATTGATTTCTGAAGGAACTTTCTTTTATGAATTTTATATCAGGGTTTCTGTACCTGAGTTATACATTGACTTATTTGTAATGTTTAAAAATTGATAAGTGATAAATATAGGGTTTATCCCCTTTGGTTATATAGGTTCTTTAATATTTTGTTTCAATTTAATTTAACCATATTTATAGGTAATATCAAATTACCTTGTATTACTGAAGGTACATTTAGCTCAGAATTATAATAAAGACAATAAGGACCTTACCTTATGTCTTGAAATTAATAATGACTCTAGATTATATAACATAAAAAAATATATTTTTATTTTAATAATAATACTTATTATTATAAAACACCGACCTTATCTTTATTAAGAGTATTAGAATCTCTATATGTTTATCCTTTGTTTAAATTATAGCACATAGAGGATATTATTCTGTTGATTATTCCTGTATAGTTATGTAGTTACTTTTAGAGTTCTGATAATATTTAATCTGTTTGTTAAGTTAGGATATTACTTATGAAAATAAAAATAAATCAAATAACCCTTCTTATGATCTATCTTATATTATATATATATATATATATATATATATATGGGCATGCATTTATAATTTATAAAAGATAGGGTTACAATTCTAAATAAGGTTAGAAATTGGTTTACTAAGAAGAAGGAAGAATAATGGAAATGATTACATTAATGTAATACATCAAATATAACTAGCTTGCTTGATTATAGAATTAAATCTACATTTATTTACTTCTGCTTTCAGTACTGTTACTTGGACATAACCAATTAAATTATTTTAATCTAGAAGAAGAAATAGTAAAGTTTTTAATACAGTAGAATGAACTAGTGTAACCTTAATCTATCTACTTCAATAATAAAACTACTGAAACAAATACTGTACAAGAATTAGTTTTATCTGTAAGCATGAACAACGACTAGTAAAAAAAAACATTCTTTCTGATGATAAGTAAAGAATCATTATCTAATTTATAAACTCATCACACATCTTTCTATAATTTCTACCTCTGTGCTGGAGTATGGTCTGGTAAAACCCAGATGGGGAAAAACACAGAGGGTCTTTATCATTCATCAAAAGGTTTCATTACTAATAAAATACAACATTTACATCATTAACCAGTTAACTCTTAAATCATAAACTACAACATAACATATAAACATTCACAGTATTTAAAACAAAACAGTTAAGTGACAAAACCTGCTTAATCTTTGGACAACAACAACAATGGGAGGCCGTTCCTCCCTACCAACTCCTGGAGAGCGCTCAAACAACGACTCCTCAGGACCCCCGAGCTTGCTCTGGTCTTCCTGGCTGGAACTAGGTGCAGCAAATTCAGATACCAGTCTTCAAACTTAGTATTAATCCAGAACTTATCAGTAAGTTCTCCCAGCTAACAAGCTGTAATAAACCAAGTTACTGCAGCAATCCTCTCAGAAAAACTTCCTTACTGTTTTTCCCTTTTTCCCTCAATGAATTTCCTGAATATCATTGACCTGAATGAATTCTCTCTGGAAAAATACCTGAGCAACCTTAGCTCTCTTCATTGGGTACTTTTAAAAGATTGCCTAGGTATTTTTGGGTTAATTGTCATTTAATGAGCCACCTGCTCTAATCCCACTTTCTTGGGGGATCATGACCCCAAATATAGGGAAGTTGCCACTTGCAACTTAGGAAGTGTTTGAGGATGCTGCCACTTGTCTTTTGCCCTCCACCTAGTTCCATCCACCAGTTTGACCAGTAACCTCTTTTTAACAGCTCTCCCATGCTATTGTCTCCACAATTTATTTATTAATAATAAAATATTCTGAATTACATTCCAATTCTGTTGACTCTGCTGAGTCATCAATTCCTACTTAGCATTAATTTTAACATAATGTCTCAGGAATATAATAAAACAATTAACATTATTTACAAAATTGGGGTATGTGACACATAGGCCTTGAGTGCCTAACTCCATTATCAATTAATAGTATTCAATTTAAGGTTTTCATTTGTGTCAATTTGCATTCCTTTTATTGTTTTCATTCTATTTAAATAATTTCCATTTTTAAAGTCTCCATAGATAATTTACTATTTTAAAATCATTTACACAAAACCACATAATTATGGTTAAAAAAATCCTGTAATATTTATATTGTTAATGTATTTGTAACTTCAGAATGTAGTCATCTATGTATCTTATGTCTTGTAACCCGATTTTTATTTTGGGATGTATCTATTATGTAATTGAGTCATGTTCTCAAGCCCTGATGTTCTGATCGGGAGGATCTATAATGTAAAAAGGTCATGTCAAGTCATTGTGGGTAACCCTCCTATTGTCTAAGGGTTAAAGTCCCCGCAGTTCCGGGGCACTAGGGTTATTAGACTCTCCTAGAGAGGTCAGCCCTAATAGGGTTTTAGTCATTCCAGGATTAGTATAAATAGAGAGTTGGACTCTCTATTTAACACACGTCACATACACACTCAAGTGTAGCGCATAGTTGAGGAAGGAGAAGACACTGGGGCTAGATAAGAAGAAGGTTACTGCTGTCGGGAGATCACTTACTGTTTTGGGATTTTCTATTTTGGTGCTGATTTTGTCTTTGATGAAGTTGGGGGGTTTTCTTCATTTATGGTTTCCCTAAGGAAAAACACTGTGTTCATTATCTCTCGTGTTTGATTGTTGTGCTTGTTATTCTCTCAGTTAAAGATCCTAATAATGCTAACTTAATGTTGAAAAACTAACATGAGAAGAAGACACTATGTAGCTACGGGAACTAGGGCTTCCTAGTTTGTGTATCTTTCTCCATATATTTTCAGCAAAAGTAAGGTGTAATAACTCTCCTCCTTAGGGCGCATCTTTCTATCGAAGCAGAATCCAATTCTGAGTTTTCTCAGTTTTGGACCCGACACTACTGCCGGAAATTAGGGCTTTTCACAGAAGATGAATTTTTCAGTGAGACTAGACCTGGATTGATCTCCTCCCCAAAATCAAAGTTAGGGATAAATTTCAAGGCATTTGGGTGGATAGAACTCCAGAAAAGCAAAGCCCTAATTTGCTATTGATCCAGCACTGCAGGATTTCAGCTCCAAATCCAGATTTGACATCTTGACCTGGTAAGATCTAAATATTTTGTATTTCCATTTGAGGTTCTCAGTTAAGATGTCTCATCATACCAATCTTGATGAAAATCTTGAGGGAGATGATAACTTCTGAGCCTAGAAGTATAGGATCTCGCTGGTCCTGGAAGAAAATGAGTTGGACTTCTACATCCATGAGGAGGTTCCAGTTCCAGAGGGAGATGAGGCTAAGGCGTTGCATATGAATAAGTTGGTTATGGAAAAGAGGATCATTGCTGATTCTATCAAGGATCACCTTATCCCACATGTGTCCTTTCTCAAGACACCTACATCTATGTTTGATTCCCTAACCAAATTGTTTGAAGGGAAGAACATAAAATGGAAGATGACTCTGAGGAATCAACTGAAGAATGTGATGATCCAGAATGTAGAGACCATCTAGTCTTACTTCACAAGGGTTTCTCAGATCAAGGAACAATTGGAGGCAGTAGATGAAGAAGTGGAGAATGCAGAAATTGTGATGACCACCTTGAATGGTCTCCCTATGACATGGGACTCTTTCATTCAAGGTATCTGTGCCAGAAAGAAGTTAGTCAAGTTCAACAGACTGTGGGAAGAATGTTCTCAAGAAGAAGCTCAGATAGCAGCTCGAGAAGAGAAGATGGGAAGTGAAGATCAATCTATCATAGTACAATCCAAGAAATCTAGATCCAACCATCACAGAAGTAAGTACTCTCATCATAGGAATAACTCTAGAAAGACTAGAGATAGGTCTAAGTACATTTGCTATACATGTGATGAAAAAAGAAAATTTTCTAGAGATTGTCCTAAGAACAAAAGTAGCTCTCACAAGAAGAAGGGAAACAAAAGAAGACATCATGCTCATGCTGTAGAGGATGATAAACCTTCATCAAAGAGAACCGGATATGAAATTGAAGATTCTTCAAGTGAGGATGAATATGTTTTGATCTCCGCTCTCACAGGAAACATTACTCATAGAAGTAATGATTGGCTTATAGAAAGTGGGGCTTCCAAACATATGACTAGATTCAAGGAATCCTTTGTGAAACTTTCAGAACATGAATCACCTCACAAGGTGAAGCTAGGAGATGACTACCAATATCCAATAAAAGGTAGCGAGGAATATTGTTTTAATCTAGACTCTGGAAAGTCTATAACAATGAAGGAAGTGTTGTTTGTGCCAGGACTCAAGAATAACCTTCTCTCCATATCAGCATTGGATGCAAAAGGAATGAAGGTTGCATTCATAGATGGTCAAGTCATCATGTGGCCAAAAGGAAAGACTATTGATGAAGCAATAGTGATTGGTGAACAAGAAGGATGTTTGTACAAATTGAAAGGCCATTTAGAACAAGCCTTGGTTCGTGACACAGTAGAGCCAAGTGAACTATGGCATAGAAGGCTTGTACATGTGTATTACAGAGCACTACCTCTTGCAAGCAAAGCTGTTGAAGGTCTTCCAGAAATACAAGCAAAACATGATGGGATTTGCAAAGGATGTGTGAAAGGAAAGAACATAAAGAAGACATTTCCAAGTAGCGAAAGCAAAGCAAAAGGAATCTTGAAAATCATTCACTTTGATGTATGTGGTCCTATGTCATCAAGCTCACTAAGTGGGTATGCATATTATGTTTCTTTTATTGATGACTTTTCTAGGAAGACATGGGTTTACTTCATGAAGAACAAAGACAAAGTATTCAGCAAGTTCAAGGAATTCAAAACCTTGATCGAGAACCACACTGAAAACAAGATAAAGACCTTTTGATCAGATAATGGCAGAGAATTCACTTCGAATAAATTCAAAGAGCTATGTAAAGAATTAGGGATTAAGAGGGAGTTGTCCACTCCTTATAATCTAGAACAGAATGGGATTGCAAAATGGAAGAATAGAACTATCATGGAAGCTGCAAGAGCTATGATTCATGATCAAGATCTTCCTATGCATCCTTGGGCGGAAGCTGTTAGAACAACGGTGTATGTACAGAAACGTACTCCACATAGAGTACTCGAGAACAAGACTCCTGAATAAGTATTTTCTGGCAAGAAACCAGAAGTCAGCCATCTCAGAATATTCGGCTGTCTTGTATACATACACATTCCAAAAGAGAAGAGAACAAAATTAGATCCTTCAGGAAAGAAGGGTATATTTGTGGGATACTCTGAAAGCTCGAAGGCTTATAGAATATATTTCCCAGGATACAAGAAGATTGACATTAGCATGGATGTGAAATTTGATGAATTCACAGCTTATGATAAATCCAAAAAGAGGCCTGCTGAAGAGCTCGAAGAATCAGAAGCACCCAGAATTCTTGATACAACCATGAACGAAGAAAATCAAGAAAAAGATCGAGAATTTGAAGAACCACAAAGACCTGTAGATCCACCTCTAGAGAAGAATCCTCATAAGAGGAAACTTGCTTGGGTACGTGAAATTATCCAAGCTGTGGAAAGATATGGGGCTCCAAAAGAGAATCATAGAGAAAGAAAGAGGACTAGATCCTGCTCTGGGTATGTAGCTATACTATGTGATTTCATTGATAAAGAACCTTCTAGTTATGAAGATGCAACAGAATGGAAAGAATGGAAGGATGCTATGATCGAAGAGTACCAATTGATCATGAAGAATGATGTTTGGGATGTTGTCCCAAGAAGAGAAGGGAATTCAGTTGTAACTTCCAAATGGATCTACAAGACCAAGCATGCTATAGACGATAGCATTGAAAAGTATAAGGAAAGATTTGTGGCTCAAGGTTTCTCTCAGAAAGAAGGAATATATTATGAAGAAACCTTTGACCCTATATCCAAATACACTTCCATCAGATCAGTACTAGCTCTGGCTGCAGTGATGAAATGGAAGATACACCAGATGGATGTCAAGACTGCTTTCTTGAATGGTGTAGTAGAAGAGGAAGTGTATGTAGAACAACCACTTGGTTTTGAGACACATGATAGAGAGTCTCATGTATGTAGATTGAAGAAAGCCCTGTACAGTTTGAAATAGGAACCCAGGACATGGTACGGCAGAATTGATAGCTTTCTATCCAGTTTGGGCTTTACTGAAAGTAAAGCAGATTCCAACCTTTACTACAAGGTTGAAGATGACAACCCAGTGATGCTCCTACTATATGTAGATGATCTATTTGTGACAGGTATGGATGGGTTGATTGTTGATACGAAGAGAAAGCTTTCTGCCGAGTTCGAGATGAAGGACTTGGGTATGATGCATTATTTCCTAGGCATGGAGGTGTGGTAGAATGCAGAGGGAATATTTCTTGGACAAGGGAAGTATGTAGTAGAGATCCTAAAGAGGTTTGGAATGATGGAATGCAAATCCATGGACACACCTATGGAATCGAACCTAAATCTATTGAGTGATGCTTCATTAGAGTTGGTTGATTCTATGATGTATCGTTAGATGATTGGGTCCTTGATGTACCAGACGAACATGAGACCAGAAATTTGCTTTGTTGTGAACACCTTGAGCCATTTCTTGACAGATCCGAGAAATGTTCACTTCATTGCTGCAAAGCACATCCTAAGGTACCCGAGGGTACAATTGACTATGGGCTCAAGTATGAGTCAAATCAGAAGATTAATCTGGAGGGTTATGTTGATTCAGATTGGGCAAGCAGTGCCATCAATAGGAAGAGCACTTTAGAATGTTGCTTCAGTATGGGATCAGGTGTGATCTCTTGGTTTAGCACAAAGAAATCCTATGTGGCACTGAGTACAGCTAAAGCAGAGTATGTTGTAGTTTGTTCAACTAGTTCTCAGGAAGTATGGTTGAGGAAGCTACTGTCTGATATATTTTATCTCCAGATGGATGCTACTTGTATACATTGTGACAACCATATTTGTGTGAAGTTGTCAGAGAATCCAGTGTTCCATGACAAGTCGAAGCATATCGAGATCAAGTATCACTATATCAGGGATATGGTGCAGAGGGGAGGATTGAAGCTCCAATATGTTGAGATGGAGGAGCATATAGCTGATGTATTGACAAATCCATTGGATAGGCTGAAGTTTGAGTACTTTAGGGAGAATCTTGGTGTTCTCCAGATCGGGGTTTCCTCCAAGGGAAAGTGATGATACCCATAGCCATTCTAACATGGTGAGAGGATTGGTTCCTTCCATGGTCAGATGTAAGGGCTGAGCCATTCTGTCATGGTTAGAGGATTTAGGTTCCTTCCATGTCAGATATGAGTGCTCTTTCCATTCTGGGAATGGAGGTGCTTGGTCAGTTACCAGGAAAACTCATTCTAGGAATGAGAAGCCATTATGATGTGATAGAGGGATGTGTTCCCACTTAATCAGTTGTAAGGGCTGAACCATTCTGTCATGGTTAAAGGATTAGGTTCCTCCCATGTCATATGTGAGCCTTGGCCATTCTAACGAGTAGGTCAGATGTAGGGGCAACTACCATTCTCGGAATGGAGGTGCCTAGTCAGTTACCAGGTAGCTCAGTCTGGGACTGGGGGCCATTCTAATGCAATGGTAGGATTAGTTCCTCCATGATTAGATGTGAGTGCCTGCCCTTTCTGATGTGATGCTCTTGATCATTGTCGGATTGTAAGTGCAGGGCCCTTTCCGATGTGGTGCTCTCGAACATGGTCGGATTGTAAGTGCAAATCTCTTTTCGATGCGGTGCTTTTGAGCATGGTCGAATTGTAAGTGCTGATCCCTTTCGATGCGGTGCTTTCGAGCATGGTCGACTGTAAGTGTTGTTCCTTTCTAAAAGGATGAGGTTGGATGTAAGTGTAGATCCTTTCTCATGCGGTGTGCTTGCACATGGTCAGATATAAGTGCTGAGCCATTCTGACGTGATGTGTTTACACATGGTCAGATGTGAGTGCTGGGCCTTTCTGACAAGATGAGGTTAGATGTGAGTGCTGGGCGTGCCTTTTTGATAAGATGAGGTCAGATGTAAGAGGTGGGTGGGCCATTCTGACTTAAGTGTCAGATATAAGTGTTGATGAAGACATACATGAAGGGTAGGCCTACAGGATTGAATTTGTAGAACTTCATGCAATGAGAAGAATCGAGATAGCACCATTATGAGATAGCATATGATGATGATCCAGATCAAGTGATCCAGATGTGTTGATCTAGAATTGATGACGATCCAGATCAAGTGATGATCCAGTTGTGATGATGATCCAGACTCGATGATGATACATATCAAGTGATTATCCAGATGTGATGATGATCCAGACTTGATGACAATCTAGATCGAGTGATGATCCAAATGTGATGATGATCCAGGAGTGATGAGCTAGTAGTCATGATGATGTTGATCCCGTGATGAAGAAGACTTGAAGACTCGAAGATGAAGAAGAATCAAAGACGAATAAGACTTGAAGACTAAGAATACTTGAAGATGAAGATGACGAGATGATCCAGTTGATGCAGAGAAGAAGACCAATGCTAAAAATTGTGTTGAAAGAATACCTTCCTAGTTAAGAGGGAGTGTTGATGTATTTGTAACTTCAGAATGTATTCATCTATGTATCTTATGTCTTGTAACCTGATGTTTATTCTGGGATGTATCTATTATGTAATTGAGTCATGTTTTCATGCCCCGATGTTCCAATCGGGAGAAGCTATAATGTAAAAAAGTCATGCCAAGTCATTGTGGGTAACCCTCCTATTGTCTAAGGGTTAAAGTCCCCGTAGTTCCAGGGCACTAGGGTTATTAGAATATCCTAGAGAGGTCAGCCCTAGTAGGGTTTTAGTCATGCTGGGATTAGTATAAATAGAGAGCTAGACTCTCTATTTAGCACACATCACATACACACTCAAGTGTAGCGCATAGTTGAGGAAGGAGAAGACACTGGGGATAGATAAGAAGAAGGTTACTGCTGTTGGGATATCACTTACTATTTTTGGATTTTCTATTTTGGTGCTGATTGTATCTCTGAGGAAGTTGCGGGGTTTTCTCCATTTATGGTTTCCCCGAGGAAAAACACTGTGTTCATTGTCTCTTGTGTTTGATTGCTGTGCTTGTTATTATCTTAGTTAAAGATCCTAATAATACTATCTTAATGTTGAAAAACTAACATATATCAAGTTGATATCAAATATTGACTAACGCAAGGAATCATGTGTGTGAATGCTTACTAGGTCCAATATTAAACAGGTGAAGGAGAACTTGAGCCTTTCAATCCTGAAATTGGATAGGTAAAGCAAAGGAAGGAAATGGTCGAGAAAATTATGGAGTAGAGGATGAGAAGGATTTCCAAAAATATTTATACCATATGGATGATAGGGTAGAGAAGTTTTTAGATTACCAAAGGATATTGCAAAAGAAGATAAAGAAGCATATAAAGGAAGCAGATAATACTTCAGGTAATCGAGGAGAATCCCAAAAAACTCCACTATCTCCTTCATCATCTTCTTCTAATGATAGTTTGTCACTAGTACTTCATCTGATGCACATAAAAATCATTTTGAAAAATCCAATATAGATACACCATTGTTAAAGCTTGATATAAAATATAATTTTCTCATGTTTAATGGAGAGGTTAATGCTGAAAAATTGGATGACTGGGTTAGGAAAATAAATGTTTATTGCAGAATCCAAAAGCTGTAAGGAGATGAAGCTAAAGTCCATTTGGCCTCTCTAAGACTTGGGGGAACTGCTCTTGTATGGTGGGAGAGAAAATCTCAATAGGACCTGCTTGTTAGAGGTAAGGTTATTTCCTGTTGGTATGATTTTTTTTCAGCATTGAAAACAAAACTTTATCCATTGGGGTATAACCAAAAATATATGATGGAGTGGAATAATTACACGAAAGGTAAGGGACAAAGTGTGCAGGAGTACACACAATATTTTAGAACAATGCTTTAGCACTGAGTATTCCTTTCTATACTTAGGAACCACTTCTCAAATATATAGGTGGATTTCATAGTTACTTGAAACATACATTCTTGATGTTTAATCCTAGAAATTTGGATGAAGTGTGTGTCCAAGACACCCATATTGAGTCAAAGGGGAAAAATAATATTGATAACTTTTCCAAGAATCCTTTTAATCCGGGTGGAAACAAGTTTAAAGGTAAAGAGAAAGGAAAGAAAAAAACTACCATGAAGAAAGGAGGAGTTAAACCTACATGCACTCATTGTTAGAAAAAGGGTCATGATGCATCCAAATGATGGAAACTTCACCCAAAACTCAAGCCAAAGAAGTTTCAGAACAAGTAGGAAGAAAATAAGACTACTTCCACTATCCAACATGATTTGGGATCGGAATATGGAGACGCGATGAAAATCAAAGCTACAGCTTTACAAGGTAAATATTCTTTTGATTATAAAGCTGAACCTGTTATTAATGAAAAAAAGGAGCAAGCTATTTCATGTAAGAGTGATATCTAAACATACAAAAATTGATACTTTATTTGATAGTGGATCAAAAGCTAACTTGATTTCAGAATATATCATTAAAAATCTTGGTTTGGAAACAAATCCCCATCCCAAACCATATCCACTTGGTTAGGTTTGTGAAAATACACAACTGCAAGTTACCAAGTAGTGCATACTTAGGTTTGCTATAACTTCTGGATTTATGGATGATGTTGATTTGGATGTGGTCCCATTAGATATTTGTGGTATTGTATTAGGAAGTCCTTATCTTTATGACATGAATGCAATCTTCTAGAGGGAAGAAAACAAATACCATTTGTCTAAAGATGGAGTGGAATTCATAGTAAGAGCATGTCGTATGAAGAAAAATATGTCACTTGTATCTATTGGACATATGAAGAGGCTTGTAACGCTAGCATGAAATTTATTCTCATGATTGTTAAGCCCAAATAAAGTGTGACAGTAATAGTTCTTTCGAAGGATGTGACCATTTGCATAAAAATGATTTAATTAAAGTTGTTTCTAAGTTTGTTGAAATATTTTAGGAACCACAAGTATTACCTCCTAAGGTAGAGGTTCAACATGAGATTCAATTTCTGCAATATGCTTCAGTGCCTAACCTTGGTTTGTACATGTTATCTGTCATTGAAAAAGAAGAGGTTAAAAACAAGTACGAGAGTTGATTGAGAAGGGGTTCATCCATCCCATATATTTTCCATGCGTATCACCCATAGTACTCACTCCAAAGAAAGATGGCACATGGTAGATGTGCATTGATTTTCATGCATTAAACAAAATCACAGTAAAAAATCACTATCCTCTTCCTCGTATTTATGGTCTTTTATATCAATTGAAAAATGTCGTGTATTTCACTAAGTTAGACTTGCGAAGTGGTTATCATGATATTATAATGCTTGAAAATGATATCTAGACAATTTATTTTAAAATGAAACAAGGTTTGTATGAATAGATGGTTATGCCTTTTGGACTTTATAATGCTCCCTCTACATTATTGAGGATTATGAATGATGTATTTAGGCTATTCATTGTTGACTTTGTAATAGTATACTTGGGTGATATTTTGATATTCAAACAAACATGGGAAGGTCATGTCAAGCATGTAAGATATATATTAGATGTATTAGCAATGGAGAAATTTTATTTAAATATGTCCAAATGCGAATTTGGGAGAATATCTTTGTTTTATTTGGGTTACATTGTAGGAGGTGGTGAAATAAGAATAAATCTCTCTAAGGTTGAGGCCATTCAAAATTGGCCCAAGCCAACTAATGTAACCCAAGTTAGTAGCTTCACGGGAGAAGCTCAATGCTAGAGGAAGTTTATTGCTAACTTCTCATTTATTGCTTCTCCTTTACATGCTTTAACAAGTGTGAAACATGTTTTTAAGTGGGGAGGAAAAGAATAGCAGTCCTTCAAAAATTTGAAAGTGAATATAGGTACAACAACAGTACTTGCATTTCCATATCTATAGCATCCGTTCAAAATTGAAATTGATACTAGTGGATATTCCATGGGGCCAGTATTAATGCAAAATAAAAAACCTATATGGTATCATTTTGAAACATTCCCTAAACCTGTAGCTAACTATCCTACATATGATAAAGAGTTGTATGCATTAGTATAATGCGTTAATAAGTGTAACATTATTTAATGGGTAAATAAACAATAATACATAATTATCATCAACCCTTACAATATCTTCAATCACAAACTAAGCTATAACAGTCATGAAATTTTAGATGGATGGGATTTCTACAACAATTTCACTTAGTTATTAAGTATAAAAAGAGAATTCAAAATAAAATTGCAAACATGTTATCAAGACCTCCAACAAATGTGTTGGTTATCTTGCAAAATAGTCCATTGGCTCATGATAGTTACTTTGAACAATACACATAGGACAGAGACTTCAAATAGGTGTATGAATCCTTGATGAATGGCACAGAAAATGAAGAATTAAAGGGTGAATCCATGAAGATGGGTGTCTATTTTGGGGGGTCTTATGAGAAATGAAATTTGATGTTTTCATGTTTTTCAACTTTGGGCGAATGAAAGTGATATTTTCATTTAGAATTTCACTTTCAAGTAAAAACAAAACTTTTAGAGAATTATGTTAGCTTTCTATTCATAATTTTTGCAATTTTTTTATTGAGATTTGATATGTCATTTCAGAAAATGTTTGACAGCGTGTCCTTATAAAATGAAAGGACTAAAAAATATACATGTTTGGTTGTGCCCATAAAATCATTGTTAAACTTGTGTTTTTAAAAAACAAAATATGTTACGAAAATCTACACACAATATAATATTGCGATGAATATAAGTTTGTAACCAGTGTATCTATATACTAATTATAATGTTTTTTTGAATTCGATCAATGGGGAAACCTTGTCGATTTTCAGCATGTGTTTGGTTGCATCACTTTTCTCTCAATTGATTATAAAATTTAAAAATATACGAATAAACTTTTGAAGTAGACACTCCAATTAACTGCATCATATTTGTTTCAATTTTTTATGTGGTGTATTTTTAAAATTATATATTCTTCATTTCACTGCATGTTGAAAGAGATGAAATGAAACTCGACACATGTTATGAAACAAAAAAAATAAAAATATTGGATCTCACTTATACACAACAAAATCTATACATATGGAAAGTAGATTCAATGATGAAAATAATGGTATCATGTTCAAAAGTCGATTTGTAGTTTAAGGCATCCATTTTACCTTTTGAAAATGGAGAAACCTGAAAATTGTGCAGGTTTCAAGCCTTAGAGGTTATTCGGCTGAACAATTATTCGACTGAACAATTATTCGGCCAAACAATGTTTTTCTGTTACAGAATCATTATTTATAATGCAAACGCAAAAAAAAATTTGTCGACCGGGTTTTTTTTTAGCTCACGTTCTTCTAGTTATCTGCCATCAATGGTTGGTTATGTATTCATCAACTATAAGTTATCCATGCATCACTACGAGCTGTTTTTTATATTCTTTCCTTTTTTTATAATAGATTATTTTGGAATTTTGAACGATTTCCATAGAATCAATTTCGATAGTAAATAATAATAATACAATACAATTTATCATATTACTAGCACACCCATGAACAAAATAGGTGCTCTTCAAGGAGATACACTAGGATGAATATATCCTTTGTCTAGTAAATCCTGTAATTGTATTCTTCATTTTGTTAATTCTGGGATACTCATATGATATGGAGCTTGTGATACTGGTGTTGAAAACGACATTAGATCTATGGTAAAATATAAATATCATTTAGGTGGTAATACTGATATCTTATTACAAAATACAACTTCAAATTCCTTTAAAATAGGAAATTGTTCCAATTCCATTTTTTATTTTTTGGGCTCAAATTCTTTAATTTTGATGCCATAAAGTTGACACCCTTTCCTAATACACTTTTTACGTTGTAGTGCTGAAATTTGTCATGTAGATAAAGGTCTATAAATTTCCTTCATTGTATGATAATTATCCTCCTCATCCACACTACTAAATTTTTTATGCAAATAATCGATAACAACTTTATGAGATTCTAGCCAATCCATACCTATCAAAATGTCATAGGATCCTAGGGAAAGTATATTTAAATTAACTGAGGTATCCAAGTCATTAAAACCTAATAATAACTCTTTAACTATCTTCGTAACTTTCCTTTTTACCTTTGTTGCCAACTATACCAACCATGCATTTTTTTTTGTTTTTCCTTACTAAGTTTACACTTTTCAACTACTTTTGGTGCAATGTAACTTAAACTAGATCTTGAATTGATAAGTATAGAAACATGTATGTTCAAAACTTTACCTACTACTTCCAACATGGTGGATTGATGGTCCACCTGCCGATATTCCAATGAAACATTAACTATAGGGATATTCATGGCTATGTCATTCATAGTAGAAGCTTCCCACAACATGCTAATGGGTTACTATTCCATCCTCCACTGAAATTTTCGATACTCTTTACCCCATTTCTATTGGTTGAACCTCATCTATTGTAATTTTTATCAGTATCACCTCTTGTTCCTTTTCCAAAAGGTGAGGGTTTAAATCCTTTCCTACGTTGATCGATCTTTTCAATTTTTTTTTATTTTTCCAACTTCTACTCAATTTGGATCTTTGTTTAAACAAATGGTAGCACAACTAGGCCTTTATAATTTCTTCATCCATTGTTTAGGAATTTCAAACACAATATTTTCCTTATACACTGGGGGTAAACAACTGATAAAACTGTTTACCTTGACTTTTTCAACTCTTAGGTATGGTACATAGCATTGTGAATTTACAAACTCGGTTACAAATTCTTCCATGGTTAGAAATCATAGTCTCAAATCATTGAATTATTGGGATTTCTCATCATAATATCGTTCTGACATATACATTTTTCAATAGTTTTAAAAAAAATTTCCAACTCAACTCTTTACTACGTATGTTACTGACACTTTTAGCCTCCTTCCACCATAGAGCAGATTTAACAACCAAAATTCTATTGCTTCCTCAAATTCTCCATCAAACATGGGGGGCCTTAATGTTTTGAATTCTCCCTGTAACTCTACAAGTAGTTCTTTTTGTTTCTATGTATTCATTTCATCACCTTTCTTTAAATCCTAGGGGGTTATATAGGAATGCTATTTGTAGTTTCCTCACCACTGCAACTTTGTAGTGCTCCTTTTCTTTTCTTATAACGAACATAAAATAAATATAATAATTAAATTGCTAATGTTACCTTAGTATAAAAAATATTAAAATTCAGAATCAAGTTGCTAATTTTACCTTAGTAATAAAAAATATTTCTATCAAAACTTTCTAACATTCCTAACATTCTCAACTTCTCAACACTGAAAATATTTTACATCTACAATCATACATAAACTTAATAATACATACTTTCATATATTTTGCACCTATAAAAACTTCCTAACATTCCTAACCTTTTGTAACATTCATATATTTGCACCTATCAAAACATTCACTCCTAACATTGCACCTATCAAAATATTCTCTCATAACATTCCCCCATTCCCACATTCACTCCTAACATTAACATTCCCCATATTTCTCATTCTTACATTCATTCATACTTTCATATATTTGCACCTATCAAAAATTCTTAACATTCCTAACTTTTTTTAACATTCATTCATATATTTGCACCTAACATTTCCTAACATTCATTCTTAAAATTCATTCCAAACATTCATATATTTGCACCTATTAAAACTACCTAACATTCATTCATATATTTGCACCTATCTAAACATTCACTCCTAACATTGCACCTATCAAAACATTCTCTCCTAACATTCCCCCATTCCCACATTCACTCCTAACATTAACATTCTTCATATATTCATTCTTAACATTAACATTTCCCATGTATTTATTCTTACATTCAGTCATACATTCATATATTTACACCTATCAAAACTTCTTAACATTCCTAACCTTTCTTAACATTCATTCATATATTTGCACCTAACATTTCATAACATTCCTAACATTCCTAACATTAACATTTCCATATTCATTCCCCATATATTTATTCTTAACATTAGATTGCACCTATCAAAGCATTCATTCCTAACATTCTCCTATTTCCACATTCACTCCTAACATTGCACCTATCAAAACATTCACTTCGAATATTGCACCTATCAAAACATTCACTCCTAACATTCCCCCATTCCTAGATTCACTCTTAACATTGTACCTATCAAAACATTTACTCCTAACATTCCCTCATTCCCACATTCACTCCTAACATTAACATTTACCATATATTCATTCTTACATTCATTCATACATTCACATATATTCATTCTTAACATTAATATTCCACATATATTCATTCTTAACATTAGATTGAACCTATCAAAACATTCACTCCTAACATTGCACCTATCAAAACATTCACTCTAACATTCCCTAATTTCCACATTCACTCCTAACATCGCACCTATCAAAATATTCACTCCTAACATTAACATTCCCCATATATTCATTTGTACATTCATTCATGCATTAATATATTTGCACCTATCAAAACTTCCTAACATTCTTAACCTTTCTTAACATTCATTCATATATTTGCATCTAAAACTTTCTAACATACCTAACATTCTCAACTTCTCAACACTAAAAATATTTTACACCTTCCTAAGATTCATATATTTACACCTATCAAAACTTCATAACATTCCTAATATTTCCTAACATTCATATATTTGCACCTTCCTAACATTCATAACATTCCTAACATTAACATTTCCATATTCATTCCCCATATATTCATTCTTAACATTAGATTGCACCTATCAAAGCATTCACTCCTAACATTCTCCCATTCCCAAATTCACTCCTAACATTCCCCCATCTTCACATTCACTCCTAACATTAACATTCCCCATATATTTATTCTTAACATTAACATTCCCCATACATCCATTCTTAACATTAGATTGCACCTATCAAAACTTTATAACATTTCTATCACTCTCAACTGCTCAACAACAAACATACACAAATTTAATAATTTACATACATTCATATATTTGCACCTATCAAAACTTTCTAACATTCCTAACCTTTACATATACATGTATATAATCCAAAAAACAATATCTAAGGTCAATGCACATTTATATGATCCAAAAAAAGCATCATGAACATGTGAGTTCAATGTACATGTCTATAATCCAAAAATTATGTACATGTGAGTTCAATGTACATGTATATAATCCAAAAATTAAGCTCCTTGATGTCCAAATCAACTACAATATATATATCTACATAAAAAGAACAATATAAATAATTCTCTAAATGGAAGTCCACCACTATCCTCGACTAGGGTCTTCCCTTAGACTCGTAACAATCTGCAACATGTATAAAAATAGATTATGAATATCATAAATTATTTAAAAAACTTTAAACCAAAATCAAAACATTAAAACATTAAACTAATATATCGAAGAACAATTCAATTATTAACAAAATTATCTCCAATTCTCTATCATCCAATAGAGTCTTCACTTTGCCTCTAAAAGGTGGAGTAGACCCAAGCTACAACATATATAAAAACAATTTATAAATCTTACAAATTATTTAGACTATTTTAAACCAAATTCAAAAAAATTAAATATTAAACTTACAATTCCAACACTATCATCCAATGGAGTATTTCCTTTTCCTGGAAAAGATCGAAGAGACCCAAGCTTCAACATATATAAAAGCAATTTACAAATGTCAAACATTATTTAAACTATTTAAACATATATATATGAGAACAATTCAATTATGAACAAAATTACCTCAGTGCCAATATCCACATCCATCAAAGAACCTATATCTTCACCTCAAATTTCAATATGTTCTCTTGCCTTAAAATTTAAATTTTGTTAATAAATAAATCATAGTAAAAGCAAAAAATATTAAGCTTAGCAATTAACTTAAAACCAAAACAAAAAAAATAAAACATTAGCTCACAATATATGAAAAATCATCTAAAAAGTTTGAATCTAATGAAACCTGCATAGATAAGTCAAATTAACAATAAGATACATAGTTAAATTTAAAAACAAAAAAAAATTTCTTTCAAACATTTTAAATATAAATGTGTAAATTTTACATTTATATAAAAAAAAAATATAAATGTGTAAATTTTAAATATACCTCTCCAAAATGCTCTTCTACATTTCCAGTATTTTGACTAGTGGAGACTCCAAAATTATGTTCATTTAACAATCGAGAAAACTGAACACAATAAACATTTACGTAACGTATTTATTACTATACATCAAAAAATAATTTATCATACATAGATATAATGTAACAAAAAGTTTAATTCAAAATAAATAAATAAAATTAATAGATTGAAAGTACACAAACCTCTCCTATACTTGACATGTCATTAGATATTCTATCCAAAGCTATATTACGACAAAGCTTGGCATAGGCCTTTAGATCTTCAATTCCCATACAATATAACTCATCATTTGTTTTGTAAACAAAATCTTGCCGAATAGTGGCTTGAGCCCTCTCTCAACTCAATCCAACATCAACTCCTACAAATGCCAAAGTCAAACCTTCGGCAACATTATGCCTTGGAGTTGTCCCAACCTATGATGTGGGCTCCATCTCCGATTTGTAAGTCACAAGCCTAGGTGGACGAGATATCGGAGGTGGAGGTCGAATAGTACTGGGATCTCTAATGGCACCTTTTCCATTGCATATCCTCCCCTTTCCAACTCCATAAAACTTGGAATGAATATTAGTATATTCTGGCTTCATTCCTAAAAACAATTCAACATAAAAAAACCTAGCAAAATAATTAGGAACCTCATCATTCGATGGCAACCGACCATAGGCTGCAAGGAACCGATCATATAAAAAATGTGCAAGTTCAGGGTGCTTAAAATATTGCACTTTCAATGCTTTCCACTTTAGGCCCTCTTTGAAGTTGAACATTGAGTTGGCTTGTTCTCTAGTCACTCTCTCCTTCACAACAACCCACTTGTCTAGACCCATCACTTGTGCCATTCTTCTTTGCATCAAGGAAACAAAACCATCTGTTGTTGGTCCAAGATCCTCATATACCTCAATGAATTTTTGTAATGATTGTAAAACCATCTCTATACTTTATTTGTTCTCTGGAGCAAGATACAAACTAGAAAGATCGTTTTGTAGCATGTCATAGTGAGCCCTACAACTTTGAAGGGTCGTTTGTTGAAGACCACTTTCCCATGGAATCTCCTCCCATAAATTTGATGGATAGGTCGTAATGGGTGTACAACCCTCAGCTAGTTGGAAATATTGCGTCCTTTCTCAACCTTCGCCACCCTATGTAGGATGAAGAGCCTCTTGTGAACCTTGCTCTACTTCCACACTTGTCTCCTGTACAGAAGGTTGAGATCCACGTTCACCCATAGATGATAAGGGGGAATCATCTCTACCATTATCACCATCTTGATGATCAAATGAATGTGAACTATACAATAAGCTTGAATTCTGAGGTCAAGTCGATAATCTTCGATTTTAATTTTGGACACCAACTCCCGAAGAATGTGATGACCTCCTACGCTTCTATTTCAAAGGCTACTCTATTTCCATTGGATATGATATCTACAAGTTTACACAAATATCAATTTCTACATGTTAATTAAGCAACTTCAAAGACCTAGCTACTATAAAAACTAAGATTTCAATAAGGACCTAGATATCCCTAATATTATCTAATAGTTCTTTAAATGATTAAAACTAATTTATTATCTGTTTCCATTTGATATGATATCTACAAGATTACACAAATCAACTCATATCATATTCAAATTCTACATGTTAATTCCTCATCTTCAAAGACCTAGCCAGTGCCTAGCCACTAAAAAACTAAGTTTTTAATAAAGACCTATATGTCCTTAACATGATCTAATATATCAAATCATAACATATTCAAATTTTGCATGTTAATTTCTCAACTTCAGAGAACTAGCTACTATAAAAACTAAGTTTTTATTACCTAGATGTCCCTCATATTATCTAATAGTTATTAAAATGAAAATAGCTACACTATTGTTGGATGTATGAGAAATAAATGTAGCAATCTTTGTGTTTTTGATGTGTTTTAGATTTTTAAAACTACATTTTTAATAAAGACCTAGATGTCCCTACTATTATCTAATAGTTTTTAAAATGAAAATAGCTACACTATTGTTGGATGTATGAGAGATTAACGTAGCAATATCTGTGTTTTTGATTTATTTTAGAATTTTAAAATTAATGGAAACAATATCATCAAATAAGAAATTAAAGCTAAATTTCTTTATGTTTACTACAAAAATTTTCATTATTCCATAAAATCATAAAAAATCCTTATGCTAAGTAAACTGATCAGAGTTAGAGTTGATGAACTCTGCATGGACATAGTTCCTCGACTTTGTCTACATGGACAGAGTTCATCGAATCTGTCCATGGACAGAGTATTCATTCATGAACTCTGTCCATGGACAGAGTTGATGAATGTATATCTTCCTTATAATACCTATGAACTAAGATTAAAGTTTAAAAAAATGCACAATATCCTAATATAATAGTAAATATAAACAGATAACTAATAAGCATTATACAAGTTATATGTTTCTTTTGTGATTTAGATTAAAAACACATAAGATCAAACATATCAGTAATCAGAAAATTTGATGTTTTATGTGTAATAATGTTTTTTTGTTTCTGATTTATATAAAACGTACTAAAATATGTTTTGCTAAGTAAAGTTGTTAAAGAAAGAGTTGATGAACTCTGCATGAACTACGTTTTTCTAAGTATAAAAAAGTATTCTAAGGCAAGTGCAAGTACTTACCTACTCTACAGATAGACACTACTACTAGCTACTAGATACCTAGTCGTTATAGATTTGTTAGAGAGAGTATCACTATTAAATATAGATAGAGCTTCTATTTCTTCTTCTGCACTCATGTTCAATTTCAATACTGACTGCTATAAATCAGCTATTGTGATTTCATGGATTTATCACATCAGATGGAAAGGACATATAGATTTCAACTCGCACTAAGGCGAGCGACTAGGGACTGACTACATAGGCCTATGAATTCCCCCCCATTAGTCCAGCCTATCCCTATGGTTTTACGTTACACTTCTAGTTGTTTTGGTCTCCATCACCATAAGAAGATAAAGCAATTCTTTCTTTAAATTTTCCTTTCTGTACCTAACATTTTCTCTCTATGTTTTGGAAAAGCATGAAATGGAAATGGAACTTAATGCAATGCATCATGGAATAAGATAGTCATAAAGTGCCATGGGACTTATACTTCGGCTAGTAGTTGTATGGACTAAAGAAAGTAGTAGAGATTATGGACAAAACTATATAGTTATTACACTATAGCTGAAGTTGTGACTTAGGCAAGATGTGAAATGAAAAGGTTCTGAAATCCTGTCCCCTACCAACGAAAAAACATAAAGAAATAAGTTGTTTACTTGGGGGGTTGATCAACTCTATCCATTTGGACAGAGCTAATCAGCTCTATCCATTTGGATAGAGCTGATCAGCTCTGTCCATTTTGAAAGAGTTGTTCAACTCTGTCCAAATGGACAGAGTTGTTGAACTCTATCCATTTGGACAGAGTTGCTCAGCTCTGTCCATTTGGATAGAGTTGTTGAACTCTGTCCAAATAAAGAGAGTTGATCAGCTCTGTCCAAATGGATAGAGTTGAATAGCTCTGTCCATTTGGACAGATTTGTTCAACTCTGTCCAAATGGACAGAGCTATTCAACTCTATCCATTTGGACAGAGTTCATCAACTTTGTCCATTTGGACAGAGTTCAACAACTCTGTCCAAATGGATAGAGCTGATCAACTCTATCCAAATGGATAGAGTTCAACAACTCTGTCCATTCCCTTAGGTTCCTTGTTTGTCATGTCAAGGTCAATGCCAAGCTGCGGAAATAATTTGTACTCTCTCTTTTCCAGATATGGAGCCACAACACTTCAATGTCTACTAGATTGCAAATGGAATTATGACTAGTTGTTCCCATATTATAAATGAAACTATGACAAAACTGTCAGTGACAAGAAAAAGTAAGACAGCCTTGTACTCTTATTAAATACTAGAGTATCAATGCTACTCTTTAACATTTATCTTATTCAACTAAGATTCATACAACACTTTACAACTCTATCAACGCCAAAAAAACTGTGAGATCAATTCAGTGACAGTTCAAGTCGATCTAACAACAATAAATCAAAATTTTCTAATTAATAAAGGAATAAGCAACGAGATCGTTGTTGTTGATAAAGAAATCAACTGCCTGTACAATCTCATGTAATTAATTCCCAACTAAAGCAGTCTCATAAATTCTAAAAGATTATACTGTTCTTCCACATAAAAGATAACATCCTAATTAAATCGTCTACAATGGGACAGTGAAGTATATTAACCACGACATTGCTATCAGCTATAGAAAAACATAATTTTTCATTTTAACAGCATGAACATTTAATAGAGATTATTTCTGATCTATGCATTTATATAACCAAATTTCAGAACAATAGACATAACAATCATTTACAATGAACACATGACTTTGATTTAATTACAATGAACACACATATTTACCTGCCAATGGGTAGCACAATAAGACCACACCACAAAAAGACCACGAACACCTCCACAAACAGACTTCCACACCGAACAGACCTCCGTGAAGCGACCTCCATGAACAAACCCTCACGTCGAGATGAAACTAGACAGGTAGAGGAGTACAACATGGCAGATGTAAACATTAGAAGGTTGGGTGACATGGAGGGGGATGACAAGCAACGACCAACCAATCAGGTGGCGAGACGAGACGAGTGGCGAGATGGGTGGCGGGAGGATGAGGACGACGACAAATCGCTGCATGTGAAAACAACGACAATGAGGCCGCAGCTGACCTTATATGGTGAAAAATTATTGGCCAAACAATTATTCGACTGAATAGTTATTCAGCCAAATAATTGTTCGGTCGAATAATTGTTCAGCCGAATACGTATTGAAACGCTGGTAAAAATTATTGGACGGCAATCCATTTTGTCAAATTAAACGGTTACCATTAAATTTTATTCGACCGAATAAAGGATTTGTTATTTAGTTGAATAACTATAATTATTTGGCTGAATAACTCCATTATTCACCTGAATAAATATATTTATTCAGCCGAATAATGCCCGCTATGTTGTTTGGGCACTTGATTCTCACAGAAGTGTTACCCAACTTCATGTTTTCACCCTAAACTATCATGTTACTGATAAGCTATTGTAACATCTTGGAAAAATTTGTATTCTATAGAATTAAAGAGTGCGTGCAATCATAGAAGCCCATACTTCCCTTATATTTGGTCATTTTGGTGTAGGAAACATAGTAGCTCAAGTTTAGAGGTATTGTTATTGGACTAGATGGAAGAAAAAGCATCCAAATATGTAAAGGGATGTGTTATATGTGCTACCAGTAAGCCAAGTAATAGAAAAATGGTCTTGTACACTCCAATTCTTGTTCCTTCTCATCAATGGGAAAGTGTGTCTATGGAATTTATGGGAGGGTTTGCTATCTCTAAGGAAAGTCATGATTACTTATATGTGGTTTTGGATAGGTTTAGTAAAATGTGCATTTTAATGCCTTGTAAGAAGCATATTACAATAGAGTTGATTTCTCAATTATTCTTTCAAAATGTTTGGGTTCACTTTGGGTTACCCACTTCCGTTGTATTGGATCGAGATTGTCATTTGATTGGAAAGTTTTGGTCAACTTTGTGGGAACTTACGGACACCAAATTGAAGAAAAGTAATGCTTTTCATCCACAAACTGACGAACATATTGAAGTAATCAATTGCACAGTAGTACAACTACTCCAGGGGTATTGTGCTAAGCATCCTAAGATTTGGGATGAGCACTTACATTATGTACAACATGCCTACAACTGTTCCATTCACTCTTATACACAAAGCTCTCCATTTCATACATGCTTTGGGTATTTTCCAAAGTCTCCTTTAGACTTTGTATATGGAAAAGATTATGTGGAAGATGGACAAGTTGATGCAGATAAAGCTTTAAAGTTCATTTAGATTCAATTGGTGCACCAGGAAGTGCAAGAACAACTGGATAAAATCTAAACCAAATACAAAACCAAACATGACAAGCATCATGTGGACCATAATTTCCAAGTTGGTGATCAAGTTTGGCTTCATATAAGTAAATAGCGATTTTAAGGTGAAGGTAAAAATCTTAAACCACTCAAGTATGGACCCTTCACAATATTGGATAAAGTTGGTAATAATTCTTTAATGCTAGATCTACCTCCATACATGTGGATGTATTCTATTGTAAAGGTAGAAAATTTGAAATTGTATGAGCCTCCATTACTCATGGATCAAGAGGAGGATGTTCATGCTACTTATATTGATGAATTTTCACTTGGGTATCTTGTTGAGTTGCATGAAGATAACATTCTTGAGAGGAGGTTGAGGACATAATGAAGAGGAGATGTGGAATATATTTATGTGGGTCTTAAAGTTATGCATCCAAGCAAGGCATTATGGATAGAGATTAGAAATGTTAGGGAGTTGTACCCTCAGTTGTTTACTGAGTAATTTCAAGATTTTGGTGGCTCAAAAACGTCTAGTGGGGGTAGTGGGTTGATCTAGGTGGATACACCAAATAAGCGAAAAATTAAAGTCTTCAAATGTTGATCAGATGCACACAACTATATATATCTCACTGAGAGATTTACAATGATACCAATTTAATAAAAAATAACTTTATACATGTAATACATTGAGTCTTGAAGTTTTGATACATGGACCAATCATCTGTTAACACATGGTAGGAGGAAATAGGGTCTAGTTTGGAATTTTGAATCGAAATCGTCGATATCAAAACATCAGTAGAGAAGGTGTATGATGTGTGGAGTTTCGCCTTATGAATTCTGCAATCTAGATCATAACAATCAAGATCAGAACGTCGATAGAGAAGGTGCGTGCTATGTAGAGTTTTGACTTTCGACTTCCACAATTGGGATCATAATAGTCAATATCAGAACATCGATAGAGAAGGTATGTGTTGTGTGGAGTTCTGACTTCCAAATTTCATAGTCGATATTAGAAATGTCAGGATCAAAACAATTGGCATTAGAATGGTCTAGATTGGCATAGACGATGTCGAAAGATCGATATCTATGGTCCAGGATATCTACAGTTGATATACATCAACGTCCGAAATTGAATATGGAAGTTAGGATTATAGTTTTTTTTTTAACTGGACAAAGACATTTTAAGCATGAATATTTGACTTGATCCATAAGTTGTGCCTTTAATATCATGAATTTGATATTTGTTACTATCCTAAGTGATAATTTGGGGAAAAGAAGCCACTTTCATACCCAATTGTCTGAAGCACCTACGGATCCATAAACCAATCTAGTTCACTATTTAACCATGTTACTTGGATGTTGATGGGGGACAAAAAAAGATACAGACAAAAAAATAATTCATTGAGCAATCTTGTTTAGAGAGCCTATTCAATTTGAAGAATTTCAAAATTGATAGTGAGAAGATTGACCACTCTGTTCATTGCCAGTACATGAAGCTGTAGAATGGTTCTAAGGTGGTTTTGTCCAGCACATGAGATAAGTTATCATATAGCATGTCAGGGGAGGTCCTTGGAAAAGATAATTAAGAATTGGTGTAGTCTATAAGTAACATATATAATCTATGAGAGTTCTCTGTAATTTCACAGCATTTGAAGCAATTAATTGTAATGGTCCCATTGTAAGCTAAGACCTGGAGATGTAGGCCTAGAGTTCTGAACTCCATTATCAATTAGAAGTATTCAATTTAGGGTTTCCATTTTTGTTTATTCGCATTACTTTTATTGTTTGCATTCTATTTAAAGAATTTCCATTTCTAAAGTCTTCTCCAAATAATTTACTATTTTAAAATCATTTACACATAATTCATGGTTAAAAATATCTTGTAATATTTAGATCATTTTCCCACTTGCAGACTCTCTTCCCTTACTTCTAGATTACTTTACTTTTACACCTTCTTAAAAATCTATAAAAAAATCCCTTTATGCAAGTCATACACTCCCTATACATGGTATCCCACATGTACATCTCCTAACAATGTACTAGAGTGTGTATGCATTTACTTGGGCACACACACACACACACACACACACACACACACACACACACANATAACTTGCCTAACTTCTATAAATACCTATGTAAAGTATAAAAGAGGAAAAAGAGAAGAAGAGAGGGAGGATAATTTGTCTAAAGTATCATTGTCTTCTTATTTTATCCTTACAATCCACAAACGTTTGTCTCGGTATGCAATCTCTTCCTCATATCCGAAAAGTTTTGTTCCTAACAGTCTTCACTCTCTCTGTCTACAAGAAAAGGAATCAAACTTGTATTGGATGAAGCAGGTAGAAATATATTTGCAAGTGTATGGCCTAAGTGGAGGAACTCATATATCAGTTTTAAAACAGTGCCGCAACAAGTTACAAGTGATATTATTTCATGTATTTGATGTTTATGTTATAATGATTTGTATTTTCCATCCAATTAAGTGTGTTCAGTTTATATTTATGAAAAACCTAATTTTTAAATGCAATAATCATTATATTTATAGTCAATTACTTTATTAATTTATAACCATCTATTGTTGTAGATCATATATCTATTTATTATAGGCGATCGAAGGAGTAGTTAGATATAAAGGTTCAAGAAGAGGAAACTTTATAAGATGTTGGAATCCATGTTGGTTTCTTAACTTTCTTGTTTGTTTATATTGGTTGTAAATAATTGATTGGTTGTTTCTTTTCCTGGATAAAGAGTTGTTAGTAAGGCCAATTTATCTGTGATTGTTCTGACCCAAGACCATTAGGGTATTTTTTCCCGAAACAATAGTCTCCACAACATGAATGTGGTTTGTATAAATTTGACATTTTGAGGTATCATAAAGCTACAATTTAAGTTGTAGATTTGATGATTTTTTTTAAAGATCTAATATATCTATCTTCATAGGCCCAATTTGTAAAATTGCTCCAGATATGTGTAAATGTAAAAATCACTTGTGAAGAGACTTAGTTTCTTGAAATATTTTTAAATTGATATTTCATTTATGATTGAGGGTTTCAACTCTAAATTATGTACAATCTGATCTCTTTTCTGAGAACTAGCTATCTCCGACTATTATTTTTTGTAATCAAAGTTTTGTATATTTTCTTCAGATTTATGTAAATACGGAAATCTATAGTTGTTTTATTGAGGCTCCATGCAAAAATTCAACAAGTATGTAAAAGTGAAACCTTCCAAATCCTTCTATATGTCGTCATAAGTGAAGCAACTCTGTTCTGGTCTTCACCAAATTGCATGGTCAATCAGACAACAATCCCTCATGATTTGGAATCTCATGCATCTTCTGCAATAAACTACAATATGGAGTGATGCACCCATAATTCAACAACTTAGTGATGACATAAGTATTTTCTCTCAAGTACTGTCATTTTGTAAAGTTCTCATGAGATATATTGTCTTGTGATAGTGATCTACTTCTAATTTCAACAGTGATCTACTACAATCTATCATGATTTGCATATGATCCTCCACACAACAACTGACCTCTTATCAACAATATGAACCAATGACAACACTTTGGTTTCTACGAAGCGGTGAGCATGGATCCGAGTGAAATCTATGTGGTTCCCACAATCAAATCAATCCACACATATATGATATGGTATAAATAATAATTCGTTGCATTCACAAATCAACACATAGATTTACCAACAACAATGTGCAATATGACCAAGGATCAAATTTGAAGGGTAGGGTCCTATTTCAATTTGAAGGGCTATGATATATTGAACCCTTCAATGATGACATGTTAAAATAAACTATTCTTTTCATTTGAAAATGTAATAGTAGATCAAAATAACATTGTATATCAAAAGCAATGTAATCAAATTATTCAATATGATGAAAAAGATTGCATTGTTACATTCTATGGTTTTTAATAAACAATGTCTAACTCAGGAATCCATATGAAATAGATATAGAGGAAACTTAAGAAACATAAAAAAATACCTTGCAATATAAAGAGATGAATTGAAAAACATTTATAACCAATTGAGATTTAGTAGGCAAGTAATAAAATTTCTAACAGAAAATTCAAGGTTGGATGAAAATGAAATATAGTCTATACAATGTCCAATGAACATAGAGATCTATAAATAAAAAAAATTGAGTGAATCTAAAAAATATGTTCATGAATACCAAAACTATTATTTTGAATCACTCAATAACAAACTTCACTCCTTTCCAAGTAGAAAATAACTACTAATAAAATAACACAAAACATATTCTTGTGATGCAGGTACCTAAAAAATCATTCATCCATAGGAAAAACCCAACCATTATTGAGCTCAATTGACAGAAGGAATCCATTTATATATATCTATGGTTTCTTATCTCTGTGAACCAAAGGAGAGACATACTCCCTTAGAGAAAATAATCATTAGAGGAAGTGTCTTTTTTGTCTCTAGTGGATATGCACACTTAAGCAGGTTGGCGATGATGTTAGGGATGATGTGTCCTTCCTTTTCTCAAGAAAAACCTCTAGAGTCTAAAGAGGGTATGATATACCTAATAAATGAATAGGGAAGTAAAGGGTGGAAGTATCATAGGCATGTGTCAATGGTGATATTGGAAACAACTCGAACAAGGGTTGAACTCAATAATGGAAGAAACTTGAGAAAGGGTGAAGAGTTAATCCAATTCAAACTTGTGATTTCAATAGGAATGGCTTAAGGCACCTCTTCCCCTTGAATCATAATTTACAGAACAAATGACAACCTTATTCGATCATCATTCCTGCAAACGTTGATAGTGATATCCAATCATAAGGTAAGTTTTTCTCCTATGATTTTTGCATTATTTTTGGGGGCCTTAGAGTAGTACATTCATCACTATGTAAATACCAATGAATCCATTCGATATAGATTGATTAATATTTTGGTAAAGTATCCATATCGACCATTCACAAACCCAATGAAAGAGGAAGTGACCCACCATCTCTCTTACCAACATGAATATCCATGTCTCACTTTTCAAAGATGAAGTACATATTGATACAAAACTGATCCAGGAACTTGCTCCAACATGGGCCTTGATAATTATGTGTGTTCTCCTACCTAACTAGATAACTCTAGTGAGTCTCGATTTAAGCCAAGAGCTACTTGTGCCTTGGCATGATTTCCCTCCCACTATCTGGCTACCATAACTATAGCATGTATTAAAACATGAAATTGAAATAGCCTTGAGAATCAATGGTGATAGTGGAAGTAAGCACAATGTAAGTAGGGACGACGAGTTTGTAAATTAGAATAATGATAAACCAAATTTTGGACTTTAAAACCACTTAAGTTATAAACTTTCAACTTTCATATTTACATTTCCAAGATAGAAAAACCATTTGATTAACCAAAATTCCAATTCCACTTTCATAATCACATTTCCAAATTCCGATAACCATTTGATTGACCAAAGTTCTAAATCCAGATCCTATAATCCAATCACACAGCTACATTAATTATAAACTAGTACAAAAAATGATGAATCAATTCTAATTCTGATTTATGATCACCCAATGCACAATTTAATACTACATTATGTGATTGCATTCTCTATTAATACATTACTTATTCACCTTACTAGTTGGGATTTGAGAAGGAATAGTTGTCAAGCTACGTTAAGTGTTTGAAGCATGTTGTCCGTCAATTTAAACTATTATAACCTACTGAAACACAACCATCATTAATGCATTTATTTTCTACTAGGATACTAGCTTACCACAATATACTGTCAATTAATGATTTATTTGCTACTAGGATACCAACTTACTAGAGGTGATTGCCAATTAATGCTTGGAAGTTAGTATTGCAGTGATTACTGGTCATAACATTATGGAAAAGAGTGGAAAGTTATAGACTGTAAGCATTTATGGATAACATTTGTCAATATGATAAAAATTCTCCATAAAATTTAACCTATGAGAAAAAACTATCAAATCACCTTATTTTGAGAAGTTTTCTCATTCAAATCCCTTCATTTTAGAAAATTTTTCTAATAGAAAATTGCAAATTAGATCGATACTAAAAGAGCATGTAACTCTAAATTCCACACATCATAAATGACTCTTCTTAGATTTTGGAAATATTGTTGTACCATTCTCGTCATTAATATATTGATATACAGTCTCAGTCAATTATGCTCCAAGCATCCAGACTCTTGACCTAGCCATAATTGATGAAATCATGAGTCCATGGCTAGTAGTGCAACCAACTTACATTATAGCACATGCCCCATCAAACAAGTGATCATTGTTGCATACGAAAAACTCGACATAGCTTTGCAAAACATGGTTTTGGAGTATTTGATCCCTAAAATAAGATAAGGTTTTGGAGTAGAATTTTGAAGACTCGCACAATATCATGATGGCCTTTGGCCTACATCAATGGCAAAAATTCCCATATACAAATCCAAGAAAATGGATGCTATTATGAAAGGAAGAGTAGTAATGAAAATGCAACCATACTATGATCCTAGGAAATGAGAATTTAAGTCTTCTTTCCAAATGCAACTATGTTAAAAACAATTATTTAATTATTAGATCATATCAATCATGTTATCAATAATAGCCTACATATGTGTTATACTGTGAAATGGCACTTCTTCGTTCGAGTACTGACATTGAGAATGTCGGTACACAAAATGACATATGGATTGAAGTTGCCAAAAACCTAGAGATGAAGATGTTATAGCCTGTTTTTGTTTCTCATTTCAAAGCATTTCCTTGTTTTTAAAGCATGGTCTTTCTTTCATTTTTATGTTTTGACTTTAGTTTCTTTTAAATTTTTCATTGATTTTATCCTTATACTTATAGTTGATTTAATAGGTTTCTTCCAATTTTGGTTTTACTTAGTGAAATTTATGGTTTCGAGGGGCCTGTAGAATGTATATATGAATTAAAGGTTCTAAAAAATATCATAAGGTTTTATTTAAAGTCATTTAACCAAAGTTTAACCCTTTGTTGTGAGTTTTGTTTTAAAAATTATTAAAACAGATATTCTTGTAGCGCAAGCTCAGAAAAGGTAAACACGCGCACTACAAGAAAATAGTGCTATTTGAAAAATCATGATTTTGGCTCGAAATTTTCAAAATTCGTGAATAGGAGAAGTCTTTCACACCTGTTGATGAGTTTGATATGTGTTTTCAGCCATAGTAATCATTGTGACAAGTGTTATGAGATCAGGCAAGGAATCATTTGGGTGAGTTGTGGTTGTTTGGAAGTTATGATATACAGAGTGGTGGAACCATAATGATTATTCACGATGAGGAAAATTTTCCATTAGCTATGCATTTCCTGAATGCATGAAGACTATAGAAGTCATGGCAAGACCTGGCAGTTTGTGATTGAAGATTGAAGAAGGTCGACAATTTAGGGTTTTGCAGGGTAACTGTTTAGCACTATCGTGGTAGTCAGAGATGGACTTAAGAATGAAATTGGACACCTGGGAAGACATGAAAGCATATTTCTAGCAACTAAATCCATTATTCAGACAGAAGCAAGATGGTTAAATTATTTTGAGAAGATTGATGGACATCACAAATAAGTTTCATATAAGTTTCCTCAGGGATTGGATAATGACATAGTTACTTTTGACACCCTAAAGATTGAGTTGACCAGAGAGATAATAGCAGTGGCTATAGGGATCACTGATGAAGGTGAATATTGGTTCAAGAAGGTACCTTTTACCTTTGATTCATATAATTACTCACTTCCCAATGTTGTTGCGGACTGAGGTAAAGGATTGCATATCTAGAAGTTCAAACCAGAGTGGAGAGAACCAATTAAAATTCTACAAAGTTATGTAACTTGTGAAGGAAGATATGCATTTGTATTTAAGTATCATTTCATGTTTTTGCAGCATCTAAATCATGAAGCAAAGATGAACCTTCCTTTCTTTTTCCTAAAGAGTCTACAAAAGATTTCTAAAAGAGTAAAAGAGCATCAAGACCATACTAAACAATCGATATTTCATCATGGTTTGATAAAGCTAATCATAAGTACTGTGCTCCAAAAGAAGGAAAAAACCTGGGACTATTTTCTATTCTGGTCTAGGTTTCAATCTGAGAAAGAAGACCAATCAAAGAAAAGGAAACTGAACAAAGGACAAAATTTAGTCAAGAAATTGAAGAAAAAGGTCATAGTCGAGATAGAAGAAGATAGTGTGCAAGGAAAGTCTGTGACCCAAAGGGATGAAAATGAACAACAAAATAAGGTTGAGGAAGATGAAATATCAAAGGGTAAAATGCAGGATTTAGAGCATGTATAAGGAAAACTTCATGAAGAAGTAAATCAGGGAGTAGACGAAAGTTTGATAGACTAGGAACAAGTCCCTATGGGAGTATAGTCAGAAGATAAGAAAATTCCATTGATTGATGAAGCTAGGGTTGACACTAAATGAGATTTACAGGAACAGTTTGAAGAAGGGTTAATGTCATGAGGAATCAAAAGAAAGGTAATTCAATTAGCATCTGTAAAACACCAAGGAAAAACTTTGAGCATGCTGGGGGAGATTGGGGTAGGTTGAAGGCCTAAGACTAGACCCAAGAATACATTGAGATTGAATATGAAAAAATTGCTAAACCCTAAGTTAGCTCAGAAGAAAATCACAATGATAAAAGAATCTCCATCCCAAGAAGAGGTAGAAGAGATTGAAGGTTTAAATGTAAAAGAGATGAAGGGTAAGAAACAGGTTATTTTAGAGGATAAGTTAGCCTTAACTGAAACTAAAATATCAGATATGTTAAAATAAGTTTGAAGGAAAGTAGTTTTAGACCATCATCAAGATGATTCAATGAAGCAACATTCAGTCATAACAAGTTTTTGTGCAGAGAAAGAAAAGATTGCAGAACCATCAACCCAATGCATTTTTGAAGTTAATGAGTCTCCAGGGGCCCCTGCAGCTATGACAGAGGAGCAAGAGGACGATGAAGAGATATTTAAGAAATTTAAGATCCCTTGGATGCTGGAAGGAATGCATCCAGTCATAGAAGGAAAGTGTATTGATTCATAGAATGAAAATTTACAGAGAAGTATTAAACATAATAAATACTGGATAGAATACCTACATGAAACAAATGAGGGATTAGTGGCTACTAACAGAAGATTAAGAGAGGATTTAGAGGAGGTCAATAGCCATTATCAAGAGTTAATTGCAGTCTCTAATGAAGCTTTGAAAAGGAAAAGACAGACACAAAGTCTGTATGCAGAATGGAAGCAAATTGTTCAAGACATAACATAGCAAAATCAGGACCTTTCAAAAAGAGTTGAAGACCTAGAAGCTGACCATCAAAAAACAAGAAGGAAGACTCAAGCATTGGAAGGGATAGCTCTTTTGGTAGAGGCTGCTAAAGATTTGTAAAATGCTTTAAATGATAGTGGTTTTTAGTTAGTATTTGTAAAAAGTTAGTTTAATATGTATGACTCTATTTTTGTTAAGTAATTCGGTAGTATGACCTAAAAAGCAATTTTTCAGTTATGTAACTGTTTTTGGGTAACTAAGATAAAAGTAAGATTGAAGAAAGACTGAAGGTTCAAATTTTTGTACAAGGGGAGGCTGTTAGCTAATATTCAGAGCTAAGTTTCAAAAACTCTTATGTATTTTGAATTACTGATTATGGTATATATGCAAACTATAAGCCCTGTTTATCTTATCTACGGGTTTCATTTCTGATTGGTTTAATCACTCAGTTTATAAATTCATTTCCTGTTTAATGTTATTTCTCATGAAATGCTTGTGAGTTGTAGATGAAATTCAGTAATGTGTTTACGTTATGTTCTATGCTTCATATATGATATATCTCAGTATTTCATTGTTGCATGATTTAGTGTTTGTCTTAGCCTTATGAGTTTTTTACCCTCTTGTTTACAAACTGCACAACCAAAACCCTAAAAAACCTGTTTTTCATAATTTGATTTATTGAGATTGTGTTGGTTTGTTCTTTAGTAGTATGAGAACAATTTCAGGCACTAACATAAGATATGCCTTGATACAAATTATTCCTTCCATTCTTGTCCATGTTTTTGAATGATCTTACCCTGTAATAAAAAAACCCGCAGGTAGTCACATATGAAACCTGCGGTTAGATGATCACAAGATGTATTCGTGGGTTTCCTTCACAAGAGTCATGATCCATTCACAACCTACTAGTATATGTACCTGAGGTTACATTAAGACAAAAAATAAAAAATAAAAACATGATTAGTCAGGGACAGTTGGGTTCAAAATCATAATGTCCCCAACCTCCCTAATCATCCTAACTTTTTTAACTCCCATTGATCACCAAGTATAATAGAAGGAAGGGGTAGAGGAAAGGGTAGGATCTTATAAGAGAAAGGTTATGCTAGAGGAATACCTTTGGGGATTGGAACAAAATAACTCATTCCTTGGTCGGCAGAGGAGGCTTGTTTCAGATAGAGGTTGTATCATTCCGTGCTACTTATTAATAAAGAGATATTTTCTTCCACAATTGGTGCATCAATGTTCTTATGTGTTATGATTTATAAAATATATTCTCATTTTATTTATATGTAGTTGTAATGTTTCATTTATCTTTATATAACATCTAAAATTTTTGTAGGAGGTTATCTATCTCTTTTGTAGGTGTTGAAAACCTTGGAGCTTCTGGAGCATTTGGAGAAAGGCTAAAAGATAGGATTAGCTTTCATAAATAAGGTGCAAGTGATTTATGCCCTAATATTCTTATAAATATCTCTAGAATGTTGTATGTTTGCAAGTTATACATTTGTACGTTGGTGATCCTATACCCTTGTGTCATAAGGTAGAATCCCTCAACAACAGAACTGGCGACTCCATTGGGGAGTCTAGCTTGTTTTGAGTATCTTCCATAGGTTTTCCAGTAGTCTGCTCTTTCTATTTATGTAAGTGTCTTGCTTTTATTTTGCTTTCATTCAGCAGTAGGGTGTTCTTAGGATCCATGGGCCATTATTTTTTCCTTTGAAAATTTTTGGTTGTAATCACGAGTTTCTAGTATATATAGTCACGGTTGTAAGTTGTATTCATGGGTTGACTATACATACAGGCGCGGTTCATTCACGGGTTGTTTAAGTAATAGTTGCGGTTTCCTATAAGGTTAGGTCAGTGTTCTAGGGTTGTCCCCATTTTTAGCATTTTGACTCCTTGGGTACCTGTAGGGTTTCTTCTTTAGCATTGTGTTGTGCTATTAGTAAATGCATTTCACTGTTAATTGTTGATCAAGTGTCTTTTTGGGTGAGTTAGCTTTGAACCTCTGTGTGTGAGTGGTTTAGGTCTTTCCTTCTTGGATTTTTGGTTCAAGTGCTAGTGTCTTTATAGGTTGTTGTTCTCTGTCAGTCCTTCTAGTGCACTGGTATGCCTCTGATTGCTTGGGTAGTGGTCTAGGTTTGTCACTTTTACCAAGTTTTGTTCTACTTGTATTTTGATTCAGTAGTTCATTCCATTTAGGATTTGAGTCATCTTTTTTTTTCTTTTCAAAGATTGTTACTTTAAAGATATGAATGTTATCACTTGCATTTATACATGTTCAGTTATATTAACTTACTCAGTTTCATTCATTTGCATCAAAATTTGAGTTTTTTTAAAAGAAAAACAAAAAAGGAAATTGTAGTTGTATAGTTGCATAGTTAGCCCTAGTTTTCCATTATTTTCAGAAAACAAAAATATAAAAGTCTTTTGTTTTTTCAAATTTATTTAAAAGTTTCATTCGTTTCATAAAAAGAAAAAGGAAAAAAAGAATTGTTAATAGAATTTATTTTTAAGTTTTGCATCATATTTTCTTTCACATGTTGAGTCAAAATATCATTGAATCTATCTCACTTCGCCACCTCTGAGTAATAAATCCTTAAAACTAATGATTAACATAAGACTTATTAGTATTCTTTCTTTTTATAGGTTCTATAATGGAGAGGAGCGATGAGCCATAAGTCTAACCAAGCCTACCAGTCATTACCGAGATACACTCATTCACATTCACAAAAGGTCAGTCCCAGTAAGCTGATAGTCCATCATATCTAGGACGTACCAAGCCTATACCTATTCCATTAATTTTACGGGTGATATTAGATATGGGCATCCCCAAACCTACTGATAAGGAATGAATTCGTGCCATTATCAATCCAATTGATTGAAGGGGATGGTTGAGTGGCTCGGGCCAAGAAGGACATATAATCAACTAGCTTAGGTTAGGTTCTTGGATTAGGAAATTTTAACTATCCAAGAGCATTTTGATTTCATACATAGTGAAAAATCTTTAGGTAAACCCAATTTTACAAGAGAAAAAAAAGAAATCTCCTCTCACACAAGAGTAAAAAATGAGATCGTGTGAGAGCTTGGTTGTAGAGATACCCCTCCAATACCTTGTTCAAACATAAACCAATATTGTTGTGCATACAAGGGTTCTTTCAATACCACTTCTTGGGCCCTGTGAGGTGTCGACATTGTTAGAATTTTGGGATTAGATACCCTACCCATGCAAATTAGTCAGGCCAACAATTCTTTTGTTGGACTCTCATTGTAAATTTGGTAGCCTTAGTTTCTATAACTTAGGTTCTTACATGGGTGGAATTGGAAGGATGTTTCCAGTGCTCCCATGGTAGACTTGGAAGGTAACCTCAGTTGAAAATTTGGGAGGGTGGTTGGGTGATTCCAGTGCTTGCACCAAAGAAAATCATTGTAATATGCCAAATAACTACTCTCTGATCTTCATTGGTTTGTTTTGGGCCTTGATAATCCCAAAATTTCCATTGGAAGGTGTATCTATAACCTGCTTGGGTTTGTGTTACTTATGATATTTTTAGTGTATGCCCTTTGGTTTTCTTATGTCTTAGTTTGACATTTTAGGTGTGTTCTCTTAATTTTTAGCTGTGGAGGACCATCCTCTCTGTAGGTATAGAAGGTTTCAAAACCTTCCCCTATTTTCAACAGTGGAGCCTCCACCACCACCTTAAAGGCATAGAATTGATACAGATGATTCTTTTGATCCAACTGGTGTTAGCAAAGTTCTAGGTGAACCAAAACTTAGAAAAACATACGAAGAAGTTCCACCAATAGAGATAGAAGATCTGCAAGCTGACGAGTTTGATAGAAATTATAATACACCTCATACTAATTTGAGTGACCCTATGTTAGTCCAATTTTGTCCTTTCAGTTCACTTGAATTCGTGTTTCTTTGAGTTTAGATATGTCTACTTATGGAGAATGCATGTCTACTCCCACTTCAGCCATGATGGCTCGTGGAGTCTCTCCTCCCTCAGTGAGTACTCCAATACCTAGTGCATCTCTTGCATCTCTTTCTTCTAGTGCTTGAGTGGTCAATTCCTCAACACCTTCTAATGTTATAGGCCAATCTAGTGGGGTGGTCACTGGGATACCCAGTGTACCTTATACTTTTTGTCCTTTCATGCAGAATGATCAAAGTGGTCCGATTGGGTACAATTATTTTTTCCAAGGATTTCCATGGAATGGAGGTCATATTACTCCATGTGCACTGTATGTAGGTTCATCACCTACTTATGTTGCTGTGTTGCATGGGAACCAAAACACTTTTATAGACTTTATTTTTTCAGACCTCTAGTTAAGTATCGACCGTAGCGTTTGGAAGCTCTCCTTTTTCACTGTTTAATGGGGGGTTATTAACTCCTACTTTTCAAAATCCAGTTTGAACTGGAGATGCAAAAAGAATTTACCACACACCATAGGTTAGTAATTTGTTGGCATTCGGGTGGAACCCATTTTAAAATAGTGTAACTACATCACAACTGGTAGCTAGTGGAAACCCCACTTTTTATTTTGGGATCCTTAGGGTAGGTACTTCATCACCCCAGACTTCTCAATACCAAACTCCACCTAGACCCAAAATTCATTCACTAGAAACTTTAAACTTGCCATATTTGTCAAAACTGATGAACGTTCCTGTGCACCATAATGCAGCATGGCCACCTGTTGCCATGAAATTACCTTCAGAGATTCCAAAGTTTGAAGGGAAGGCTGACAAAGATCCAGGTACTCATATTAGCACATTCCATTTATGGTGTTGTTCAAATTCACTGAATGATGACTCCTTTGGTTGAGTCTATTTCAAAGAACATTGACTAATATATCGGTTAAGTGGTATATTGAATTGCCGTTAGCTGCGTATGACAATTTCCTTGACTTAGATACCATGTTTTTGAATCATTTTCAACTTCATGTTTGGTATGATGCTGACATAGAGATTTTTCCAACATTTGAAAAAAACAAGGCCACTCATATATCTGATCACATTCAAGATTTGAGAAGGAGAAAGAGGCTTATCAAAGATAACATTCCTCCCAAGTTCTTATTGGAGTGGTTATTGAAGTATTTACCGCCTTACATTTCAAAGGACATGTCCAACAACTGGATCTAATTTATGCTCATTCTGGTATTCTTTATGATATTATCGTTGAGGTGCCGAGGTCTACTAATGAAATTGAGAAACCCAAGCCTATACCCCATTCCGATGGTGTGGTTGGTTTAGTAAGTACACCCACTGTAGAATCACTAGCTAAGCAGCTCCATGATATGCCAGTGAAATAGTTTGTAGTGGAGTAATCCAAGGTTTCCACTCCCTCACTGCAAAATGCTAATGTATATTCAACACAGTCTTCCCAAAAGGGAAATCGACAACCCAATGGGAGAAAGAGAAAAGGGAAGAAGGGTGAGGGGAAAAAATAAAGACATGAATAACACTGAGAGGGAGGGGTAAGAAAGAGAATACGAAGGTTAATTTTCCTTGCAATTTGTTCTAAGGATACCATATTACCTATCATTTCCCCTTAATGGATCAAGAATAGAAGCCGATTAAGAAACAACAATCGACTATTCTAAAGAGTCCTTTTCCCCAAGGAAAGAATACAACTTCTACTTTGAAATATGTCAGGGCACACCTAGTGATTCTACTGACCATAATTATATCAGCAGGGTCCGATCCAGTACTTTCTTATAGACAAGAAATAAAAAAGACGAATCAGAGTCTCAACAGAGAGATAAGTCTACTGTTGAAACTTCATCCTCTCTCACCATTGAAAAACTGGATGAACCTATTCCAGAGATACCTAAAGGTGTCTTTAAGAATAAATTACATAACCGTAATGTGAGGGATGCTTCTAACTACTCTGTGGTAGAAGACCTATCTTAGAGACCTTGTACAATGTTGAATTTAGAAGTGATACATAGTTTTCCTTCTTAGAGGGATGCACTCTTAGCCACTATCGGTAGTATGGAATCAGTGAGCTTGCTAGCCAAATTTATTTTTCTGAGGTTAATCTACACTTGCCATACCATGTGGCCTTTTCTATCAATGTTGTCCATGGCGGGAAAACCATTGGAAGAATAGTAATTGATGAGGGTGCTTCCACATGTGTTATGTCTATGTCTTGTTGGAAATATTTCGGATTTGTAGAGTTGGTCCCATCAAACACTTTTCTTACTTCTTTAGGCGGAAGGTCANGGGGCTTCCACATGTGTTATGTCTATGTCTTGTTGGAAATATTTCGGATTTGTAGAGTTGGTCCCATCAAACACTTTTCTTACTTCTTTAGGCGGAAGGTCATTCTGTCCGCATGGTTTCCTACCAGCTTTTGAGATAAAGTTGGCAGGGAAAGTAGTTTCTATTGAGGTTGAAGTGATTGATGCTTCTTTGGACTATAATCTACTTTTGGGAAGAAGATGGACGTATTCCATGTGTGCTATTGCTTCATCTGTCTTTCGAGTCTTAGTGTTTCCACATGAAGGGAAGTTGGTTACAATTGACCAACTGAGTTTTACTCAGAAGGGCTTTTTAGAAACCAATGAGTCCATGGTATGTCCATTGATGGATTAGTAGAAACATGCCAATAAAATCTTGGGAGTTGGAATTTATACATCAGTGATGGGAACATTCGATATACCAGCTCCTATAAATTACTTAGGTTCAACAAGTGTTGGGAATAATATCTCCTTGGTTGTGGATAGAACTGACCCTTGGGTTCTACCTTCGCATCAGGAACCTTAAGTAGCCCTATCAACAACAGAAGTAGCTTATCAAGCTATATTTATTGCTGCTATTGATTCCATCATGATTCCTCCAGTCTCAGAAGAGTTGGATGAATCTTACTTGCTCGCTTGGGAAAAGAACTCCACATCTTCCTATGATTTCTTGGGCATGGTGTTTCCTTCTAAAGAAGCCATTATGAAATCCATGGTTAAAGAAAAAAATATTTTTGAATACATTCACCAAAAGTCCTTCTTCCTTAGGAAACTAAGCAAGATAGAGAATTTAGAGTTCCATGTGAGACATGCAGAGGGTGTTGATCTTCCCATTAATCCTTTTCCAAAGGAGGCAGTGTTTGCCGAGGTGAATATGAAAAACATATCCACCATGATTTTGATTAAGATCTCTGCAAAACCCGTTGTTGTGGAAAATGTACATGTTGGTGCAAACTGTTCTCTGGAAGAGATTTCCATTTCCATTTCCTTATTTAAATAATTTCATGACATCTTTGCTTGGTCATATGAGGAGAAGCTAGGAATTGATCCAACGATTTTTGAACATGATATCTATACCTAACCCAATGTAAAACTTGTTTGACAGAAGATCAAACTAGTAAATTCATGAAAAGTGACAACCGTCAAGGCTGAGGTGGAAAAGTTGCTGAAAGAAGGGTTTATTTACCCGATCTCCGTAACAGAATGGGTATCCAATCCTATTCCGGTTGACAAAAAACAAGGAACCATACATATTTTCACTTACTTTCATTCTTTAAACAAGGAATGTCCCAAGAATAATTACCCCACACCATTCATTGACCAAATAATTGATGCTTGTGTGGGTGGTGAGGTATTTTCGTTCATGGACAGTTTTTTGGGATATAATCAAATTCAAATAAAACAAAAAGACCAACACAAGAAAACATTTATTTTTACTTAGGGGAATTTCATGTATAAATATATTCCCTTCGGCTTGAGAAATGCTGGAGCTCCCTTTTAGTGAGTAATGAAAATTTTCCTTGCATGACCTAAAGCATATTGTCAATCCTAACTTAGATGATCTGCCTGCCCATTCTCATAAGAGGAAGGAACATTGAGATCATCTTTATTTAATGATGCATATATTATAAAATACACTTAAATCCGCATAAGTGTGTTTTCTGTGTCGAGTTAGGGTGGTTACTCAGATTCATTGTTTCTAATAAAGGTATACATGAAGATCTATTAAAAGTTGAAGCCATTATAAATATTCCTTCTCCTCGTTCTATCAGGAAACTGTAGAGTCTGCAGGGAAAATACAATTTCCTATGATGGTTTATAGTCAATTATTCCAAGATCACAAAGGGATTCATGTGCTTCCTGAAGAAATACACTCCATTCCTATGGGATGAAGCTGCACAACACACTTTTGAGGCATTGAAAAAATATTTACTATCAGCTCCTCTGTTGTGTCCACCAAAATACACTAAATATTTTATATTGTATCTAGCCACATCCGAGTCGACGATAGGAATATTACTAGTTCAGGAAGATGATGATCTCCAAGAGTATGTTTTATACTATCTTTGTCGAGTGTTATAAGGTCCTGAACTTAGATACTCACACATTGAGAAATTGGCATTGGCGACAATTTATACCATCCAGATGTTAAGACACTATATCTTGCTAAGGACAACCACAAAGGTTGTAGACGTAAATCCTTTCTAGTATGTTTTATCTCGACAAATAATTGGGGCAAAATTCAATAAATGGATTGTCATTCTCTAAGAGTTTGACTTGTATTTCTAGTATGCTAAGTCTAAAAGTCCTTAGTGTTCATGGAATTGACCTTAGAATTTCCAACTGAAGAGAATGTAGTTGTAGAAGAAGACTCATCTCCAGATGGGTACATATTCTTGATTTCAACCTCTGCTCCATGGTATGGATATATCCTAGTATATCTCCATACTCTCAAGTTTCCTATATCCTTCTTGTGGGAAGATCAACGTAATTTTTGAGTTAATGCAAAACACTTCCTTATCATCGACAATACCTTGTATCGACGATGGGTGGATTCTATCTTGCATCGATGCCTCACCCATGAGGTGGCAGAGAATGTCCTAAATGATTCCCATAGCAGAGCATGTGGGGTCATTTATCTGGGTTGGAAACGACCCAAAATATTCTATGTGCCAGTTATTTCTAGCCCACTATATTTAAAGATTGTGTGGAAGTTGTAAAGCACTGTCATCCTTGTCATCTCTTCACCAGGAAAATGTGGTCACATCTGGCTCATTTATTTCCTATCATCAAAGTGGGGACCTTCAGTAAGTGGGAGGATAATTTCATGATGTGCAACCAAATGTATGCTGGGGGGCATAGGTATATCATTGTTGCTGTATACTACTTTATGAAGTGGGCAGAGGAAATGCCTACCTATAAGGCCGATGGAGAAATGACAGTGTACTTCATCTTCAACCAAATTATTGCTAGGTTCAGTATCCCAAAGTAGATTGTCACTGACCATGGAAGTCACTTCTAGAACATAATTATGACTGAATTGACCATAATTCTAGGGTTTATGGAATACCATTCGTCTTCCTTCTACCCACAATAAAATGGCCAAGTCGAGGCAGTTAATAAGACATTGAAAACCATTCTTAAACACATGATAAATATGAGTAGTTCAAATTGGAACATCATGATGTATCCAACACTTTGGGAATATAAAACAAATATAAATACTGCTAAAGGTTTCTCACCTTTCCATCTCATCCATGGGGTGGAATCAGTCACACCAGTTGAGTGTGAGATACCATCTCTGAAAATTGTTATTCATGTGCTTCCCGACACTACCGATCTTGAAGAAGGTTTTCCTCATTTAGAGAATCTAGATGAGGAGTCTTGATATATTTGTAACTTTAGAATGTATTCACTTTTATATCTTATTTTGTATGTCATTGTACCCCATTGTTCATATTGAGAGAATCATTAATATAATAAATTCATAGAGTTTAACCCTGTATTGTAAGTCAGGGAAATAGTC
This sequence comes from Pseudotsuga menziesii, assembly GCA_001517045.1. Taxonomy (NCBI): domain Eukaryota; kingdom Viridiplantae; phylum Streptophyta; class Pinopsida; order Pinales; family Pinaceae; genus Pseudotsuga; species Pseudotsuga menziesii. Next base: position 129,097 of record LPNX010549418.1, read on the forward strand.
CCCACAGTTGAGGGGTACTAGGGTTATTAGACTCTCCTAGTGAGGTTGGCCCTAGTAAGTAATTGTCAAGTGGAAAACTAGTATAAATAGAGAATGAGGCTCTCTATTTGAAACACACACTCACTCAACTGTAGTGCATGAGTGAGAGAAGAGGAGCTCACACAAGTGAGAGAGAGAATAGTTTCCAAAGATCATCTTTATGTCTCTGGGTTTTACTTATGCTATTGGTGCTCATTATATCTTTGAGGAAGTTGTGGGGTTTTATCCTTTATGGTTTCCCCAAAGAAAACTCTATGTGTCTCTTGTCTCTTGTGGTTATTGTTGTGCATGTTATTCTCTCATTTAAGATCCTATATCATATTGATTAAATGATAAAAATATAACATGATATTAGAGCTAACTTGAGAAGAATACACTGCGAAGCTATAGAAGCTAGGGATTATTACTTCTTGGGTCTCTCTCCATAGATCATCAACAAAATGAGGATAGGTTAACTCTCCATTAAAGTGCACATCTTTGTATCGAAGCAGAATCTGATTTTGAGCATTTTCAGTTTTTGACCTCCCACTACAGTGGGAAATTAGGGATTTTCACAAAAGAGGATTTATTGAGTGAGCCCAGCATAGGATTGATCTCCTACTCAAAATTGAAATTTAGAGACAAGATCAAAATTTTTGGTTGGGTAAAACTCTGAGAAATGCAAACCCTAATTTCACCCCAGACCCAAAAACCCTAAAATACTAAAACTAGTAGTTTTGGTACATTCACTATATCTCAATATTGGAGAAGTATCAGGAGCCGAAAATTTTGCAGGCTGAAGATAAATTCCTGATGTAACCTATGTAAATGTTTCAACCTCATGTTCACTATATTCTAGGAGATATGATTCCTCTAAATCATGGTTCCATCCTATTCTAGGATTAATCCAGAATTGCTATATCTCGTGATAAGAAGTTCCAAATGAAATTTATCAAGATGTTCTAGATAGGCAACAAACTATACTTTCTTTGGTAAATGTTTCAGACCCTAAAGCTGAAATAGTGACACGTGGTAGTTTGCACTGGTTCGCTATGCTGAACAGTCCTGAAATAAGTCACCTTGGGAAAAATCTCATAAGTCCCAATTGGTGAAATCAATTATACTCGAACCTGCAGTGTTGGAAAGAGGATAGACGAGGATACCTCAAGGGAAAGTTTTAGACACAAAGGATTAGTACTTTCATATATATATATTGTAGAAACAATTTCGAGAAATTATGCAGAAGAAATTGAAGAAAACTAGGGCATTAGATATTTTGCAGTTTTGATCACAGTTTTGGAAAAATGAGGATGCTGCTCAGATCGCCTTGAGGAGGTGCATATTTCTATCCAATTAGATCTGAAATATTCCAAGTTTTGAAAATTAGGGTTTCTCTAACAAACACTAGAACAACTAGATCTGGAACCACGACAAAAACCTCAAATTGGTAAGATCTAATCTTTTTCTATTTACATTTTAGGTTCTCATTTGAAAATGACTAATCACACAAGCTTGATAAACAGCTTGGTGAAGTTGACAACTTCCAAGCATGGAAGTATAGGATCTCACTGGTTCTTGAAGAAAATGAATTGGGCACCTACATGAGTGGAGAGGTTCAAGTTCTAGAGGGAGATGAGGCTAAATCCTTACACAAGAAGAACTTGGTCAAGGCCAATAGGATTATTACTCATTCTATCAAGGATCACCTTATACCACAACTATCTTCCCTAAATACACCTAGAGATAAAGTTTGATCCCTTGACCAATCTATTTGAAGGGAAGAATATAAATTAGAAGAAGTATAGAAACTCCCTGATACTTGAAGAAATTGACTTAAATCAGTATTTCAGTAAAGAAGTTATAAGAGCCAGAGGGAGATGAGGCTAAGGACAGAGCCAAGAGAATCATTGTAGATTCTATTAAATATCATCTCATTCCTCATGTGTCATTCTTGAAGACACCAAAAGTAAGCGTTCTATGCTATGACAAAGCAATCAAAGAAGAATAAGATATTGTTATAACCACCTTAAATGGCCTCCCAAGATCATGGGATTCATTCATTCGAGGAATGTGTGCCAGAAGGAAGTGATTACCTTTACCAGACTCTAGGAAGAGTGCACACAAGAAGAATCTCGACTCATAATAAGAGAAGAGAAGATGGGAGGAATTGAAGATCAAGCGCTCATGATTCAAAGAAGATCCCTCAAGTGATGAGGAATATGAAGAACTCAATTCTTGAAGAACCTCTTATCCATATTAGCATTTAGATAAGAAATGATGTTGTTATGAATGAAGAAGATGATGAAGCTGAAGGCTTTAGAAAGAGTCTACCCATGAAATGAATAAAGATAAGTATTCAATTGTCATGATATTATTTTGTTATGCATGATAGAATGTTTGCATTAATGACAATATACTACTAATATGCATGTGATGGGTAAGTTTCCCATGGTGCTATACAACTCTCCATTGCTACTTATCTAGAATGAAACCTCTTTTCTGACATATTGGATTAGTGCACAATCTCAATGATGTCATGGTAGAGATGGAAGGCATCTAGAAAGTTTCCGTAAGATATGGATGATTTTTGTATTGGATAAAATAGTTGCATGATTATATCTTTATGCATAAGAATTTTCCCTTATGAATATGCCTTATGAAATGTTTCTAACCATACAACTAATGATTTTGACTTGTAGGAAGGATTACATACAATCACCTATAAGAAAAGAAGGATGAGATTTGTTTCAAAGAAGAAGTGACGACAATTCAAGAAATAATCCAATATGAAGAACAATATGACGATAGTTTAAAAGAAAGAAAGAGGCCTTAGACACAATGCAGTTATGTGACACTATTGAGTGACAACATTGATGCAAAACCTTCCAGCTATGAAGAAGTAGCCAAGAAAAAGGGAAGGAGAATACAAGTTCAAGAAGAATGATGCCTAGGATGTAGTATCCATACTTGAAGGGAACTACATAGTATCTTTCATATGGATATACAAAATCCAGCATGCAGTAGATGGAAACATTGTGGGATACAAGGAAAAATTTGTAGCACGAGGATTCTCACAGAAAGAAGGCATATAATACAAAGAGACATTTGCAGCCACTGGTAGTTTAGACACATGACAAGAAGAATCATGTGTGCAAATTAAAGAAGGCCTTGTACAAGCTCAGAAGGCACCCATGGGATAACACATACATGAGGAGCTTGAAGATCACCTAGAGTGATTAAGATCTTAACCTTTGCTACAAGGTTGAAAATGAAATCCTATAGAGGATGACAAGCTCACAACTGGCGGTGAGAATAACTTTTGAAAAGGTTCAAGATAGAGGATCTTGGTATCCAGTGACCCTAGATGGATACATAGAATATTAGTAGCAGATGAAGCTACTTGTCACTCCAGTACAGAATACATAGAGTACAAAAGGCAGAGGGAGAATGATGCTCCAGTTCAGAGGGAGTGACTACAGAATATCCTGAGGTTTGACATGGTACGATAGGATGGACAGATTACTGATGGCTCTAGGATTTACTGAGAGTAAAGCATATTCCAACCTTTACTTCAAGGTTGAAGGTGGAAAACGAGTTATGCTCTTGTTATATGTTGATGACTTGTTCTTGATAGGAAAAGAGGAACACATTAAATATGCAAGAAGGAGACTTGCTTCCGATTTTGAGATAAAATGCTTGGGTATGATGCACTGATTTCTAGGCATGGAGGTGTGGTAGAATGCAGATGGAATATCCCTTGGACAAGGGAAATATGCAGTGGAGATCCTGAAGAGGTTCAAGATGATGGAATGCAAAGCCATGACCACATATATGGCATCGAACCTGAAGCTATTGATTAATGATTCATTAGAGACGGTTGATTCTATGATCTATCGTGAGATGGTTTGTTCCTTGATGTACCTGACAAATACAAGACTAGATATTTGCTTTTCTATGAACACATTGAGCCAGTTTATGACTAATTGTTGCAAAGCATATTCAGAAGTACTTGAAGAATACTGTTGATTATGTGTTCAAGTATGAAGCAAATCAGAAGATTAACCTGGAGGGTTATGTAGATTCGGATTGGGTAGGAAGTTCCATTGATAGGAAGAGCACTTCAGGGTGCTGCTTCAGTATGGGATCGTGTGTGATCTCTTGGTTTAGCAGGAAGCAATCCTGCATGGCACTAAGTATAGTCAAAGCAGAGTATGTTGCAACTTGTTCCTCTAGTTATGAGGCAGTGTGGCTGAGGAAGATACTATATGATTTGTTTGATCTCTAGTTGGATGCTACTTGTATATATTTCAACAGCTAGAGTTGTGTGAAGTTGTTGAAGAACCCACTGTTCCATGACAAGTTGAAGCATATCAAGATCAAACATCACTTTATTAGGGATATGGTGCAGAGAGGAGTAGTGAAGCTCTAGTATGTTTTGACGGATGAATATATAGCTGATGTGTTGACCAAGTCATTAGCTAGAGTGAAGTTTGAGTACTTCAGGGCGAATCTTGGTGTTCTTTAGATCAAGATTCCTTCCAAGGGGAAGTGATGAGTTCGTGTTCCTTTCTGACATGGTGGTAGGATTGGTTCCTCCCATGGTCAGATGTAAGTGCTGTCCCTTTTTGACATGGTGGTAGGATTGGTTCCACCCATGGTCAGATGTAAGTGTTGTGCCTTTCTAGCATGGTGGTAGGATTGGTTCCTCCCATGGTCAAATGTAAGTGTAGAGCCTTTCCCTGAATTGTAGTATGTGTGTCCTACCATGCTGGTGGATGTAAGTGCTGAGCCTTTCCTCGGATGGTAGTAGGTGTGTCCTACCAAGTTGGCGAATGTAAGTGTAGAGCCTTTCCTCGGATGGTAGTAGATGTGTCCTACCATGCGGCGGATGTAAGTGAAAATCCTTTCCCTGGATGGTAGTAGGTGTCTCCTACCATGCCAGTGGATGTAAGTGCTAGGGCCTTTCCCTGGATGGTAGTAGGTGTGTGCTACCATGCCAGTGGATGTAAGTGCTGGGGCTGTAGAAGGGATTTCTCCTTTCTATAGGGGCAGGAATGGCTCCCTTTTGTCTATAGGACAGAAGGGTAGGTTCCTGCTAGTGGGTAAATGTAGAAAATAAAATGTAAGGTAAATAATCAGAACAATAAACTAAGTTAAGAACAGAAAGGAGATAGAAGCAATGATGAACCCCTCTGCACACAAGGTTTAGGGTTCCGCCTCCAAAGACCTGCAAATAAACCCTAATCTACAATAGATTGAAAAACCTACAAAACAATTTTAGATCTAAAACTTGGAAATGAAATAAGGGTTAGAAAGCAAAGAAAACTAAGAAACTAAGAAAAAAAACATGAAATATGGTTATACCTTCTCTTGGGTGGAAATGGGCCACCATTCCCTAGCTTGTGGAAGCACCTCTCTTAGATGGGGAGAAATGGCTCAATGGAAATGGAGGAGAGGGATTGTGGGTGGGTTGAGAGGCAAAGGTTTCAAGGCATCCATGGGTTGCATAACAATATGCAAGGGAGAAGTTGTTTGAGAGTGACCCCCCAACACTCCTTTTATAGATTTTTCAAGGGGTTTTAGGGTTTTAAGCCCTTGGTTAGGGCTTTAGCCCCTTTTTTGGGCTTTTAGCCCCTTTCTCCCTAAATTTAGCTCCTTTTATGGTTTTAGCTCCTAGGAGACTATTTTGGGCTCCTTTTTGGGGTTTTTAAGCCCTTTTCTTCAACCTTTAGCTATTTTGAGGGTGTGGGGGTCTAATGGAATGATATGAGGGTCGTGAGATGGTGTCCTTGGGTGGTGTAGGCCATTGAGAGTTGAGTGGGGGATTTTTGGGTTATCAGATTGCCCCCTGATGTGTGAGGGTAGGAGCTCAACGTATGGCCGACGAACATCATAGGATTTGTTGTGTAGAGGTGGTGCTTCCGGGGCTGGGGCATGGTGGCTTTTGGTTTTTGTATTAATATGGTTCCCATCAATGGGTGAGATACAAATAATGTGTGACATGTATATGGAAGAGGTAGGCATCCCCATGCTTGTGATAATGTCAAAAGAATAATTTGATCTATGCTCTAAAATACAAGAGTCGATCATATACAATTGATGTTAAAATAATGGTTACCTCCATGTGAGGCTAAATATAATGATGATCTGGTAAATTGGACCCATGGCATTCTCATGGAATGCTATATCTTCATGACTGACAGTCTGCTAGATCTGGAATGGTACATAGCTGTGTGGACTCGCTGATTGAGAGTCAGAGTCTCTGTCGTACAATTATGCTACATCAATCATAAAGGTATATCGAAGAACTGATGGGGCTTCTGAACATTGCCTCCAACGCAACTCAGAAATCTCAAGGGACATAATCTATTTAGGTCCCTCGAGTGGACTCACCAATGTGCTAGAGTCAGGTGACATTCGAGGTCTTCGACCAAATATTGTACGGACAAAACCCTATAGGAATCTCAATAGTGCGATGATGTAGTTGAAGTCGAGCACATGAGAAACAACCATACCGAGAGGCACTAAGGACTCCTCTCAAGTGGTCCAAGGAACTCATCAATGAGGTTAATGAAACTAAGATACAGGGACCTCTGGGTGTATCCTCTGGAATATGTGTGTTGGCATCGACAGAGGGAGACTTGCCCCTAGCCAAGGCAATGATGTTTCCTTGACCAGGAGCGCGAGGGAGATAACTGGAAGGTGTGAAGCAATATGCGGACTGACTCACTGAATGAGGAGAGGGGGGGGAGGGAAATATTTGAATAGGGGCAGGGGAAGGGAGACTCAAACTTCCTTTGTTAAGAGTATGACAGTAGGGAAGACTAGGTAGCAAATGAAACTGACTTATAAGAATGGGATCATAGCTAAAATACTAGGGATATCACTGCATATGGGAAATACTTGGAGGAGGTAGACACTTTTGATACTGATGGGATCAAAGGAAGACACATTGCAGAGTACTCTGAACAAAGGTGACCCAATGGGGGAATGATGCCAATATGTTTTTTGTGGGGTGGTGTCTAGGGACACCATTATGGTATGATCTTGTGGATTTTTGGCGAGCCCGATAAGATAAATGCTCGATGGTGATTTCAATTTTAGATAGTCTGAAAGCATGAAGAAGACTCCAGTGGGGACTTCTTTTAATTAGTAGTCTACTGTGCCCAAAAAAGGATAAAAGTATGCATAGGAGAACTTGCCCATCCTAGAGGGGATGAGAGACTTCTTTACCGTTGGTAGTCCAATCAGGCCAGAAAAGGTTAAACCTATACTGACTGGACGATCATTCAGATACTTTTATGAGCATGAATGAAACCAAGATTTCTTGACAATATTTTCTTGATGAGAAGGATGGAAAAGATCTTAACGACAACCCATGGTGAGATTTTCTGTAAAGTGCGGCCCCTTTGCCCGAGAAAGCATAAAAGTATGCAGAGGAGAACGGTCTTGGCTTGAGTGTGCCAAGGGTGTCCTTTTCATTTTACTGGTCTACATGGTCCACAAAAGGAGGTAAATGAGATGATGTAGACGCCCTTTCCTATACTTTAGCGAGCGAGAAAGGAAGCAGCTGCGCTCGTCAATCTTTTCATTGTTTTAAGGAGTTAGAAAAGAGCTAAAATGAAACTCCAATATGGTCAACCAATTGTAGTGGCACAAGCAGTGCCCCATGTCGGGATGGTGGACAGAGGTCCAAAGGTCATCTTCACAGTATGGATGGAGCAGAAGCCTCTCAAACATACCAATACGTGCACAGGATAGATCGAAATAGAAGCTCACAAGTTAGTGAAGCAGAGGCACGCAAACTGAAGTGGCTCTCAAATAGAGGTCAGGAGAGCATGTGTGTGTGTTGCGGTGGACGAACTTGACTACATGCGATGTAAGTACAAGTCTAGAGGCACTTATATGCCAAATACATGCAAGCAAAATAAAGGGTTTTGTGGACGATGGTCTAGATGTCCACATAAGGTGCGGTAGAAAAGACAATTATAAATAAAAAAATAAAAGTAAAATTACATTCCTTAATGGGCGATGGCTTGAAAACTCGCATGAGTTGTGATCGAGGATTGTGATACAAGTACAGGTCTGTAGAAACTTGCATCGTCATTTCATGGCTCATAAATCGAGGTGACTGGTGGGAAATGGTCCCAAAATTGACTTGTTGAACATGAGACAATGGTCTCATAAAGAGATAGAGGGTGGAATTCTGAAACCAGTGGTGCAAACAGTGTCTCAAACAGAGTCTGTATGGTCCTGTTATGTTGATCGGAAGAAATTAGGTCAAATGGGGCCTATAAAAAGGGGGGGGGTCCACATGGTGAAGTGTCATTGTCACTGTTCATTGTGGAGTTGGAGAGGTGGGTCCTAATTCTTCATTTTCTAATTTCTCTTAATCCGACCGATGGTTTCATGTGTCGTGACTTGTAGGTAAAAGCTCTCACTGAAACTCATCATTTTGGTGTTTTATTTGCTGGATTTGGTCACCTCGAGGCCCCCCATGAGAAGTTTGGGGTTTCATGGGGGTCAAGTCACACATTTTGAAGGAAAACGTGTGCCCTGGGAACACCTGTGGGGAAATTATGAGCGCCCTGAGCACTCTTTTTTCCCAAACATGTGCGCCCTAGCCTCTTTTGGGTGATTTTTTGATGATGGTAATGGCTCACACCAGGGTTTTTGCTTTTGCAGGATGGTGGAGATCAAGTGGAGACAGAGAGACTACAAGAGTGTCAGGGATGCATCCTTACATGACATGAATGTTAGAGATACATTAGCCTATTGCAGATTGCTGAAATTTATGAGGATACCCCTTATGAGGAGCTTAGGTTTGCTGATGCAAACACTAATAGGTTTCTGGGATGTTGACGAGGAGGTGTTCCTCTTTCAGGGCCAGCGCATTGAGATTATGCTAGAGGATGTATACTTCATTACTGGGCTTCTTATAGTGGGAGTGGTTGGTGACTTGGTACTTGTGCTGTGTCGGGGGAAGACATTGGATGAGCTGTGCGATCGACACTATTATGCTATGGCGTACGTGCGTGGTTCTTACATCCTGATGTGTGACATAGAGGACTTGTCCACACGGGTGGTGGGGACCTTACTACATCGTATCTTGGGTTCCATGAGGAGCCACATGATTTCTGGTGGTCAGCTGTAGCTAGTAGAGCATGCCATAGGTGGCATGTATTATGCATGGGGTCAGATGTACCTGTAGGATGTTTGGCATCAGCTGAACAAGTCGAAGACTACTGGAGCTAGTTTTTTCTTTGGCTCCTTCCTGTGTGATTTCTTCTTTGAGAAAGTACCTACACTTCATCCTCATCGGGCCATGTAGGACAGTGGTCCACGGGAGCCGAGGATGTACAGGTGGTGCTAGATGATGATTCACGAGGGTGGTGGTAGAGTGGGCCGCTTTTTTACAAAGGATTTGTTGGAGCAGTGGCTCCAGCTTCCTGTGGTGATCGAGGAGTACTCATATACAGGTATGGATTTCTAGGGAGACCTTGAGATTCCCCAACCTCCTGGCCAGGCATGGGGACCAGCTGGTATATATGCATGACGTTTTTATGTTCATCTTTATGCATAGTATAGTTGAGGAGGTTAGTGGTTTTCATGTTGATATATGTGGACTTATGGTGTCCTTGTTTGTATGTGCAGATGTTGGTCCTCGCCCACCACCTGGTCATCGGAGGCGGGTTGTCACTGTACTTCTCGTGGCTGTTCCTGCCAGGAGCTCCCACAGGTGGCAGTGATATATGGATGGAATGGTGCAGTATATGGAGGAGCTTGCTACTGGAGTGTCAGATGATGGCTGGCAGCACCTGAGTACTAATTTGACTGCCACTATTCACAACCTTCCTCCAAAGCTGACTGGCATGATGAGGAAGATGGCGGTGGCTTGTGAGCACTTTCACCAGATGTAGAGATGTGATCTTCCTGCAAAGGAGAAGTCCTCTTCAAAATATGATGATACCGAGTCAGATGATGGGTCTGAGTTGGATTAGTGGCCTACTGGGGCTATCCCTAGTGCGTTGGTGCACTTAGGGTTTTTTGTGTCTCTTATGTGTATCTTGCTGAGAAAGCATATGTGGCTTCTCGTTTTTGTATTGGACATGTTTTGGACATGCGACTGACCGATTTATATATATATATATTTTGATGGGATGCGCTTTTATGGTTTTATTATGTGAGTCTTTTTATGATGCCATGGAATGCAAATGTCTATGTGATGTATTATTACACTGTGTGTGTATTTTTAGACATAGTTATGCATGATGTTATGGTTGTATGTTTCCTATATGCGGTTGTGGATGTGCCAATTTAGAATATCGTTAGCCATTTGATCTATGAAACTATTGAGGTTTCTGGGAACATGTGTGAATGTGATGGATTCAAGTGTTCTAACCATCTGTTTAGTGCGCAAGTACTTTCTAAAGAGGCAGGGATCTCGTACTCGATAGTGGTTTTTCAAATGAGAAACAAACAGCTGGGAGTCTAAGAAGACATTGAGATGGTGAATGCCTATTTGAAGAGCGATGACCAAGAGACCATTGACACCATCATATTCAAATTGGTTTTTGGTTGTAGTGCCCATGCACATTCCACCGATGTGGATCAACTCGTGCAATGGGGAGTAGATTACCCACGTGACTGAGGTGAGGTTCGGAGACCATCTGCTTGCTCCATCTGCGAATCCCATATACTGGTTTGAGGTGTGCTCCATCTGAAGCAATGAGAGGAAACGATACATAAGACTCAATTTTGAAACAATATGTAAAACAAAAAATGGAAATACTATAATACAAGTTGTAACGTTGTCACTCAAAGGGGCGACGTTAGAGGGAAAGTCGTTTGGACTTTCTGAGGATCAGCGGTCATTCCTTTGTGTGGCACGATGAATCCTTGGAGATGGCCCGTGGGGACACAAAAAACACACCTTAATGGGTTCAAGTGGATTTTGCACTGGCAACATCGCATGAGGACTTGTCGCAAGTCATCTATGTGTTGTGTGTGCTTTTGCGATCGTGCGATGAGGTTGTCAAAACAAACCAACATGATGTGAACAAGATCACGGAAGTAGTGTGTCATGGCATGCTGGAAGGTGGATCTAGCATTTTTCAGGCCAAAGGGAATGACTCAGTATGCGAATGTGCCCCATGGGGTTGTGAATGCCATCTTGCAATGGTCTTCTTTCTGGATTTGGATTTGGTTATAGCTAGAAAATCCATCCATGAAGGAAAAGGCTTCAGTTCCGGTGCACACATCGATGATCTGGTTGATGAAAGGTGTGGGGAAGTTGTCTTTGGGACATGCCCCATTTAGGTTGTGGAATTATGTGCAAACATGAATGGTACCCTATTTTTTATTCATAGGAACAGGATTAGAAACCCAAGTGGTGTATGCAATGGGATAAATGAAGCCGACTGTGCGCAGCTTCTCTATCTCGGCTTTCACTGCAGCCACTTTGGATGAATGGATGGGCCATTGATTTTGGTGTATGGGTGCCACATCAGGCCATGTGTCAATGTGGTGTTCCATGATGGATGGATCTAAGCTGAGAATTTTAGTGTGCGACCATGCAAAGATGTCGCGGAACTCTTGGAAGAGAGATTTGTAGGCATCGACCTATTCTGGGGAGCAAGATGCCCCCAACATGATTTCTTCAATGATATTGGAATTGGTTGAGATGTCGATTTTAATGGTTGGTGAAATGTTCACCATGTTCCATTCTTCGAAGGAATCAGATGCTGGGATGGGGTTCTTGAACCAGTCGACCTTCCCATGGATGAAATCTTTGGTCTCCATGAAAAACTGGTCAGACTGCGACACTAGTTCTTCCGAGAGGAAGAACGAGTATCGATGGTGCATATCATCCCATGGGTATTCCGAGGCTGTCAGAGCTTCAAGTATCTCCTCATCCTTGCTGAAGCAACGAAGAGACAGGTCCGATGGACTGTCATTGGAGGAGGAGATGAGCGGGCTGGTGGAACTGAACATCATGTAAATGGACATGGTATCTGAAGAAGGAGGTGGTGGGTGAACATCTTTCTATCAAGGTGATCTCAGACTCAAGGGAATGGTGACAGAGGTCAGCAAGAGCCATTCAAAATTTGGGAAAATATTAGCAATGGTGGGAGTAATGTCCATACAAGTTGCAAAGGGCACAAGCATGGTTTGTCCTTAATGCCTTGTTCCTGACTACTGGCGTGGTTTGGAGTTCAACCATGGGGATGTTTTTGTTTGTATCCATGGCATCTAGATGCACATGAATCATTGGGATTTCAGGGAAATTCTGAGTTGGATGGCCCTGTTGCTTGCAGACAGTGCAAGGTGGGACTTGTTGTGGCTCTTTAGTGGCTTTGGTGTTCTTGCCCCTAGCCCTTTTGGGTTGGGGTGGTCCAGGTGCGGGTGTGGGGGTTGGCTTGTGTGGACTGAGTGGAGCGTGGGACTCAACTGCAATAGGTTTCACTGGTGTTAAAAGAACCTGGGGCATTGTTGGTTGAGCTGGTGGATCAAGATACCACACCAGAATTCCCAATATAATGTGGGGGGAAGAGGAAGGGAATCATATGGACTGGGGATGAACCCAAATAAATCCCTGATGGTTGCATGTGGGGATGCGGTTGTGGTTGCGGCTGCGCGTAATGCTGCTGCGAGTGATGTTGCATCTGCTATTGGTGTTGTGGTTGCGAACGATGTTGTGGTTGTGGTTGGGTCTGTGGCTGTGGTTGTTGTTTGGGTGCAGCAGTGCTTAATGAGACCATGCACAAGTCCGCAGTTTCATTTTTTTCGGTGGTGGTGACACTAACGAGAAAGGAGTCATCATGGTGGTATTGACAAACAACCTAGGGCTCACATTCAACAATGGAGGTGCTGGTGTGTTGTCAACCATAGTGTTGATTGCAGGGATGAAATTAGTGTGTGTGGTCACCCCTTGCGGCTCAATGGTGGTGATGGTAGGGATAATGTTGGCAGGTGCCGTTAACCCTTGCAGATCATGATAAGTGAGTTGATCAACCGTCACAATCTTCCCTTCATGGGGGAACAACATGAGATGAAAGATAGTTGATGCGACTACTCGTATGGCATACATGTAACTCCTTTAGAGGAGGATTTTGTCATCCAGTTGAGCATTGATGACTTCTATGTCGATCAGCATTGTCTTCCCAGCTAATGTGATGGGGACATGGGGGAGGATTCCTTGGGATTTAGTGGGATGTCCATCATAAGCCTGCAGAGTTGTGGGGGATGGTTACAGAATTGGTGATCCAAGTTTCTACCAAACCTAGGTAGACATAACCCATGTGGATGGCCCCTCATCCACTATGCACCGATGCAAGACCAAATTCCGGATGGATAGTGGGATTTGGAAGGCGATGGTCGAGGGCATGCGTGGTTCCCTATTCTCCGTATCAAATGTGATCAACTTGGAGTTAGAGGGGTCTACTACCCATAGAGAGGCTAGTAAGGCTTTCTGCTACGTTGGGCATGTTTTAAGTACCTCAAGAGCAGACATGGCAGTTGGCATTTGGGCCAAATCATCCACAATGCTATAGCTGACTGCAGCTCTAGCCATGGTGTTATTGGCAATATTGCATATAGGGGGGCATGGGAATGGGGGTAACTAAAGAGGTAGGTTGACTATTTTGGACGTTGATGCCGTTGATGTGTCAATGGGTTCAGTGGTGGTACCATACTGATTCCGTTGGGTTTGCATGTTGACCTCTTCAGTTGTCATGGCTAGCAGGTGGTGAACACCTGTTTCGGTAGTGGGAGGTTCCCCCAGAGCGTTGGTATTGGCCTGGGGAGGGGGTGTGGTTACCACCAATCCTTGGACTGGTAGTGGGTTTTGAAGCACCATGGGGGGAGGTGCTTATACTGCTGGGTTGGGTTGGGCTTGATTTGCTGCGTTGGTGACCTGTTGGGCCTCATTTTGAATGGCCTTCTTAGAGCGAGCCATGAGGGGACACTCGAATGTGTAGTGCCCATAAACGTCACAGAGTGTGCACGGTTGGTTTGTGGACAACGGGGTGTTGCATCTTGGTGCATTCTGTCGTGGGGGGTTTTGGGCTGGTCGGTTTGTTGCGACATTGTTGGGAGGGTTCGGTTGTTGACCACCTCCCTACGATTGGTTATTGCCTTGGTTACGGGGCCATTTATTTTGAGCTTGCCATTGTTGATTGTTGGGGCAATATGGTTGGGACGGTTTTGTTGTGTGAACACTTTCCCCAATGGAGCAGGTGGAGTGGGGGCGGGGGCTTGAACTGGTTGCACTAGTGATGCATAGTAGATTTGTGGGGGTGGTGGTGCTACAAATGTGGGCATTTTACCCATATACTACTGTGTTGGCCAATCCATGGCCTGAGCCTGCTGCAGTGGCGTAGGCTGTGCATAGGAATTTGTTGCTCTAGACTGAGACATCATTCTTGCACAGTCCGGAGCTTGGTTCTGGTAAGAAACACTAGCAGTGTTTCTTGGTTGTGGTGTAATGGCAGGTGGTGTTGGTCGAGGCTGTGGCTGTTGGGAGACTGATCCTATGATGCCGTCGGTAGCATGGGATGCCCCCGGTGCGTCGTGGTAGGAGGTACTCGGATGGGGAGCGTCTAGAATGATGGTGTACAGGTATCCAGACTGAGCATAGATAAGGTAAAATTGTTGGGCCTTCAATATGGCCTCTTCTTCAGATTGGGGACGTTCAGATGTGACATCCTTTGCTATGGGCAGGAGCAAGGTCTTAAGGAACCAATCCAAGAAGATCCTGTCGTTGAGTTGGATTTTACATAAGCTATGGCATCGCCACCACTCATGGATATGGTCAGTTATGTGAGTGGCAGTGCTTTAATGGCAGGATAACAGGATCTCCACCCCTTCATCATATCTGACAGGGAGTTGGAAATACTGTAGGAACATGAAGGCTAGGGAGTTGAAGTCAGGGTACTTGGCTTGTGGCAGCTCAATGGACCATTTGGCCATGGCACCTGTAATGGTATCTTGGAATAGTATCATCCTGATGGAGTCATCTACGATGTTGTTGGATGAGTACCATAGATGGAAAGTCATTATGTGGTTTTGGGGACATTCCCCTGCTTTGCCTTCAAACTTGGGGATGTCTGATGGCATCTTAGTTGGCATTAGAGGCCAAAAATCTTGATGGCAGATGCGGTCATTTGTTAATATAGCCAAATTAGGCAAGTTAAGATGAGCCATGAAGGGCATATTTGACCCCAAGTTGATGTGGGATGGGGCTACTATGGTGGTGGGGTTTGCAGGTGCATAATGCATCTGCACAGCTAGGGGTGCTTGCGGTGGCACCATTGCGGGTGGGCCAATGGCCCCAAGTGTTATGGGTGGGACAATATGAGTGGCAGGAATATTTCCCCCATGTATGACAGTGGGGGAAATGTAAGTGGATGGTCCACTACCCCCATGTGTGGTAGGAGGGGCAGTGTGTGTGGAATGGCCATTGCCCTCGTGTGCTTCCAGTGTGCCAGCTTGGCTAGTCACTATAGTGTTATTTTTTCAACATTAATCTAGAACTATTAGGATCTTTAACTGAGATAATAACAAGTACAACAATCAAACACAAGAGATAATGAACACATCGTTTTTCCTCGGGGAAACATAGGAGAAAACCCTGCAACTTCCTCAGAGATAGAATTAGCACCAAAATAGTAAAATCCCCAAAACAGTAAGTGATCTCTCAACAGCAGTAATCTTCTACTTGTATAGCCCCAGTGTCTTCTCCTTCCTCAACTATGAGCTACACTTGAGTGTGGATGACTTGTGTGATAAATAGAGACTCCAATTCTCTATTTATACTAATATTGACATGACTAAAACCCTACTAGGGCCAACCTCTACTAAGAGAGTCTAATAACCCTAGTGCCCCAAAACTGTGGGGACTTTAACCCTTAGACAATCAGAGGGTTACCCACTATGACTTGACATGACTTGTTTACATTATTGATTCTCCCGATCGGAACATTAGGGCATGACAACATGACTCAATTACATTATAGATACATCTCGAAATAAACATCGGGTTACAATACATAAGATACATAGATGAATACATTCCGAAGTTACAAATACATCAACACTCCCTCTTAACTAGGAAGGTATTCATTTGACACAATTTTCAGCATTGGTCTTCTTCTCTGTATCAACTAGATCATCTCATCATCTGCATCTCAAGTCTTCTGAGTCTTCAAGTCATCATCATCTTTAAGTCATCTTCATTCTTTGAATCTGGATCATCTCTTGATCTGGATCATCATGGGACATCATCACCGAATCTGGATCATCATTGGTCATCATCACTGGATCTAGATCATCACTCGATTTGGATCATCATCACTAGATCTAGATCATCATCACCAAATCTGGATCATCATCACCGGATCTATATCATCATCACCGGATCTGGATCATCATCACCGGATCTGGATCATCACTCGATTTGGATAATCACAGGATCTCAATCATCACTTGATTTGGATCATCAATGGCTATCATCACTGGGTCTCAATCATCACTGGATATGGATCATCACTGGCTATCATCACTGGATCTTGATCATCACTCGATCTGGATCATCACTGGTGCTATCTCATGATCT
This sequence comes from Pseudotsuga menziesii, assembly GCA_001517045.1. Lineage (NCBI taxonomy): Eukaryota > Viridiplantae > Streptophyta > Pinopsida > Pinales > Pinaceae > Pseudotsuga > Pseudotsuga menziesii. The sequence continues at coordinate 145,730 of LPNX010549418.1, forward strand.
CGTCAGAGGAAGTTCTTTAGAGCCAGCCCTTTTTCATGCTAGTTGTAGGCCTAACCAGCATGTAGGTCTTCATCCAGCACTTACATCTGACCTACTCGTCAGAAAGGCACTCCCATCACTCACATCTGATCATATAGGAACCAATCCTATAATAACATTAGAAATGCCCAGCACTCACATTCACCAGCATGATAGGACATCACATCACTAACATCTATGAAAAGGCTTCAACACTTACATCTGACCTACTCATCAGAAAGGCACAGTACTCACATCCATCCAGGCTGGAACACATCCTACTCACAATGATGGAAGAGTTCTGTACTTCCATCCAGGATGGAACACATCCTACTCACAATGATGGAATATTTTCCCACTTTCATCCAGGCTCGAACACATCTTGCTCACAATGATGAAAGACTCTCATCCAGGCTAGAACAGATCCTGCTCACAATGATGAAATATTTCTACACTTGCATTCATCCAGGTGGGAACACATCCTGCTCACAGTGATGAAAGGGCCTGCACTTACATCCATCCAGGTGGGAACACATCCTGCTCATAGTGATGGAAGGGCTTGCACTCACATCTGATCTTGTAGGAACCAATCCTATAGTCATATCAGACTGGCCCCCAGTCCTCCTCGATTGAGCTACCTGGTAACTGACCAGGTTCTTCAATTCTCCTAGAGAATGGCAGTTGCCCTTACATCCGACTTGCTCATCAGAATGGCCAATAGTCACATCTAACATGGAAGGAACTTAATCCTTTAGCCATGATAGAATGGTTCAGCCCTTACATCTGATCAAGTGGGAACACATCCCTCTATCACATCAGAATGGCTACTCAGTCCTAGACTGAGTGTTCCTGGTACCTCACCAGGTAGCTCCATTCAAATAATGGTAATTTCCCTTACATCTATCCTACTCGACAGAATGGTTAGCACTCATATCTGACATGGAAGGAAGCAATCCTCTGACCATGACAGAATGGCTCAGCCTTTACATCTGACCTACTCATCAGAATGGCTACTAATCTCAGCACTCATATCTGACATGGAAGGAGCCAATCCTCTCACCATGACAGAATGGGTCATCCCTTACATCTGACCATGGAAGGAACCAATCCTCTCACCATGCCAGAATGGCTATGGGACTCATCACTTTCCCTTGGAGGAAATCTCGATCTGAAGAACACCAAGATTTTCCCTTAAGTACTTGAACTTCACCCTAGCCAATAGCTTTGCCAATACATCAGCTATCTATTCCTCCATCGCAACATATTAGATCTTCACTACTCCCCTCTACACCATATCCCTGATATAGTGGTACTTGATCTCAATATGCTTCGACTTGTCATGGAACACTAGATTCTCTCACAACCTCACACAACTCTGGTCGTCACAATGTATACAAGTAGCATCCAAATGCATATCAAATGTATCAGACAGTAGCTTCCACAGCCATACTGCCTCACAACTAGATGAACAAGATGCGACATACTCTGCTTCAGCTATACTCAGTGCCACACAGGATTACTTCCTACTAAACCAAGAGATCACACCTGATCCCATACTGAAGCAACATCCTGAAGTTCTCTTCCTATTAATGGCACTGCTTTCCCAATCTGAATCAACATAACCCTCAAGGTTAATCTTTTGATTTGCATTGTACTTGACCCCATAATCAACTGTACCCGTCAGGTACCTCAGAATATGATTTGTATCAATCAAGTGAACACTTCTTGGATCTATCAAGAACTAGCTCAAGGTGTTCACAACAAAGCAAATGTCTGGTCTCGTGTTTGTCAGGTACATCAATGACCCAATCATCTGATGATACATTGTAGCATCAATTGTCTCTAATGAAGCATCACTCAATAGCTTCAGGTTCGATGCCATAGGTGTGGCCATAGCTTTGTAGTCCATCATCCCAAACCTCTTCAAGGTCTCTACTGCATACTTCCCTTGTCCAAGGAAGATTCCATATGTACTCTGCCACACCTCCATACCTAGAAAGTAATGCATCATCCCCAAGTCCTTCATTTTGAACTCAACACCAAGCTTTCTCTTCGTATCAGCAATCAACCCATCCGTACTTGCCACAAATAGATCATCTACATATAGTAGAAGCATCACGGGGTTGCCATCGTCAACCTTGTAGTAAAGGTTGGAATTTGCTTTGCTCTTGGTAAATCCCAAACTGGATAGAAAGTTGTCAATTATGTCGTACTAGGTCCTGGATTCCTGTTTCAAACCGTACAGGGCTTTCTTCAATCTCCACACATGAGACTCCCTGTCATGTGTCTCAAAGCCGAGTGACTGTTCTACATACACTTCCTCTTCCACTACATCATTCAAGAAAGAAGTCTTGACATCCATCTGGTGTATCTTCCATTTCATCACTGCAACTAGAGCAAGTACTGATCTAATGGAAGTGTATCTGGATACAGGGGCAAAGATTTATTCATAGTCTATTCCTTCTTTCTGAGAGAAACCCCGAGCTACAAATCTTGCGTTATACTTTTCAATGCTACCGTCTGCAGCATGCTTGATCTTGTAGATCCATTTGGAAGTTACAACTAACTTCCTATTTGTTCTTGGGACAACATCCCAAACATCATTCTTCATGATTGATATTCTTCGATCATAAAATTCTTCCATTCTTTCCATTCTTCCGCTTCTTCATACCTGGAAGGTTCTTTATCAATGAAATCACATAGTAAGGCTACATACCCGGAGCACGATCTGGTCCTCTTTCTTTCTCTGTGATTCTCTTCTAGAGCCCCATATCTTTCTGCACCTTGGATAATTTCATGTACCCAAGCAGGTTTCCTCTTATGAGGATTCTTCTCCAGAGGTGGATCTACAGGTCTTTGTGGTTCTTCAAATTCTTGATCTTCTTCTTGAGCTTCTTCATTCATGATTGTATCATAAATTCTGGGTGTTTCTGCTTCTGCTTCTTCAGGTTCTTCAATAGGTCTTTTTCTGGATTTGTTTTAAGCCGTGTCTTCATCAAATTTCACATCCCTACTGATGTCAATCTTCTTATATCCTGGGAAATAGATTTTGTAAGCCTTGAGCTTTCAGAGTATCCCACAAATACACCCTTCTTTCCTGAAGGATCTAATTTTGTTCTCTTCTCTTTTGGAATGTGTATGTATATAGGACATCTGAATATTTTGAGATGGCTGACTTCTGGTTTCTTGCCGGAGAAGACTTCTTCAGGAGTCTTGTTCTCAAGTACTCTATGTTGAGTACGGTTCTCTACTTACACCGTTGTTCTGGCAGCTTCCGCCCAAACATGCATAGGAAGATTTTGATCATGAAGCATGGATTTTGCAGCTTCCACGATGGTTCTGTTCTTCCATTCCGCAATCCCATTCTGTTGTGGATTATAAGGAGTGGACAACTCCCTCTTAATCCCAGATTCTTTGCATAGCTCTTTGAATTCATTCAAAGTGAATTCTCTGCCATTATCTAATAAAAAGGTCTTGATCTTCTTATCAGTATGTTTTTCGATCAAGGCTTTGAATTCCTTGAACTTACTAAATACTTCGTCTTTGTTCTTCGTGAAGTAAGCCGATGTCTTCCTAGAAAAAATCATCAATAAAAGAAACATAGTATGCATACCCGCTTAGTGAGTTTGATGACATCAAACCGCATACGTCGGAGTGGATGATTTCTAGTATGCCTTTGGCTTTGCTTTCGTTGCTGGGAAATGTCTTCTTTGTATTCTTTCCTTTCACACATCCTTTGCAGATCCCATCATGTTTTGTTTGGAATTCTGGAAGACCTTCAACAACTTTGCTTGCAATAGGTAGTACTCTGTAATGCACATGTGCAAGCCTTCTATGACAAAGCTCATTTGGCTCTACTGTGTCATGGACCAAGGCTTGTTCTGGATGGCCCTTCAATTTGTACAATCCTCCTTCTTGTTCTCCAATCACCGCTGCATCATTGATAGTCTTACCTCTTGGCCACATGATGACTTGAACATCTATGAATGCAACCCTCATTCCTTTTGCATCCAATGCTGATATGGAGAGAAGGTTCTTTTTGAGTCCTGGCACAAACAATACTTCTTTCATTGTTAGAGACTTACCAGAGTCTAGTTTATATGAATATTCACCACTACCTTTTATTGGATATTGGTAGTCATCTCCTAGCTTCACCTTGTGAGGTGATTCATGTTCTGATAGTCTTACAAAGGATTCCTTGAATCCAGTCATATGTTTGGAAGCCCCACTATATATAAGCCAATCTTCACTACCATGAGTAATGTTACCTATGAGAGCAGAGATCAAAACATATTCATCCTCGCTTGAAGAATCTTCACTTTCATATCTGGATCTCTTCTTGGATGGTTCATCATCCTCTACAGCATGAGCATGATGTCTTCTTTTGTTCCCCTTCTTCTTATGAGAGTGGTTCTTGTTCTTAGGACAGTCTTTTATAAAGTGTCCTATCTCATCACATGTATAACATCTTAATCTAGATGGGTCTTTTCTATTGTTATCTCTATGATGATAATTCTTACCTTTTAAGTCACGAGTTTTTCTTCTGCCTCTCTTGGAGTGAACTGTGAGAGCTTGATCTTCACTTCCCATCTTCTCTTCTTGAGCTGCTATCCAAGATTCTTATTGAGAACATTCTTACCAAAGTCGGCTGAATTTGACTAACTTTTTTCTAGCACATATTCTTTGGATGAAAGAATCCCATGACCTAGGAAGGCCATTCAAAGCAGTCATCACAATCTCTGCATTCTCCACTTCTTCATCTACAGCTTCTAATTGTTCCTCGATCTGAGAAACACTTGTGAAGTAAGACTGGATGGTATCTGCATTTTGAATCTTCACATTCTTCAGTTGATTCCTTAGAGTCATCTTCCGGTTTATGTTCTTCCATTCAAACAATTTGGTTAGGGCATCAAACATATCTTTAGGTGTCTTGAGAGAGGACACATGTGAGATAAGGTGATCCTTGATAGAATCAACAATGATCCTCTTTGCCATAACCATCTTCTTCTTAAGTAAGGCCTTTGCCTCATCTCCCTCTGGAATTGGAACCTCCTCATGAATGTAGGATTCTAATTCATTCTCTTCCAGGACCAGGGAGATCCTATACTTCCAGGCTTGAAAGTTATCAACTACCTCAAGATTTTAATCAAGCTTGGTATGATGAGACATATTAACTGAGAACCTCAAATGGAAATATAAAAGATTTTAGATCTTATCAGGTTCAAGATGTCGGATCTGAAACTTGAGCTGAAATCCTGCAGAGCTGGTTCAGGAGAAAATTAGGGTTTTTCTTTTCTAGAGTTCTGTTCACCCAAATGCCTTGAAATTTGTCCCTAAATTCGATTTTGAGGAGGAGATCAATTCAGGCCTGGGCTCACTGAACAATTCCTCTTCTGTGAAAAACCCTAATTTCTAGTAGTAGTGTTGGGTCCAAAACTGAAAAACCTCAGAATTGGATTCTACTTCGACAGAAAGATGCGACCTAAGGAGGAGAGTTATTCCACCTTACTTTTGCTGAAAATCTATGGAGGAAGATCCACAAACTAGGAAGCCTTAGTTCCCATAGCTGCACAGTGTCTTCTTCTGAGGTTATCTCTGATACCATGTTAGTTTTTCAACATTAAGCTATCATTATTAGGATCTTTAACTGAGAGAATAACAAGTACAGCAATCAAACACAAGAGACAATGAACACAGTGTTTTTCCTTGGGAAACCATAAAGGAGAAAACCACACAACTTACTCAGAGATAGAATTAGCACCAAAATAGTAAGTGATCTCTTGACAACAATAATCTTCTACTTGTCTAGCCCTAGTGTCTCTTCCTTCCTCAACTATGCACTACACTTGAGCGTGGATGACTGTGATAAATAGAGACTCCAATTCTCTACTTACACTAATCTCGACATGAATAAAACCCTACCAGGGCCGACCTCTACTAGTAGATTCTAATAACCCTAGTGTCCCGGAACTGTGGGGACTTTAACCCTTAGACAATTGGAGGGTTACCCACTATGACTTGACATGACTTCTTTACATTATTGATTCTCTCGATCGGAACATCGGGGCATGACAACATGACTCAATTACATTATAGATACATCCTAGAATAAACATCGGGTTACAATACATAATATACATAGATGAATACATTCTAAAGTTACAAGTACATCAACATATAGGTGATGGCAGTTGACTAATGACAGTTTGCATAACTATGCTTGGGCCACTTGCTAGGTTGTGGGTGACAGATTTTGAAGGTATGCCAGAAAATGGATCTGGATTTGCACTAGCCATGGGGCTTGATGGTATAGTATGGAGGTCTAGTTGATATTGATATGGGTTTAAATCAGAATTAGAGGCTGTGTGGCCTTTTGATGGTGTGGGAGATCGCTAAGAGCGGCTTTGATGGTGTCAATTGAGTGTTCCAAATGGTGGTGGTTCACCTCTTAGGCATGAGGAAGAGCGTGGAGGATCAATTGTGTTAGATTTTATGCCTGAAACTTGGTGGGAATGATGTTTGGATCCCAGTTTTAGTGGCTTCCTATTGGTTGCAGGTGGTCACTCGGCCATGAAGACTACCAAGAGACAACTCTTGGATTTTTCCTCACAGGTTTTTCTACTCAATCGGAAGGGTTCGTTGCCCATTTCACTTGGAAATTCCTCTCAGCAGCCAACTACTTTGGTGTTCCTATGGTACTCCTCACAATGAGTTTCTGGGCAAAGCCCAAGTACTTCCCATAGTTGAAGTGGTCAGGGACTTATGTCCTCAAAGACTGCAAAATTGTTTGTACTTAGTGTAAATTGGTAAATTTTAAGGCTCACTCAGCATCATGAACAAAGTTGGGTTAATTAGTTGGTATGGTGTATTTGTTTGTTTTTTTTTCTGGTATTTGGTTGCTGCAAATGGTTTATGAATTCATCATGGTAGAGTTCATTTCATTATGTTTAAGTATGCAAGCATTGAATAATCATAAATTGTGAACAAATACAGTAATTAACCCTGAATGTTTGCTGGCCTAACTAGATGTCTACCTCACACTGATATTCCTCTTCAACCAAGAGAAGGTGCTGGGCTCTCAACACAATGGGACTAAGCCCATCCGTAGATCCTCAGGTGACCTCCCAAATGCTAGGTTGGTCAATAGGGAGGATGCTTAGTGTCATGAGAAGCCCTCCTTCTCTACCCCCTCTACCTTCCAGGTCACCTGATTTTAACGGTTTGGAACAATATAGTGGAGTGCCTAGATCTATATGAGCTTGCCCTTTGTCGTATCCCAGAATACCTCGGAGGGTGATGACTAGGCAGAGGAGGAAGGGGAAGCAAGACAGTTAATTTTAGGATGATTTTAGTTAGGCTAGTTTCATTTGATTAATCCATTTAACATTTACTTGGCATCTACACATTGTTTATGAAAGAAATTGCAGAAAATGAAAATAGAAATTGAAATAGACTTGTAGTGCTGGATAGAGGTGACTAAGCCACACTGACAGTCCTATAAAATTGAAATTTAATCGTTATTAAACTAAAATTAAAGTTCTGTTTGACAGGCCGCACATTTCTGATCAAATCTGGCGAGGGGGCTGCGAGATTTTTTCAGAAACACACGAGGGGGTCGCACAGAATGCTGAAACAGTCATGGAGTGAGTTTCTGGGTTAAAGTCACACTTATCAAGGGATTAAGTGTTCCTTGGGTGCACTTGTTTTCCCATTAAGTGCGCCCTAGTCTCACTTTTGGCCCTGATAAGAGTGCCCTGCTCCAGATTTGGGGTTTTTTGTGAGACAGAGTCAGATCTGGCCTACAGTAACTTGTGCTATGGCCAATCTGACTCGATTTTTCCTAGTAGAGGCTTCAGCAGTACTGAAAACAAGAAATAAACTGAATTTAAGATGGATTTAACATAATTTTTTTTTAAAACTAGGGTAAAAAATTTAAGAACTTGGAAATTAAAAGTTTGGACTAGGGATCCTGTGGGATCGACCTGGTATGGTCGCCAGTTCTGTATTAGGGATTTCTCCTTGCTACAGGGGTAGGAATGGCTCCCTTATATCTATAGGATAAAAGGGTAGGTTCCTGCTAGTGGGTAAATGCAGAAAATAAAACGTAAGGTAAATAAACAAAACAATAAATTAAGCTAAGAACAGAAAGGTGATAGAAGCAATGATGAACCCCTCAACACACAAGGTTTAGGGTTCCGCCTCCAAATACCTACAAATAAATCCTAATATATAATAGATTAAAACACCTGCAAAACAATGTTAGATCTAAAACCTGCAAATGAAATAAGGGTTAGAAAGCAAAGAAAACTAAGAAACTAAGAAAAAAAACATGAAATATGGTTATACCTTCTCTTGGGTGGAAATGGGCCACCATGACCTAGCTTGTGGAAGAAACTCTCTTGGATGGGAGAGCAATGACTCAATGGAAATGGAGGAGAGGGAGTGTGGGTGGCTTGAGAGGCAAAGGTCTCAAGGAATCCATGGGCAGCATAATAATAAGCAAGGGAGAAGTTGTTTGAGAGTGACCCCCACCCTCATTTTATAGCATTTTCATGGGCTTTTAGGGTTTTAATCCCTTGGTAAAGGATTTAGGCCCTTTTTTGGGTTTTTATCCCCTTTCTCCCTAACTTTAGCTCCTTTTACGGTTTTAGCCCCTTTTTGGGGGTTTTAGCTCTTAGGAGACTATTTTGGGCTCCTTTTTGGGGGTTTTAAGCCCTTTTCTTCATCCTTTAGCTATTTTGAGGGTGTGGGGGTCTAATGGAGTGATAGGAGGGCCATGAGATGGTTTCCTTGGGTGGTGTAGGCCATTGAGATCTGAGTGGGGGATTTTTGGGTTAACATGGGCCTTTCCCTGGATGGTAGTAGGTGTGTCCTACAATTATAGTGGATGTAAGTGTTGGGACCTTTCCCTGGATGGTAGTAGGTGTGTTCTACCATGCCGATGGATGTAAGTGTTGGAGCCTTTATTGGATGGTAGTAGGTGTGTCCTACAATCGATGATATAAGCATGGAAGAAGAAGACCTACATGGATACTAAGCCTACAACTAGCATGAAAAAGGGCTGGCTCTGTAAAAATTCCTATGATGAGTAGAATTGAGAGATAGCACCATTTTCTTGAGATAGCAGGAGCAGTGATGATGATCCAGTGATCGCTAGTACAAAATGAGAAATTAATGACTAAAAAATGACTAAAATCAGGCTATAAACGACTATTTTTTAGTCGACAACTAATAGTAGCTCATTTCCACTATCTTATAGCTAGTCGTATTTCACTTAGTCATTAATAGCTTGAATTATTAGTCCTTGATTTAGTCATTGATAGTCAATGAGTTAGTCATTGATTAGTCATAGATTTAGTAACTGATTGCAACAATTTATGACCAAATATATGACTAAATAAACTACTAGATGATAACATATTAATGACTAAGCTAAATTCAACTAAACGTTAGTTGTGCTATAAGATACAGGAAATTAGCTACTAATAGTCATATATATGCGAATTTAGTTGTTTGCGTAGTCACAAATTTATGATAGGGTATGGAGGAATCGAGCCACCAACCTCCTTACTATAATTAGGCAGGTCCTCTACCATTGAGCTAGCACCCTTTAAGAAGTTGTTATTGCTTGATAATGATGATATTTAAACAAATTTTTCATCATTCAAGCATACAAAGTAATGATTTTCAAGTTACTATAGATCCATAATAGCTTACCCTGTACTAGTCCTTCAAGTCATTTGTGCACTTAATAAATGCATTTGAAATACTTGAAGGACTATTACAAGGTAAGCCATTATGAATCTATAGTAACTTGATAATCATTATTTTATATGTTAATTCATCACATTCTACACAAACAAATATTTTCAATGATGACCAATCCAAGCATTAGTGTGTTCAACAATCCAATCTCCCCCTTGAGTAAACAATTTAATTGCAATGTTATAGCTACTATCCATTCAATGATCAATTTTTTAAACTTCCAAGCTATCCCCAACAGTGTATTTCAACCAAAATCCAACATATACAAAAATTATATAAGAATACTCACAGAAAATATCGGCATGCTTTCATTATTTGAGTGCCAGTCTAAGTAATATTTCTTAAGATTTCTTAAAATCAAATTATATTAACATAACTATTTTCAAATGCAACATATATAAAAAAAAATGTAGAAGAAATACTTTAAATAAGACAAGGGGAAGATATTGGAATGATTGTACTATTTTAGTTCCACTATAAGCAAGATTTCTTGCAATGAAAGGATACGAATAAGATTGATTTAATCTCATAACCAAAAACATTTCCATAAGATCATAACCATCAATGTTATGAAGTTTTCGTGGGGAGTGATTTTCCCATAGAAAGGGACTGATCTCACAATTATCTATAGGAAGAAAGGTAAGTACATCCAAGGTCAAGATATTCCATGCCCAAAAATGTCTTGAATTAACCCCACAACCATTTCCCACCCAAAGTTATGTTGGAAAAGGAAGTGCACCATTCACAAGGAAAACCATGATCACTATGAAATAATTCAAGAAGATTACACATTTTGAGAGCCTCCTCGAAACAGTTGTCTTGATATACATATAATTTCTTAAACAATATCCTAGGGTGAATAAAAACCATACTATTGCATCAAACTGATCTATGACAATACTCTGACATCTAAATAACTATATGCCTTGTGTCTTCTGTTCATATTCTCACAAAAATTATGATTATAGTTAACTCTAGCATAGGCCCACATGTTCCATTAGGGATGTCTTGCTGCACAGGAACTCCAACTGCTTCTAGAATAATCCTCTTACGACCATTTGGTATCCTGTACTCTCTATGTTTCATAGGAATGATGGCCTTCAGAGAGGCAGTTTTATTTACACCACCCAAAATTGAACCACTGGTCTTTTTGCAAAATTCTAAGACCTGAGTATCAGAACTCTTTGTAGGTAACTATCCCCCAATTAAGTTCCCAGAATTTGTATATGGCTTCCCAAAAATATTACCACGCTGGGAACCTGTAATGGCCTTTTTGATACTATATTGCTTTGCTGCATCTTCTTTAAGAAAAAATTGAGTAGGACTTTCAGCTAAGTTTGTTTGATGGCCTCTCACGTCCCCATATTGACTCCTTTTAAATTCATCTAAATCAGTGTCTAAAATCTTGTGTCCCAATTCTTTGTTCTCAAAATGGAAAGTAGCTACAGTTCCATCCAAAGAATAGCAGAAAAGCGAATATCCATCTAGGCTCTTGTTTCATAGAAGGGAGAACCTTAGATTACATAATACAAGAGAAAAGCCCTCAATTATATATTTTTAACATTGATATATAAAACATTGAAACTCAATGAGAAAATTTCTCACCAGTAGAGATCAACAACACTCTGAGAAAAAAATGTTTTCCAACAAAAATAGGGCGTGAAATGGCCATGGTCTAGACGATGATGCTACAATCTTGGATTCCCATTGATATTACATTATATGGTGAAAACTATTTTGAAGTTGAATTTGCTGCACCATTTGCACATCCACTGGCGTCAAATTGTTCATGGTGTACTAACTCTAACCCATTGAGTTGATGTTTACGAAACATAAAATTGTTGAACTTCATAGCAACAACAGGAGCATTATGGCCCAGAAAATAAAAAGTGGCAGACCAATCATGTCTTTCTAATAAATGTGTAGAATGGCTTGGATTTTAAAATCCATGTGTTGTTGTAATAAAATTCCCATAAGGTGACCATCCAAGGAGCCTAAAGAATGTTGAACCAACCTACAGTATTAACAAACAAGTTACCACAGTATCAGAGTTGCAACAATAATTAGCATTTTAACATGCAGTATTACTGAAAAATGGATTCAAATCCTTACTAATTCCCCCCAATGGCCTTTAGTTATGTGTTCTAGACTCTAGTCACTTGTGTGCCGAATAATGAAACTTTTATCATCTGATTGGATAGAAAGAAAAGAACCAATTGGATCCCATGAAATTCCCTTAACAAGGCTAGCATGACCTCTTAAAATTGCAATAGAATATGCATAACTCATATTCCAAAGTTGGATTGTATTATCCAAACTACAAATGGCTAAAATTGAATCATTTAGAGACCAGTTGAGATCCACCTAATTCAATTAGTACAGAGATATAAACCATCTCGATCAGTAATACAGTCAATATCATATCCAAAAGAAGGCTGAATCAACATATTTGCATTCTAAAACCATACTGAAATGTTTTGAAATATTTAAGGCACTCAAAATATGTTAACATAAAATAACCACATCTGCAGTATGCCCTCGCAAAGTCATCACAACTTTCCAATTCTCAACATTAGGAGGTTCTCCACTGCCAAAATCTGCAGTTCCAGTCTGAGGTTTTTTCTCATGGATAAGAATCACTTTATCATCAGAACCTGAAGCTACATGGTGACCATGTTTAGCCCACTCGACACAATTAACAGAGCCAAAGTGGTCACGAATGGTTGCCAACAATGTATGAGCTTCTTGATCAGCATCCACTTCTTTTTTCACTGGTGTTGTAGTCCATATCCAAACCTTCATAAATAAAATTCAAAACATATTAGTTTTGTCACAAAAAGAGTTCACCCTTAATAAGATATTTCTAATAGCGGAAACTAGGACTGCATAATTGAGAAGTCTGTGTTAGACTATGAATGGCTAGTTATAAATATCCAATATTTACAACTCTAAGGAAAATCAGTCCAATCATTGCACCTTTTCTATCAAGAAATATTTCAGAGGGGTCATTTTGGCCAAAGATATTGTTCAAGAAGTTTGTTGGCCATATCAAGAAATATCCGAGGGTCCGGGTCATCCTGGCCAACCTTAGATTTATTACAAAAGAAGAACAAGCATGCTCCAAACATGTGTTAGTTGTGTAGGATTGAGGCCGAAAATGTTTCCCAACTTTTTTCCACTGTCCCTATGCTTTGCAAGTTTGGAATGATATTTGGAGGTGGATTAGTATATACTATAAATAATGCCTGGCAGGATGATTTTGAATCCTGAATCGGTCTGATCTAGAGAACAATCATGTATAATTTTCCAATGGAAAAGACATACAAAATGACAAAAAGGCTTTCCAAGCTATGTGGGGCATCTTGTTAGCTTGCAAATTAAAGTATTTTTAGGAAATATTGCCTCCAACTTTTTAGATATCATTTAAGATATGTGCTATTGCGCAGTTATATAAAAAATCAAAAAAATTTCAAAGTCTTGAGTCATTGGGGAGTTGGTTGTGGACAAGTCTATTCCCTAGGTCTATTTTGATGGTGTTTGTCAGGGAGCAGATTAAACATGTGAAATTGGTGGGGTTCTATATATTTAGGACCAACATTACTTTCATTTTTCTATCATGTAGGTCAAGGCATAAAAAATTATGCTGAGGTTTTAGCCCTCAAAAATATTTTGAGGATGGCAATGAATAATAATATTTCTCGTCTACAGGTTTATGGTGATTCTTTTCTGGTGACTAAATGGATGAATATTGAAGAAGACATATTATATATCTCTCTCCAGTCTTTAGCAACTCAATCACAGACAGTTTTTTTGCATTTCTCCAAAATCACATTCATGCATATATGCAGGGAGATGAATATGATTGCTGACACACTAAGGAGGGCTTGGCCAAGACACCAGGTCTACTTCATATCAAGGAGAATTGTGCAAATTTTTCTGGCTTTACTTGGGATCTATAAACTAGATTTTTTCCTTTAAAATGATTTTGAAGGGTGATGCATCTAGAAGAATTTAATAATTTATATTTTTTACTGGGATAGAAGTCTTTATAGGCTCTACTTTTATCTAAATGGTCTTGGACATGTTTTTTCAGCTAGAAATTCAGTATTTTCATTCATGCAGATCTGATGATCTTTGGGATTTTTATTTTCAAATGGAGGTTTTTACAGAGACAGTAATATATTTAACCTACTATGATGTTCTCAGTATTTTTAAAGATCGTGACTTAAAGTGCCCCTTGCACCTTAAGAATTTATATACACTTTTTTCTTGGAAAAAAGATGACAACCATACCAAAATGTTTTAATATTGTATCTAGTATTCCCCATAAAGAGTTTGCTTGAGCTCATAACTATAATCTATTAATCTCACTCCGAGGAAATTGTTTCAAGGCATTGAATACATGATATAAAAGTAGTTACATAATTATGATGCCTTTTCTTGCATGTTCTATATAGTTTGTTGGAATTTCATGTAACCAACATGCTTAAAATTTATGAAGAACCAAAAGAGAAATTCTTCTAAAACAACTTAGTAAACCATAGCTAGATATATCGAAGGTTGATAAATTGTTAAATTTTTACTAAATTTATAGCATGGAACAAGCCAAAGATTAAGGACAAAATACCATTTTCATGAAAATAGATATTAGGAAACCGTACATAGTAAACATCTTACAACAACTAACCTATGCTTAGCCTATTTAAGGTAAATTCATACATAGAATGTAAAAATATTATGGTACTAAATAATTCAAGTAGCATGGTGTGCAATGCACGGCCAATAAGATCATGCAGAACTAAATTCAAAGTGAAAATACACCTTCCAAAATTTTATTAATTGCAAGCATAAGAACAATACTTTATGCATGTAATTGCAATAAGATTCAAAATACATCAGTTAAAAAGTTCATCTTCCACTCATACGTTTTCCACTTCCTCTTTTACTATGTAGACATAGCTTGCAATCCTTTTAGTCACCTGCAACCCATTATTGTAGTCCTTCAAAAACTACAACCTATCCTCTCAATATAGCTTGAGGACCTGCAACCCAATCTTGTGATGCACCTTAACACAACAAATTGGCCCAAAAACCTAACCCTGCAAGGCTTTCACAAGCCAACAACCTAATGTCGAGGCCAAATTAACTAGGATCAACTTATCACAATGCCTAGTTTAGCTTAAGAGTCAAACTTGACTCAAGACTTGACAAAATCTTGAGAATCAGCCTCAAAATGACTCCAAATATTTAAAAATACAAAATTATAGAATTTCAAGAAAATTACTTTTTATATTTGGAATTATCTTAGACAAAAGAAGATTAAACTCAATATAATATTTGTTACAAGATCCACCACTCCTGTGTGTAGGATCTGGCTTGGGAGTGGATCCCCTATAGAAGGAAATGGATGCTAAGCCCATACAACTGATACTATGTAAAATCATAAATGAAATGGATCCTAAAAATTTGAAATAGATTCTGAAAATTCCAGTGCTTTTTCGACCCACTAATCCACCAAGCAATCAATTTTTAATTGAAAAAATTCCAAAACCCTAAACCCCATTCCTATTCAAGATCTGATTTATCCTTATGTCAAGATCCGCTCTCAAGTTTTGATCTATCAAGGTCTTCTTTGAAGGTTTGATCTATCGTGGTCAAGGTCTAATCTATCATTATGTGCTACATTGTTGCTCACTTCACCCAGGTCCCACACTGTTATTTAGTCCTCTGATAGAATTCAAGAAAACCACTTTATTCACTAATGATATGAGCCCTGTTATGACATGCTTCATGCTTACACTGAAATGGTATTCAAAATTAATAATTATCAATTATCAATGATGGTGTTAACTTGTGAAATTTTTGGTTATCTTACATGGATGGCTAATAGTCATATGCATGAGAATTCTCTGTTTTTGTTATAAGTTATAGTTCTCCTTTTGTGGTTTTTGGATGATTTTGATTCTTAACTCTAATTTTTTATTTATTATAAAAATATTTATATATATGTTTGTACTTGTCATTTCCCTATTGTATGTAGATCCTAGATTTTCAAAAAACTGGAAGATCCGTACCTGAATCCAAATGTGGATCCTGGATTTTCAAAAAATTGGAGGATGCGTATCCGAATCCGAATGATCTGGATCCAGATCAAATCCATATCCTCGTAAATTATTTCAATTTAGAATATAAAGAAAAAGCACTGAAGGTAATGCAAAAATAGCAGATCCAAGTATATCATACAATTACAATTTACAATCAATCATAAATTATAATATCATTCATCAAGTTTCATAACTGTCATTGACAATGGCATGAAATTATGATTCATGAACCAAAACAAAAAAAGTGTTAAAACTATATACTATCAAGAATGAATCCTCAAAGTCAAATCTGTAATCATATGACAAAATCTAAAAATAACACATATATATAACAGTCTAGGACCAAGAATGATCTTGATGATACACAAAAACCAAAATTTATAATTTTCCAGGCATGGCATATTTTTCAAGGCTCGGTTGGGTTTTTGTATCACCCAGGCCCACCAATTAAACTAGGTCAAACCGCGTTTGATCTACATTGATTAGGTCCAAGTTGAACCTACCTGCATTTGAGGTAGGGATCAGACCAGGTAGAATCAACATACTTGACTGAGTCTGATAACTAGCACCAATGATCTTTCCAATTACATTAGTGTTGATAGATTACTTATGGAGAAATACCACACAATTTCTGGACACTGTGTGTAGTAGTAGCCTAGTGTGTAACCTCCATTCTAGCATATAGATGGAAATAGGCATGGATAACATATGTTGTATAAAAGGTCAAATAAATAACCAAATTTACAAAGAACAAAAAGCTATTCTAGTCTATTATTAATAGATACACAACAATCACTTATTTTCACACCTTGTGTTGAAAGATTAATCTCAAAACAACACTTTTCTCAGTGAGAGGGAGTGTTAGACTGTACCTTGTAGTTGTCTATAGCCTAGGCACATGTATGGTAGTCCTGGGCACACATGTGAACAGATCTGGGCTATTCAGTTCAAGCAATTCAAACTGGACAGTGAAGGCACACTTCCTTTCTTCTAGATTCTGCAGTATGGCGTAGTAGATTATTTATTATGTAGGAATGATTGTTGTTCTATTTATAGGAATCTACTCTTGATTGTTTGCATGTTATCCTTAACAGTTTGTTAGACAATTTGTGTGTGTTAGTTCAGTTTGATTCTTGTAGTTGTCTAATTCTGACTTAGTCTAATTTAGTTACGTAATGTACATACAATCCATTTAAGGTAAGCAATCTCTATAAGGATGCATGCTTGACTCATTTATAGTCCTCAATCATTTACAATAGTGGAGCACTTTACAATATGTGTAATGTTCCCAAGTAAAATTGCAGTAATATTTTCAACTTATTGTTGAATATATTGGGCTTATTACCTTGTCAAACATTCCACTTTCATCGTGTAACGAAGTTGAAAATGCTAAGAAATGCTAGTAGTGAGGTGCTCAAGTGCAATGATTTCTTCAAAATTTATACAGGGAATGGTGTCATGAGATAATACACTATCTCTTACAATCCACAACAAAATGGAGTCGCTGAAAAGAAAAATCAGACAATGGGGACAACACACTGAATGCTCAAGAATGTTAATCTACTAAACAATTTGTGGCAAAAAGCCACATGTGATTTTCCTTTGTGAAATTCATTGCACTACCTTTGTACATATACCAAATGGAAAACATAGCAAAGTTATGGAAAGAGATGTGAATAATACTATATAGTAAAGACTATTGTGCTTACAAGAAAATACAACTATTTATGATGAATTCTAAAATTTTAATGTTGTGTGTGTGTGTATGTGTCATCCCCAACCTATCATCCCCTGAAAAATTGGGGGTGTGCTCTAACCGTCCCAGGGCCTCGTCCCCACCAATCTGTGTGTGCGTGTGTATGTGCCATCCCCAACCTTCCCCTGAAGAATTGGGGGTTTACTCTAACCGTCCCAGTGACTTGTCCCCATAGTTCCCCTATCCCCAAAGCCAATGCAATATAGTTTGGAACAACACGATTTATTTCATGTATTCATTATGTGCACTATTCCACACTCGCTGTCAATATCATCTTCAAATAAGTATGTGAAATACTTACTAGTAAAATAAAATAAAACAAACTCTTATATTTCTTAATGTAGGTCAACAGGTACTTTTCTCCAAGGAGCAAAATCAAAACTCAAAGTTACTTAACTCATACAAAGACATCCAGTGCAAAGCTAGAAATAAGTGTTCAATTTATTAATATAACATAGTTTATTACATTATTTAACATAAAAAGACACTCATCCACTTGCATTGGAAATTTACTACAGAAATAAATCTTTTGGCAAAAAGGACAAGCAAGCTTCTGTAGAAGCTATCATGCCATTAATGAGATTCAAGTTAGGAGCCACTATTTAATAAATCTCTCTTCAGCAAGGCTCTAGCCTTCTATGTCATTGACCTTTGAGAAAAATAACATAATGCCAAGTAAACCTTTATTTGATTGGTTGCATTAGGTAAGGGGTTCAAGACAGGGTTCATATTGTTCTCGTGTCACTCTACACAACTAATGGTGTAGATTCACAAAACAAGAAGGCTCAAATATAGCATTTTCAGCACCACTGGACAAAAGCATAGGTGTCCCATCTCCCCTCTTTGATTTAGCTTATACCCAATTCGGCGAGAGGATTATGGTCACGCCAATATAGGACCAAATTATGGTTGTTTCCTTCTTAATATAATTATTCATAGCTTCCTATATGCCGATGATTTGTGGCTTCTACATTGTAGATTTGAGGTCTTGTAGTTGCATAAGAAAATAGGCTTCCTTCATTACTTTTGTACTAATAAAAAATTGACTGCCAATATTGAGAAAAAAAAGGTTACAACTTTCAATCTTCCAAAACAAGAGGCTTTGCATATCTAACCTTCTAAGTTCTAGGATTCATAAGCAGTACACTGCCCTTGCCACTCACATATGGCAGCACTTTTCCCTTGATTTCAAGATACTGATCCTAAGATCCATTATTTGATGCCTACTCACACCTACATATTTTTATATCTGTAAGGTTAGGTCTGTAATTGAGTTTATCAGAATCACTTATGTAAAGAAATTACTGGTACTCATGTTTTACAGGACTATTGTAAAGTAAGCAAACAATTCACTTTCAACATTGTATTGACCAAGTTCCGAGTCCCCCCATTGATTGTGAACACGTTTGTTGATATTTTCCACCTTTGTAAACCTCAATGGAAGCACCCTTGTAAACCTCAATAGAGGCATGGTTAAAACTTGTTACAAAATCAGGGAGGCATTGTTAGGATGGAACAATGCATTACCAACTTCTTCCTGCATACTTCATCTCACACCCAACAATATAGAATTTATTCTCCTAAAGAATATTGTCTCAATAGGCTCTTGAGAGTTGGATGACTTTTGATCTCTTAATTTGAGACTTAGTGTCAAGAGTTTTAGACTGATTTTGGTATATTGTAATTTAATTTCTAGATTACTACTTGATTCATTTTTAAATTGTTATCTATATTGACATGTAAGAGTGCATGGCGCCCTTGTCCGCCTGCACCTTCACAACCAATTCGAATCATTGCATCTCTTTCTGTCCCATTGGCTGCTTTTGCCCACTAGTCTAGCTCACTCTTTCACACACATCTAGTGTGATGAATGTAATATGAATTTTGTATGGAATAACTTGTAAGTCTCATTAAAATAAAATTGTATAAATTTAAAATCAAAAGAAACCATATGAACTAACATCATTGAAAATCATGTGGATTGTTATTATCAGCATTCCATTTCAGAAAAAAAACATGTATGCAGGAACTAATCCCATCAAATACTAAATCAATGATAAAATCATATTGAATAAGGAAAAATAGAACTTCCAAAATGATCACGATGAAACAACACAAAGAAGAAAAGGTGAATTGTGAATTTTCTACTCTGAGCCAATAATGAAACAACTAAAATTTAAAAGAGATCAGGTTTACCTTCATAGTTAGAATAACCATATCCCATAAATTGAACACCTTCAACCAAAGGGAACTCACAAACCCTACCCTGAAAAGTATCCTGCCAAAAATAGCAAACAATTCATATTCATAATGCTACAGTTTAATGGTTCAGGTGATTCTTGCCACAGAAACACAACATATTTATATCCTTTGGTTCAAGCATCCAGTATACCTTGCAGGAAGTTATGTGTGCTTTCTTATCTTTCCAACAACCACCATTATTTTTCAAACATTCATTTGTTTCCATATTTGGTTTGGGAAACAAAAAAGTTACTTCCATGCATTTAATAATGGATTTTGATATGCCTTATTCCTGAAAAATTCAAGTTATATAGCTATGCAACTAGAATTCATCTACCCATAAAGAAAATCACCTTCACTCAAGCAAACAGTTGGCTCAATAGTTTCTTGAAATCCCGCACAAATCGCCTTCAAGACAACCGCCTTGTCCAATTTTCCTGCAATTAGATTTAGAAGGATGTTAGTTTGCTGCATTTTATTCTTGCATTTGTAAAAGATAGAATTTATAAGAATAAAGGATGTTAACATCTATATTGTCTATTATTAATAATAAGTGTGGGAAAAATAGTGACATCATCTCGAGATCCATCCAACCTATTGATGTATATGTAACTTTGGAATGTATTCACTTGTATATTTCATGTATTGTACCCCGATGTTTATTTCAGGAAGTATCTGTAATGTAATTGAGTCATGTCATTCCCCAATGTTCCTATCGGTAGGTTCTATAATGTAAATAAGTCATGTCAAGTCATTGTGGGTAACCCTCCTATTGATCAAGGGTTAAAGTCCTCGCAGTTCCGGGGCACTAGGGTTATTAGACTCTCCTAGAGAAGTGTTAGGATTATTAATCCTCCCTTGTCCAAATTTGGTCATATGTCTAAATCGGGAGTCATGTCTAAATCGGGAGTCCATCCAGCCTATTTATAGTCATTAGCACCATTGGTTAAACTTAACCTAATTGGGGCACAT
>LPNX010549418.1:168337-224178 GCA_001517045.1 Pseudotsuga menziesii
GAAGTCGGCCCTAGTAGGGTTTTGTCAAGTTGGGAATTAGTATAAATAGAGAGCTAGCCTCTCTATTTAGAACACACTCACTCACACTTAGTTTTAGCACATAGATGAGGAAGAAGAAGACACTGGGGCTAGGAAGAAAGAGGCCACTGTTGTTGGGAGATCATCTTATTGTTTTGGGGTTTTAATTTTGGTGCTGATTCTATCTCTGAGGAAGTTGTGGGGTTTTCTCCATTTATGGTTTCCTGGAGGAAAAAAATTGTGTTCATTGTCTCTTGTGTTTGATTGATGTACTTGTTATTCTCTCAGTTAAAGATCTTAACATAATGCTAGCTTTGTTAAATTTTCATATGCTAAGCTACATCGGGGACCACAAAAGATACATATAGAACTTTGACCAGAAAAGATACATATAGAATATTCTTCGAAGTTACAATATTTCAACACTCCCCCTTAACAAGAAGGGTATTCTATAACAACATCAACAACAACAATAATAGAAGAGAGATAGAGGACATAATCAACATCATCAGGGTAATACATCTATAAATCATTGGAAGATTTTTCAACATCATGTAGTCTTCATCTTCAATCTTCAGTCTTCAGTAACATCAACACTTTGAATGCTTCGATTAGTGACAAATTGACCTTTCAATCAGCAGCAACATCTTCAACACTTTGACCTTTCGATCAGCAGCAACATCTTCAACACTTTGACCTTTCGATCAACAACATCTTTAGAACTTTGACCAGAAACATCTTCAGCACTTTGATCTTTCGATCAACAACAACATCTTCAGCATTTCGATCAGCAACATCTTCGGTACTTTGATCTTTTGATTAGCAACAACATCTTCCGCATTTTGTTCTTTTGATCAGCAACATCATCATATTCTGATCAGTAACATCATGATCAACACCATCATCATACTTCAATTCTCCAACAACATCATCATCATCACATTCTGATATTTCGATTAGTACATCATCATCATCACACTCTGATCTTTCGATCAGTACATCGTCATCATCACACTTTGATATTTCGATCAGTACGTCATCATCATCATACTCTGATCTTTCGATCAGTACATCATCATCATCATACTCTGATCTTTCGATCGGTACATCATCATCATCACACTCTGATCTTTCGATCGGTACGTCATCATCATCATAATTTGATCTTTCGATCAGTACGACATCATCATCATACTGTGATATTTTTATCAGTACGTCATCATCATCAACAGCAAACTGCAATCCACATCTCAAAGACAAAAAAGTCTTTGGTTCACTTTTGGACTTAAAGTCCAGGGATGATGCAATCCCACCACATTCTCGACAACCAAAGTTACCAGATTGATTACAGGATAATCAGTCCCCATCACTTTAGGACTAAGTCCAAGTATGATGCAATCCTACCACATTCACGGGGACTGAAATATCTGGATACACTTTGAACCAAGGTTTAGGGATGATGCAATCCCACCACTTTCACAGAGGCCAAGACCTCCAGATACATTTTGAAACGAGGTTCAGGGATGATGCAATCCCACCACTTTCATGGGGGCCAAGACCTCCAGATACATTTTGAACCGAGGTTCAGGGATGATGCAATCCCACCACTTTCACGGGTGCCAAGACCTCCTAATACATTTTGAACCGAGGTTCAGGGATGATGCAATCTACCACTTTCACGGGCGCCAAGACCTCTTGATACATTTTGAACTGAGGTTCAGGGATGATGCAATCCACCACTTTCACGGGGGCGGAGACCTCCGGATACATTTTGAACCAAAGTTCAAGGATGATGCAATCCACCACTTTCATGGGGGCTGAGACCTCTGGATACATTTTGAACTGAAGTTCAGGGATGATGCAATCCTACCACATTCACGGGGGCCGAGACCTCCGGATACATTTCGAACCCAAGTTCAGGGATGATGCAATCCCACCACATTCACGGGGGATGAGACCTCTAGATACATTTTGAACCGAAGTTTAGGGATGATGCAATCCCACCACATTCACGAAGACTGAAGTCACCAGATATATTTTGGACAGATGTCCTAGGATGATACAATCCCTCTTCATTCTCAAGGACTGAGGTCACCCGGATCACTTTTGGATAGATGTCCTGGGATGATACAATCCCTCTTCATTCTTGAGGACCGAGGCTACCGGATCACTTTAGGGTAGATGCCGAGGGATGATGCAATCCCACTTCATTCTCAAGGACCGAGGTCAGCGGATCACTTTAGGGCAAGTGCCAAGGGATAATACAATCCCACTGCAACATCACTACTCCTCCTTTCGGGGAAGGTCTTTTTGAACCACACCAAGCTTGTCTCGAAAGTGTTCGAACTTTACTCAGGACAGAGGTTTCATCAACACATCAACATCTAAACCATCATCATCTACATCTTCAGTATGTGAGTACTGAACTATCACCATCTATATCTCTAGTATGTGAATACTGAAAGCATCATCATCTATATCTTCAGTATAGAAATACATAATCACCATCATCTGTATCTACAGTATGTAAATACTGAAACAACGTCTATATTTTCAGTATGGGAATATTGAAATCATCATCATCTATATCTTTAGTATGGGAGTACTGAAACATCGTCATCTCTATATTCAGTATAGAAATACTGAATTGCCATCATCTGCATCTACAGTATGTAAATAATGAAACATCATTATTTGCATCTTATCTCGTATGTAGAAATACCATATTTCTATGTGTTACGACGGAACACAGGGTTCTCTATCATGACAACTCTGGTTATCACATAGAATCATTGTAGTATCCATCTTCAGGTCAAAGAGACCTGATATCAGCTTCTGAAGCCATATGGCTTCACAACTTAGTAGAGCAATCTGCTATGTATTCTGCTTCAGCCGTGCTAGGAGAAACACTAGACTGTTTCCTGCTAAACCATGAATTCATAGCAAACCCCAAACAAAAGCATCTACTTGATGTGATTTTCCTGTCTGAGATATTTCCAGCCCAATATGCATCTGTATAGCCATACAATCCATAATCATGGTTTCCATCATAGTATAGACCAAAGTCTATAGTCTCTTTTAGATATCTCATCACATGTTTTGCGGCTATCAGGTGAACCCATCTAGGTTGAACTAGATATTGACTCAAGGTGTTCACACCAAAACAAATTTATCGTCTGGTATTTGTTAATTACATCAATGACCCAATAATCTATCTATATTGAGTCACATCCACTAACTCTTATGAGTCATCGGCTAATAACTTCAGGTTGGAATCCATGGGTGTGGACATGGATTTTCATTCAAACATATCAAATCTTTTCAAAACTTTCACTGCATACTTTCCCTGGTTGAGAAAGATTCCTTCATACTTCCAGACCTAGGAAATAAAGTATTAGACCAAGGTCTAAATTATTCAGTAGACTTCTTCTTGCATTCTACAATGTGTTTCTCATTCCTTGTCAAAAATAGATCATCCATATATAATAACAGGATGACATGTTCATCTTCTACAACCTTGAGATAAAGGTTAGGATCAGCTTTACTCTTGGTAAAGCCCATGTTCGACAGGAAACTATCTATTCTTCCATACCAAGCTCTGGGATCTTGCTTCAGCCATAGAGGGCCTTCTTCAACTTGCATATGTGATTCCATCTGTCTTTAAATTCAAAAAATATTCCCCAATCATACCATTAAGGAAGGATTGTCTTTACTTCATCATGGAAGAAACTACTATGATAGTTCTGAAGGAAGTATACCTTGCTTCCTGGAGTAAGTGTCTCTTTAGAATTAATTCCGTCTTTTTAAAACAAGCCACAAGTATCTCCTTACTTCTATCAGCATCATATTTTATCTTACAAATCCATTTGGAAGATACCACATTCTTGCTTTCTGATTTGAGTATTATATCCCAAACATCATTGTAGTATTCTTTCATCATAACATCTTCCATGATTTCGTCTTGTCAGGTCATCAACATATTCTAGTCTTCTGCATTCAACCTTGAAGGTTGGAACCCACTTTACTCTTGGTAAAGTCTTGATCCATCAAGAAGTTGTCCATCATGTCATACCATGTCGAACTCATATAGATTTTGTAGTCACTCCCCCTGAAGTGGAGTATCATCTTCCCTCTTCATTCTATACAAGTGGTTCTATGCTTGATATATACTTGTCAATAGAGTATGTCATGTCATAGTCTATTCTTTCTAAGGCAAATCATGAACCTTGATTTTTACACTTGTTCTTGTAGATCCATATGGAAGATACTACGTACTTCCCTTTATGTCTCGAAACCATATCGAATACATCATTCCTCATGATCAATTGTTACTCGTTGATCATAGATTATTTCATAGCCATGGTGGTCTTCATCCTTCGAGGTGGATCTACCGCTCTTTGAATATATTTCCTTCATCATGATGTCTCTGACCCTGGGAGCTTCAGATTCATGTTTATTGAATTGTCATCACTTGTTCTTTGGAACAAGTCTCATCCTTCTTTTCTTGTAGGCGGTTGTACAGGACCTTTCCTACATTTAAAATGCACCAGTTGCATGGTTAGAACTATTTCATGAAGCATATGCATAACGACAAATTCTTATGCATCATGCAAATGTTTAGCCAACACAAAATTTATCCATATCTCATAAATTTCATTCATGCAACCAGTCTATCATGCATAACACATCAACTAAATATAATCAAATGTATAACAAAACAATATCATGAAATGACAATTGAATACTTATCTCTTATTGGTTTCATGGGTAGACTTCTTCTTGATCCTTCTACTTCATCATCTTCTTCATTCATGGCATCATCATTTATTATCCAAATGATAAGATGGATAAGAGGTTTGTCATGAATTGAGTTCTTCATACTCCTCATCGCTTGAGGGATCTTCTTTGAATGGTGAGAGCTTGATCTTCAATCTCTCCCATCTTCTTTTCTCTTCTTATGAGTCGAGCTTCTTCTTCTTCTTCCAAGAGTATACTGAAAGTAATCACTTCCTTCTAGCACACATTCCTCAAATGAATGAATCCCATGATCCTGGGAGGCCATTCAAGGTGGACATCACCACTATTGCATTCTTCAGTTCTTTTTTTACTGCTACAAGTTGTTCTTTGATTTGAGAGACCCTTGTAAAGTATGACTGCATGGTCTCTGCATTCTGGATCTTCACATTCTTCAACTGGTTTCTTAAGGTCATATTCCAATTTTTTTTCTTCCCTTCAAATATCTTGGTCAAGGAATCAAACATATTTGCTGTCTTTAAGGCATATACTTGTAGTACAAGTTGATTCGTGACTGAATTAGTAAAGATCTTCTTGGCCTTGACCAAGTTCTTCTTGTGTAAGGCTTCTAGCATTATCTCCCTCTAGAACTGGAACCTTTATACTCATGTAGGTGTCCAATCCATTTTATTTAGACAGATCATATACTTCCAGTCTTGGAATTTGTCAACTTCCCCAAGATTTTCATCAAGCTAAGGCTTCTTACTGTTTTGAGGTGTCCGTCCTGGTTTTGGAGCTGGCTGATCTAGGGTTTGTCACAGAAACCCTAATTTTCAAAACTTGGAATATTCTAGATCTGATTGGATATAAAGATAGATCTCTACAAATGGAGCTTTCCAATGTACTCCTTTTATGAAAACAGTGGAGGGAAGCTACTGGAACAGGAAGCCCTAGTTTTCCAATTTCTTATGCAGAAATTCCTGTCACTGTTTCTGTGATATCTCCGAAATTACTTCTCCTCAATGTCTCATATTTCTGACTAACATAAAATCACATGTCCCAGATCCAACACCATAGTTTTCATTAGAATTTGTTTCACCAATTGGGATTTATGATCCTCTTCCCAAGGTGACCTGTTACAGGACTGTTCAGAATAGTGAGGTTGTATGGACTTCCACGTGTCACTGTTGCATCTTCTGGGTCTAAAATTTGGACCAAAGAAAGTAAATTCCATGACCTTTTTGGAACATCTTCAGTAATTCCATTTGGACCTCTGTATCCCAAGCTATAGCAATTCTTCCCAGGTGTCCTCTTTAGGGATGAATTCTGGAAGAGGATGGAACCCTAACGTGGAGGGATCATATATCTCAGAATATAGTGAATAGGAGGCTGAATTTGGGACATAGTGTACATCAGGATTTTATCTTCTGCCTCTGCAATTTTCCTCTCTTGAAACATCTCCAATCTTGGGATATAGTGAATGTACCAAAACTTAGCAGTTTTAGTATTTAGGGTTTTTCTAGCTCGGGGTCAAACTAGGGTTTGACTTTCCCGGAGTTTCACCCAACCAAAAATCTTGATCCAGGTCTCTAAAATTTGATTTTGATGAGTATATCATTCCTATTCTGAGATCACTAAAAAATTCCTCTTCTGCAAGGATCCCTAGTTTTTTGCACTGAAAACTGAAAATGCTCGGAATCGAATTCCGCTTTGACATAAAGCTGTGCCCTTCAATGGAGAGTAAGCCTAGCCTTCTTTTGCTGATCAATTTTGGAGAGAGAATAAAAAATTAATAAGCCCTATATTCTTTAGCTGCATAATGTCTTCTTTTAGGGTGGCTCTGATACCATGTTAAATTTTCATATGCTAAGCTAGATCATTGGTATTTCATTTGAATTTCATAACAAAAGCATATAAACAGGATCATTGAAAGATAGACAAGCATAACCATACAAAAGGAACACAAATATTTATCCTGGGAAAACCCTAAAGGGAAAAACCCAACAAAAACTTCCTCAATATAGATGCCCCAAAATGTAAAAGATAAAACCAACAAGGAGATCAAATCCAGATCCTTCTCCTTCTCCAGCTACTTCTCTCTCCTCCATTAGTGCGCTACACAAGTGAGAGTGTATGCTTCAAATGAGGAGCACCACACCTCTATTTATATTCATCCGTTCACTTTAAGTAACTCATCTTACATGTAAGCTCAAGTTAATCATGTAGTCTTGAGTTACACATGTAGGCTCAAGTAACCACACTGGGGTGCTAATGCCCCACCTTTACAATTAGAGGGGACTACCTCATGACTCTTATTAGTTCTTTTTATTAGAAGCATCGGGGTACAAATTAATACAAGTGGTTCTCCCGTTAGGACCATTGGAGACCACAAAAGATACATATAGAATATTCTTCGAAGTTACAATATTTCAACAAGCTTGAATTATAAAATTCTAACATGGTATCAGAGCTGACCTGAGAAGAAAGACATTGTGCAGCTGCAGGAACTAGGGATTCCTACTTTGTGTACCTCTCTCCACATATTTTCAACAAAATAAGGTTGGATTAACTCTCCTCCCCAGGGCGCATCTTTCTGTCGAAGTTGAATCCAATTCTAAGCTTTTTCAGTTTTGGACCTGACACTGCTATCGAAAATTAGGGCTTTCCACAGAAGTGGAATTTTTTAGTGAGCCCAGGCCTGGATTGATCTCCTCCTAAAAACATAAGTTTAGAGATCAAGATCAAAGCATTTGGTTGGACAGAACTCCAGAAAATCCAAACCCTAATCTGCTCTTGAACCAGCACTGCAGAAATTCAGCTCCAAATCTAGATCTGACATCTTGACCTGGTAAGATCTAAATATTTTGTATTCCCATTTGAGGTTCTTAATTAATATGTCTCATCCTACCAAGCTTTATGAAAATCTTGAGGGAGCTGATATCTTCTGAGCTTGGAAGTATAGGATCTCCCTGGTCCTGGAAGAAAATGAGCTGGACTCTTATATAAATGAGGAGGTTCTAGTTCTAGAGGGAGATGAGGCTAAGGCCTTACACAAGAATAAGTTGGTTATGGAAAAGAGGATTATTGCTGATTCAATCAAGGATCACCTCATACCACATGTGTCCTCCCTAAATACACCTAAAGCTATGTTTGATGCCCTAACCAAATTTTTTGAAGGGAAGAACATAAACCGGAAGATGACTCTGAGAAACCAACTGGAGAATGTAAAGATCCAGAATGCTGAGACCATCCAGTATTACTTTACAAGGGTCTCTTAGATCAAGGAACAACTGGAAGTAGTAGATGAAGAAGTGGAGAATTCAGAGATTATGATGACCACCTTGAATGGTCTCCCTAGATCATGGGAATCCTTTATTTAAGGGATCTATGCCATAAATAAGTTAGTCGAATCTAGTAGACTATGGGAAGAATGCTCTCAAGAAGAAGCTCAGATAGAAGGTCGAGAAGAAAAGATGGGAAGTGAAGATCAAGCCCTCACAGTTCACTCCAAGAAAAGCAAAAGAAGCTCTCATCACTCCAGAGGTAAGCATTTCCATAAAACTAACTCTAAAAAAGATTTGTCTATAAGTAGATGTTATACATGTGATGAAGTAGGACACTTTGAAAAATGTTGTCCTAAAAGAAAAAATAATAAAAGGGGAAACAAGAGAAGACATCATGCTCATGCTGTAGAGGATGATGAACCTTCCACAAAGAGAACCATATATGAAAGTGAAGACTCTTCAAGTGATGAAGAATATGTCTTGATTTTTGCTCTCATGGGAAACATCACACATGGAAGCAATGATTGGCTTATAGACAGTGGGGCTTCCAAGCATATCACATTATTCAAAGAGTCCTTTCTAAAACTTTCTGAACATGAATCACCTCACAAGGTGAAAATTGGAGATGACTACCAGTATCCAATAAAAGGTAGTGGGGAATCCTCCTATAAAGACTCTGGAAGTCTATGAAGATGCAAGATGTATTGTTTGTACCAAGACTAAAGAAGAACCTTCTCTCCATATCTGCATTAGATGCAAAAGGCATGAGTGTTGCATTTAGAGATGGACAAGTTATCATGTGGCCAAAGGGAAAGACTATTAATGATGCAGTACTGATTGGGCAACAAGAAGGAGGTATATACAAATTGAAGGGCCGTCCAAAAAAAGCTTTAGTCCATGACACAGTAGAGCCAAATTAGCTTTGGCATATAAGTCTTGCACATGTGCATTACAGACCACTACCACTTGCAAGCAAAGCTCTTGAAGGTCTTCCAGAAATTCAATCAAAACATGATGGAGACTGCGAAGGATGTACGAAAGGAAAGAATACAAAGAAGACATTTCCAAGTAGCGAGAGCAAGGAAAAAGGAATCTTGGAAATAAATCACTTCGATGTATGCGGTCCGATGACGTCAAGTTCACTAAGCGGGTATGTATACTATGTTTCTTTCATTGATGAATTTTCTAGGAAGACATGGATTTACTTCATGAAGAACAAAGATGAAGTATTCAGCAAGTTCAAGGAATTCAGAGCCTTGATCGAGAACCACACTGAAGGGAAGATCAAGACATTTCGATCAGATCATGGTGGAGAATTCACATCAAATGAATTCAAAGAGTTATGCAAAGAATCAGGGATTAAGAGGGAGTTGTCCATTCCATATAATCTGCAACAGAATGGGATTTCAGAAAGGAAGAATAGAACTATCATGGAAGCTGCAAGAGCAATGCTTCGTGATCAAGATATTCCTACGCATCTATCGGCAGAAGCTGCCAGAACAACGGTGTATGTATATAACCGCACTCCACATAGAGTGCTCGAGAAAAAGACACCTGAAGAAGTTTTTTCTAGCAAGAAACCAGAAGTCAGCCATCTCAGAATATTCAGCTGTCCAGTATACATACACATTCCAAAAGAGAAGGGTATATTTGTGGGATACTCTGAAAGCTCGAAGGATTACAGAATATACTTCCCAGGGTTCAAGAAGATTGACATCAGTAGGGATGTAACATTTGACGAAGACTCAACTTAAAACACATCAAGAAAGAAACTCGCTGAAGTTCCAGAAGAATCAGAAGCACCCAGAATTCATGATACAATCATGAATGAAGAAGCTCAAGAAGAAGATCGAGAATTTGAAGAACCACAAAGACCTGTAGATCCAGCTCTGGAGAAGAATCCTCATAAGAGGAAACCTGCTTGGGTACAAGAAGCTATCCAAGGTGAAGAACAATATGGGGCTCCAGAAGAGAATCAAAGAGAAAGAAAGAGTACCATATCCTACTCTAGTTATGTAGCCTTATTATGTGATTTCATCGATAAAGAACCTTCCAGCTATGAAGAAGCAATAGAACGAAAAAAATGGAAGAATGATATGATCAAAGAGTATCAATCGATCATGAAGAATGATGTTTGGGATGTTTTCCCAAGACTAGAAGGGAATTCGGTTGTAACTTACAAATGGATCTACAAGATCAAGCATGCTGCAAATGGTAGGATAGAAAAACATAAAGCAAGATTTGTTGCTCATGGTTTCTCCCAGAAAGAAGGAAAAGATTATGAAGAAAATTTTGCACCTATAGCCAGATACACTTCCATCAGATCAGTACTTGCTCTGGCTATAGTTATGAAATGGAAGATACAATAGATGGATGTCAAGGCCGCCTTCTTGAATGGTGTAGTGGAAGAGGAAGTGTATGTGGAGCAGCCACTCAGTTTTGAGACACGTGACATGGAGTCTCATGTGTGTAGATTGAAGAAAGCCCTGTACGGTTTGAAACAGGCACCTAGGACATGGTATGACAGAATTGACAGCTTTCTCTTTCTCTCCAGTTTGGGATTTACCAAGATTAAAGCAGATTCCAACCTTTACTACAAGGTTGAGGATGGAAACCCAGTGATGCTCCTACTGTATGTAGATGATCTGTTTCTAATAGGTATAGATGGGTTGATTGCTTAAACGGAAAGGAAGCTTTCTACCGAGTTTGAAATGAAGGACTTGGGTATGATGCATTATTTTCCAGGCATGGAGGTGTGGTAGAATGCAGATGGAATTTCTCTGGTACAAGGGAAATATATGATAGAGATTGTGAAGAGATTCGGTATGATGGAATGCAAGGCCATGACCACACCTATGGCATCGAACCTGAAGCAATTAAGTGATGCTTCATCAAAAGTGGTTGATGCCACGATGTATCGTTAGATGATTGGGTCCTTGATGTACCTGATGAACATGAGACCAGATATTTGCTTTGCTATGAACACCTTGAGCCAGTTCCTGACAGATCCAAGACATGTTCACTTGATTGCCGCAAAGCATATTCTGAGGTACCTGAAGCATACAGTTGATTATGGGCTCAAGTATGAGGTGAATCAAAAGATTAACCTAGAGGGTTATGTTGATTCAGATTGGGCTGGTAGTGTCATTGATAGGAAGAGCACTTCAAGGTGTTGCTTGTATGGGATCAGGTGTGATCTCTTGGTTTAGTAGAAAGAAATCCTTTGTGGCACTGAGTACAGCTGAAGCAGCAAATGTCGTAGCTTGTTTAGATAGTTGTGAGGAAATATGGATAAGGAAGCTGCTGTCTGATTTATTTGATCTCCAGTTGGATGCTACTTGTATATATTGCAACAACCAAAGTTGTGTGAAGTTGTTAGAGAACTCGGTGTTCCATGACAAGTCGAAGCATATTGAGATCAAGTATCACTATATCAAGGATATGGTGTAGAGAGGAGCAGTGAAGCTCTAGTATGTTGTGACAGATGAATAGATAGATGATGTGTTGATGAATCCATTAGCCAGAGTGAAGTTTGAGTACTTCAGGGAGAAGCTTGGTGTTCTCTAGATTGATATTTCCCCCAAGGGGAAGTGATGAGTCCGTGAGCCATTCTGACATGGTGAGAGGATTGGTTCCTTCCATGGTCAGAGGTAAGGGCTGAGCCATTTGTTGAGGCCTAGAAATTCGCAGGAAAGAACAGCAAGGGATTCTCCCCGGTCAACGTTCCCAACTAGCCCTTTGACTATTTGGTATAGGGAATCCATCCGGTTTGCGGTCCGGCTACCATAGGTCAATTAACAGAAACAAAAGGTTTTATTGGTTGCGGCCCGGTCCACCGTGTTTTTGTATTTTTTGACTTAATGTATGAGATGCATATGCCTAACTAACAATGCAGGATGATTCGGATGCCGAGAGCAGTCACAACGTGATGCGCAGGTTCTTACCTCACGTCTTAGACTCACCTGCATCTAAATCACATATGCAGCAGTGAAATGAACTAACTATCTATCTATCTACCTATCCTTGGGGAGCCAGATTGTAAATTATTTGTGAGTAACGTGTATTGTACATGCAATATAAAGAGAAACTACAGTTAGCTGAAATTTCTTTCCATAATGCATGAACGATTAAAGATATTTCAACAACCAGATAGCCAATTGTTTTATGAACCACAAACATTACTTATGGTGGTCATTCCACAAAATAAACCAGAAATCATTTAAACAAGAAAATAGGTTCAAAGTGTTAGAACGATCTCACGGTTAATGGACAAAAAGCTGGAAAACAAAATAGTTCATCTTTCAGCCATACACTGCATAACATTTGGACCTTCCACCAATCTTTCTCCAACAGACAAACCATATTTCTTTATTGCAAAGAGAAATAGTTCTTCTTACAATATCGCTTTTTAGTCTCACTGGGAAAAATCCCTACCTCCCTCTTAGTCTATTACATTTATACAAAAAGGTGAGATGGTTGGGCTACCCAAAGTAACCTTTGGGTTTCCCAAATCTTCGTTTCCCAACGCTTGAATTTTCTCAAAGGTTTTCACAAAAGGTTACATATTATAAAATGACCGATCCTTAATGAGGAGGGTCCCACTTGGGCATCTAAAAACTTCTTCCAAGCCGAAGCATCCGAGGCAATGCCCTCAAACGCGCAGGGTTCCAAAAACTGAATGTTGATTTCAAATTTTTTAGCCTGGTTTTTTATAGCCTCGACTCTGGCTGCGCTCAACAGAAGCTGGTCTTCCAAAAGCTGCACACTAACTGCTGAATGGCCTACTTCGCTTCTCAGAATCTGGTCATCAATGGCCTTAATGTGTTGCATTCTTGCTTCTTCATCCTGATGTCTTTTCTGCAATATCTCCACAAATGAATTGTGGTCTGGGAAACCATCCAACCTCTGCTCCGCTTCTACCTGGCACCGGTTGTATGTAATGAGAACTCTCCTGAAAAATTTTGCGCAGGCTCCCTTTGTCTTCTTGACTGCTTTCTTGAAATCCTCTGCGTTGTTAATAGCAAATTCTATTAAGTCGTAATCCCGCTTGAGGGCTTGTTTATCTTTTGATGGCAGCTCTGCTGGAGTTTCTTCATTGCTTTCCAGCCTCGCCATTCTTGCAGTCAGGACCTCGAGGACGTCCTGATATCTATCCACAAAGTAAGATGCAGTTTCCAAGATCTCTTCCAATCGGCCATCGATCTGCAACACTCTACATCTTTCATCTTCAACAAGAATTCTTTCCCTGTCCCAGATGCACCTAAGACCAGGGAAAGGCTGGTTGCATAGTATACAGTCTATCAGTATGGAACTCATATAGAATTCCGATCTCTTCTGGTTTACTCCTCCCAAAGATGAAGCCAAGCAAACGGAAAGACTATTGGATACGACGTTGGCCCAGTTGAAAATTGTCCCCTGGGTTGCAACATGAAAAATGATTGGGATCCATTCTAACTTGAAGGATCTACCATGTGCCCTTCCAAAAATCCGGTTCAACATTAAAGCTATGAACCTGTAGGGAGCCCTTAAGCTAGCTGTATCATAATCACCTGTTGGTCTATATCTGTAATGTTTTCCTTGCAACATCATCCTTTTAAATGTCTCCACCAGATCCATTCTAATGTTGTTTAGCCAGTCATTAGATAAAAAGACTTGGGCTTCTGGTAGGTGATAAGCCAGAGCTACATATCCAGGGCTATATGCAGCATAGCCCTATTTGTTAACATCCTCCAGAATCATTGTTGTGACATCTGCCCGAGGCAAAATCCATCCGATTACTTCAGCACGAGAACAACTCTGGTCTGGTGGCGATCTTCATCAGGGAAGATCTTTCTATGTTGGCATATAAGGATTCTTCTTCTAAGCCCATGTCAGGAACCTCTCTTCAAGTGATCAATCTGTAAACTTCCCCCCACTGATATTCAGGTTCAATGCTAGAAATGCATGTCGTGTCCTCGTATATGTATTATGTCTTAGTGACAATTTCTACTTCTGGATCTTCTTCGACCACAGGAGCCTTCTTCTTTTGTCTCTTTGACATGGTGAGCTCTTCCTTCCACAAAATTGTAACATGAAGCCATTTTTGCTGAGTGAAAAACTTGTTTTCATCAATGGGCAGTGTATCATTTCTTCTATGTTTTAACATGACAACAATCAGTCAATAAAGCAAAATATATGCATGTATAGCCTGAAATGGCCTAACTACAGAACTATTAAAACCCGGTGTGTAGTGACTTAGTTTATGTTTAGCATGATGAAAATACAGTCATATACAGTAGAATATGCAATCTACCACTGCTGTAGGATATTAAACACTTCTAACCATTTAATCGAGCATGGAAACATTTATACTACATGAGGAAAATTCCCATTCTCTATGGGGCACCATTTTTATTTCGCTGCGCAGGACAGACAAGGGACAAAACCCCTGCAACCCTTTTCAACGGCACTTTCAAACGGATTTCCCGTGCAATCTAACGGTCAACAACCTAAATGCAATGGCACATCCCTTCCCCCTCCAGCTCGGATTCAAAACAAAAACCAACGGTGCGCGGAATGGCACAGAGAAACGCTTGCTATTCGAAGGTGCGGGTAATATAAAATCCACACAAGAAGTGGAAAACTACCAAATGCCACAGAAAAACCAAAAAAACTCTCCCCTACTAAAATCATCATCGCCCGGGAAGTTTGGTGCAGACGGCGTAATGGCCTTCTGCACCAAAGCCCTTTTACTATGCGCAAGGCTGCAAAAGGTCGCGGGAAAAACTACTCCGTGGGTTAAAAGCGTCCCCCGACCGCGAACAGTAAGACCCCCAAAACTATTCAATATATAGGTGCAATCACGGGGGAAGAGAAATGGTCACGAGAAACCTAACCGCAGCAAATATTAATCCAATGCCTCGAACGGAACAGGGTAGGGTAACAACGGGCCTACTTGGCACTGATGTGTAACTGGCGATTAAGGCGGGACGAAGACAATCGGGCTTCCATAGTTGCCACCTGGACGCGGGTACCGTCGATGGGGTCCGAACAAGCTTCAAGCGATCGACAGCACGATGGCGACAGAGCATGGTAGTTGAAAATACCAATAAAATAATCCAACATGTCCCCCTTACCTCATATATATACATACGGTCAATTCTCGCGGTGGGGGAAAAACTTTAAAAATTCGGACGTCGGAGACATTTGGATCGGCAGCCGAAAGTGTATCTCTTTCTGCAACGGTGGAAGACAAAACCCTCGATCCATCCGCAACGGTGGAGACAACTGGGTAACAAATACCATGCGTCGGACTTCTAACATCGGAACTAAAAATGGAACCATAGCCGCAACAGTGGATATCAAAAGGGTATCGTGCCCCGCCATACAACGCTTAAATCGGAAGAGAAACCGCTAGGGATTGGCAAGGTTAATCTTTCTTTTATCCGCAACAGCGGGAGAGTAAAGCGTGCAACCTTCCGCAACGTCGGAGCCAAAATGACTTACGAAACGGAGCAAAAGAGCCTTCCGCAGCTGCAACAACGGAAGATCAAGACTTACGAACGTTAAAGGACTGATCAGAAGAGGAAGCAGTTTCCTTTTGCAACGGCGGAAGAAAGAAACGATAAAAGTCCCGATGCAAAACCAAGATTCAGCCGAGGTAAAAAACAAATAAATCGAAAAGAAAGTCAAAGTCCCAAAACTGAATGCCCATCTGCAATGGTGGAAGCCAACAATAAACACCTTCCACAACAGCGGAGAAAGAAAATATAAGCAACTCCGATGCAAAACCCAAAAGTCAGCCAAGTGGGAAACGAAACAGTTATGCAATGATCGGGAGAGGAAGTGGTTTTCCATCTGCAACGACAGAGATAGAAATGAAAAATTCCTCCGATGGAAACCAAAAGATCGTTCGATGAGAAAACCAACGGATCGGAAGGAAAATTAAGGACAAAAACAACTATCCATTCACAACGGCGGAAAACCAAACCACAGATCCGTCCGCAATGGTGGAAAACCAAACCAAATACTTCCGATTCAGGCATGCTTCAAATGCATTCAAAGGCAACGAGAAAGCTTGATCATATAGTGGATTACTTCAGTGCTAAAAGGAGAAACCAAACAAGTGGTAAATCAATTTAATCCTCTTGAGAAATCATTACTAGACCAACTCAACGAAGAAAATCGAACTAATCCAAGCAAAAGGAGGGTCCTAAAATTTTTGGAATTTTGGGAAATTGTTGCAGCTGCAACAATTGGCGACTACCTGGTGAACCCCAGATTTCTGAATTAACTCCTTCCCAGTGCAAGACCATCTGAATAAAAGTTGAAATCTCCTAGATGTTTGTATCCCTGGGCTGGCCAACCTATGCATTTAAATCATTGAGAAGTAGTCCATTCTTTGGGAAATGGTAACATCAGAATATTGCAAGTCTGAGTAACTTTTTTGAGGCCTAATAAATGAGGTTTATTTTACCTATACTTAGGTAGCTTCAGGCTTGGACACCACATGATTGTAACAGATAGTAAACAGCATTATCCTTTTGTTCCTCATTCCCATGCCATTTGCACTTTTGTGCCATTCGAACTTTAGTTCTTGTGAGTCCTCCATTTTCCTTTCTTTCTGAATTTTATTCAGGCTCCTCTATCCCATAGTGCCCTTTTGTGTGAGAGAAGCATTGGCTTTTCATCTCACGGACGGAGAGGAGCTTTTGGCAATTTGAAATTTATGCTTTTGATGCTTTGCTTTGATGTGTCTTGTTTCTTTCAGGAGTTTTGACTCTTGATAGATTTTAGCTTTTCTGAAATTATGGCATGGGCTCATTTATATATGATATACTGTTTACCCTGCTTCCTTTCCATGGGTCTTTTGCTGTCACCCCCTTGGACATTTAAGATGTGAAATGGATGGAGCCTCAAAATAGTATTCCAGACCTGTTTCACTTCTGAGTTATTTCCAGGGGTTAAGTAAGACTTCAATGAATGCATGGCCAGTTAGGGACACTACTACTAGGAGACATTCTATACTTTAAAGCACAGTCTGTTGCTCAAGTTTTTTGTTAATAAAGAACCATGATGTTTCCATTGCAACCAAGAGTTTGCCTCTTTATTCAAAACCAAAAGAACAACTAATAAAGCAGAAAAATAAAATAGCATCAAATCACACAATCAAAAGAAGACAACATCAAAGTCTTATTAAAGAAAACAAATCAATTTATTTATGTACACAGCAAAAGAAAAGAGAAAATTTGCTCACCCTTAAGAATCTTCAATCAAACAAGTTAAGGGGTGGGTTGGATTATAGACATAAGATATCTATCCATGGTCTAGCTGGGCTATTTTTGTAATTGAACACATGTCTACAATCCTACATTCATCTTCATCATCCTGAGGAAGTTGAAGAAGCTCAGGCTGATAGTTAATCTTAGAACTTGCCTTTCTTGAGGTATGATGTCTTGGTTTAAGCTCAGTTAGATAATTTCCCAGGACAGAATCAGCAGAATCATTACCTTCTCCCATTTTAGTGACAGTATGCTTCATGTAAGGCTCTCTCAAAATATTAATCTTATTTGGGGTACCCGCGAGAGGCAACAATAAATGAGACCAATCTGAAGCAAAATAGCCTTTTAACCTGGCAAACCAATCTCTGTTGAGAATAAGCCCATATCCACTAGGTATGTCATCCACCGTGATGTCAATAAATTGACAAATCTTGTTGTTTGCAGACAAGCGAATGAGGACATTTTTCATTTCTCCCACTACTTTAACACCTGTGCTGTCTAATTGCGTTACTTCACAAATTGTGGACTCTGGCTGTCCATTAATCTTTTCGC
Organism: Pseudotsuga menziesii; assembly: GCA_001517045.1. NCBI lineage: Eukaryota > Viridiplantae > Streptophyta > Pinopsida > Pinales > Pinaceae > Pseudotsuga > Pseudotsuga menziesii. The sequence goes on from LPNX010549418.1 coordinate 186,186, forward strand.
AAATCTCCAGTGGCATGACATTCACCGCTGATCCAGAATCTACTAAGCAATTATGCACATTATGATTCAACATTTGTAGGCTCAAAAGAAACGGTGGGGTATCAGCTTTCTCTTCCCAACCTGGTTCTATGTCTTCTTCTCCTGGTTGGTTTTGAGTAGGTATATCCTCTTCAAGCTCTCCCATTTCATTAGTGTTTCCCCCATTAACACCTACCTATTCTTCTACAGTTTTGATAGGCTCACTAATTGGTTTGGTTTCCTGGTTTACTGTAGTGACTTCAAGTGTTTTATCCTTAACATTCACATCTGCCTGTCTCTAGACATTCTTTTGCAGTCTTTTGATCTTTGAAATTGTTAAATCCATGTCCTCTGTTGATGTAGGTGTGCATTCAGTTTTGGGAGCGCTCTCTTCAGTGTCAAACAACGAGATATCATTCCATGAAAACATAGTGTCATTATCTTGTTTCTCCATAGTCAGGTTTTCCTTTTCCTCTTGGCCACTGTCCTTGGTTAATTTAGAATCTAGCAGTTGATTCATAACCAATGTCATCGAATTCAACCATTGAGGGCACTTCTTTTCTGAATGAGGTTGTTGGTGAAAAGTGCAGAAATTATCACCCCCTACTTCTGTTATATTTACTGATGGTAAATTTGGTGGAGGTATTTTCCATCGGCTACTATCTTCTCTTTTTTGGTAGTAGGGTTTGTGAGTTTTCTGAGCTTCCCTCCCTTTCTCCAGATCTATTATTCTGTTGGATAGATTCTGCATCATTTTCAGCATTCCTTGATAATCATGTGATTGTTCCTCTTTAGGTCTAGACATCAATAACGTTCTTCTATTGGTAGTTTTCTCTCCAGGTAAATCAGGATAATCTTCTACACTTTCCCTTTCAGCCTCTACCCTTTCTGCCTCTTCATAAGTCTCTACCAATGTAGGTTTGGCTTTCATCTTGGAAAACATGGCCAACTCAGGTCCTAGGGCTGAGGTATAATATTCAATTAAGACATTGTCTGAGGGTCTGTCAGCTTCAGAAAAGTTCTTTAGGTATATTGAAAATCTTTGAGTGAAACTACATACCTTCTCATTCTTCTCTTTCCTTAACAAACAAAGACCTTTCATCAATGAGGCATGCATTTTTTGGGCTGTGTATTTACTTCTGAAAACCCTTTCGAAGGTGTCCCAATCAGGAATAGAGTTTGCAGGTAGAGAAAAATACCATGAAGCAGCTGCCCCTTTCAAGGTATGAGGAAATAATCTACAGACAACATCTTCGTACTCCCCAGCCCTTAAACATTCTACCGCCGAATAGAAACTTTGTAAGTGGTCATCTACATCAATCCTTTCCTCAGGTTCAAACTTAGGTAGCAACTTATCAAAAGCTGGAGGTAATTTATGCAATGGAGGTGTGAGGTTCAAAGGGGTTCTAGCTTTCCATGCCGACAGAGGGTTGGGATGGTTTTCATTTATTCCATCCATAGGCATAGGTACAAGAACAAAGTCTGAGTAAAGAGCAACATAGGTTGAGAACATGATTTATTACTTCAAAGGTATAACCGAAACCTTTAAGTACTTGGGTCAGGTTGAAAGCCTCAAAACATCTGCTGGTAAGGTAATCTTGGGAAATATGTTCCACGGCCAGCCATGCACTGAAGGCCCTCCTTCTAGTGCCAAAACTGTTGAGGCCTGGAAATTCACAGGCAACAGCAGTAAGGGATTCTCCTTGGTCAACGTTCCCAACTAGCCCGTTGACTGTTTGGTATAGGGAATCCGTCCGGTTTGCGGTCCGGCTACCGTAGGTCAAGTAACAGAAATAAAAGGTTTTACCGGTTGCCGCCGGGTCCACCGTGTTTTTGTATTTTTTGACTTAATGTATGAGATGCATATGCCTAACTAACAATGCAGGATGATTCAGATGCCAGGAGCAGTCACAACGTGATGCACAGGTTCTTACCTCTTGTCTTAGACTCACCTGCATCTAAATCACATATGCAGCAGTGAAATGAACTAACTATATATCTATCTACCTATCCCTGGGGAGCCAGATTGTAAATTATTTGTGAGTAATGTGTATTGTACATGCAATATAAAGAGAAACTACAGTTAGCTAATATTTCTTTCCACAATGCATGAACGATTAAAGATATTTCAACAACCAGATAGCCAATTGTTTTATGAACCAAAAACATTACTCATGGTGGTCATTCCACAAAATAAACCAGAAATCATTTAAACAAGAACATAGGTTCAAAGTGTTAGAACGATCTCACGGTTAATGGACAAAAAACTGGAAAACAATATAGTTCATCTTTCAGCCATCCACAGCATAACATTTGGACCTTCCACCAATTTTTCTCCAACAGGAAAACCATATTTCTTTATTGCAAAGAGAAATAGTTCTTCTTACAATATCGCTTTTTAGTCTCACTGGGAAAAAGCCCAGCCTCCCTCTTAGTCTATTACATTTATACAAAAAGGTGAGATGGTTGGGATACCCAAAGTAACCTTTGGGTTTCCCAACTCTTCGTTTCCCAACGCTTGACTTTTCTCAAAGGTTTTCACAAAAGGTTACATATTACAAAATGACCGATCCTTCATGAGGAGGGTCCCACTTGGGCATCTAAAAACTTTTTCCAAGCCGAAGCATCCGAGGCAATGCCCTCAAACACATAGGGTTCCAAAAACTGAATGTTGATTTCAAATTTTTTAGCCTGGTTTTTTATAGCCTCGACTCTGGCTGCGCTCAACCGAAGCTGGTCTTCCAAAAGCTGCACACTAAATACTGAATGGCCTACTTCGCTTCTCAGAATCTGGTCATCAATGGCCTTAATGTGTTGCATTCTTGCTTCTTCATCCTAATGTCTTTTCAGCAATATATCCATAAATGAATTATGGTCTGGGAAATCATCCAGCCTCTGCTTCGCTTCTACCTGGCACCGGTTGTATGTAATGAGGACTCTCTTGTCATATTTCATCTCGGCCTGATGCTCTTCATTGTCTATGATCTCTCCTTTAAACACCTCGTCATTTATCAAACATTCTATGATTTGCTGATCATCGTCGAACACTCGCAAGTTGGTGATCATATCCGGTACTGAAGGCCTGAAAAGTAATTCAATAGAGCATCGATTATTAGTGGGTACCAACCTAGCGGCTGAGGTGGCCAACAGGTCAGCTGCTGCGTTTTTAAGCCTTGGAATTGAAATAATATTGAATGCATTAAATTTTTTTAGCAAATCCCATACCTCATTCTGGTAAGCCTTTAAGTGAGGAGAAACACAATGTATCTGATTCTGGATTTGTTTTACAATAATTTCAGAATCCCCAAAGACTTTTAGATTACTTACCTTTAATTCAACTGCCTTCTTTAGTCCCCGCACTAGTGATTCGTACTCAGCTGTATTATTAGTACACTCAAACTCTAATCTACACGAAAGGAAATGTTTATTCTTCTGTGGGTCGATTAGGACACAGCTAGCCCCTGACCCTTCTAATGTCTTAGAGCCATCAAAAAACAAAATCCAAAAATCACTAACTACTGAAGGTGAATCTACTCCTACTGCTAAGCTTACTATATTGCAGTCAATCTCATCAGCCTGTGAGAATCGAAGGAGATCAGGTTGAGTCTCTGATGTGTTGCTGGCTTCTTCTGCTTGATAATTCCCTGGTTCCAACTCGATAAAATATTTTCCCAGTACAGAATCCACTGGTACATTCTTCTCCTCTAGCTGAGTAACATTGTACTTCATGTGAGGCTCTCTTAGAATCTTAATTTGGTTTGGACTTCCTTTGTATGGCAACCAAAGATGGGACCAATCTGAGGCAAAATATCCATTTAATTTGGCCGACCAATCTCTGCTCAGGACAAGACTGTAAGCGTCTAGTATATCATCCACCACGATGTTAATAACTTGGCAAAATTTGTCATTAGATGCCAGACGGACTAGGACATCTTCTAGCTCACCAATTACCTTTACATCCGTTCTATCTAATTGAACCATCCTCCACGTGGATGGCTTAGGCTGCCCATTGATCTTTTTACAGACTGATATGGGCATAACATTTACCGACGCCCCTGAGTCTACCAAGCAATTGTGTACATTATGATTGAAAATTTCAAACGTGAGGAGGAAAGGTGGATGTTTGCTTTTAGACTTACCTCCAACACTGGTTTCTCCAATTTCTTCTTCTTCCTAAGGTTGATTGTTGGCGGGCAGCTTCTCATCTGGCGCTTCAAGTGCTTTCAATAGTCTCTCTTTTTGCTGCGGCACTTTACACATTTCGAATAGTGGCACATTTGCTTTTACCTTTTTTAAATCCTCCACTATGTCATAATCCATCGGCTGCTCAATGGGATGGGGTTTATCAACATTTTCTTCACTTGGATGGGCCCGCACTTCATTCTGCCTAGGATTTTGGATGGTAATAGTGAACTCTGGAATTTTATCAACCAAAGATTTGTCTTGAAATTTCTTCTTAACATTTATCTGCAGCCTATTAATCTTTGGGAGTATAAGAATGTCTTCCTTAACCGTCCCTTGGCTCCTTATGGCTATGTTGGTTTCCATAATGTCATTGTACCCCTGATTCTTTTCCTCTTCAGCATCAAATAACGAGACCGAATTCTATAAAGCCATGGTTTCCTCTTCCTATTCTTTAGTAGAAGTAGAAGCAGAAATCTATTTTCTTTCTCCATCTCCCTCTTCTATTAATCTAGATTCTAACAGTTGATTCATGACCAACATCATCGAATTAATCCATTGAGGACAATTCTTTTCAGAGTGTGGCTGTTGGTGGAAAGTGCAAAAATTTTCCAAGCCTACCTCTGTTAAATTCATAGATGCAGTGTTGTGAGGAGGAGGTTGAGATTGATGGTTATCCTCTCTTTTCTTATAATATGGCTTATAAAACTTTCGTGCCTCCTTTTCTTTCTCCATATCTATGATTTTGTTGGACAGCTTCTGCATCATTTTGGCCATATTTTCCAAATCTGGCGACTTTTCTTCCTTAGGCTTAGTAAACAATAAGGCTTTTCTTCCCGTACCTTTCTCTCCTGACTGTTTTGGGTAGTCTTCAATGCTCTCTCTTTCAGCTTCCACCACTTCTGCATCTTCATAAGTTTTCATCAAATTAGGCTTGGCCCTACCTTTGGTAAACATGGCCAAATCAGGGCCTAAAGCTGAAGTATAATATTCAATCAGAACTTTTCCTGAAGGTTTATCCGTTTCAAAAAAATTCTTGAGATAGGCCGCAAACCTTTCTGTGAAACTGTGCACCTTTTCTTTTCTTTCTTTCTTCAACGCGCACAACCCTTTCATGAGAGTTGCATGAGTTTTCTGAGTTTCATACTTACTTCTAAAAATTATTTTGAAGGTATTCCAATCAGGGATAGAGTTAGCAGGCAATCCAAAGTACCATGACACTGCAGCTCCTTTAAGGGTATGCAGGAATGGTATGCAGACTACATCTTCATGCTCCCCAGCCCTCAATCCTTCTATCGCCAAGTAAAAACTCTGTAGATGATCATCTACTAGTATCTTCTCATTGGGGTCGAATTTAGGCAGCAACTTTTCAAACGATTGAGGTAAATCATGTAATGGAGGTGTCAGGTTTAATAGTGATCTGGCTCTCCATGCGGGTGGTGGATTCGGTGGGTTGGGTGGTTGGTTTGGGTTTACGCCATCCATGAGTATGGGTGGAGAATGGGGAGGTGAACCAACTGGAGTATGAGCAGGAGAACTGTGAAGGGTCTCTGGGCCTTCTTGATTCAAAGGTAGCAACTCATGGGTGGAGAATGGGGAGGTGAACCAACTGGAGTATGAGCAGGAGAACTGTGAAGGGTCTCTGGGCCTTCTTGATTCAAAGGTAGCACAACTTCCTGTAAGGCTATTTCTACAAGTTCTTCCCAGTCTCCAACCAACGCTGAGTCTTCCGCTACAGGACGATCTTTCTTTTTATACTCTCTTCTGGGCAATTCAGGGATGATTGGAAATCCTCCAATCTTCTTTACATATGCCTTGGTGTGTCTTCTCAGATCATTAACAACTTCGTTGCCAACAGAATATAGATGTTCTCTTTCTTCCAGAATTGGATTATGAAACCCACTGCTTTCAGAACTGTTACAGGTGGAATAATCTTGGGAAAACAGGTTTCCTCGGCCAGCCATGCATTGGCGGCCCTCCTTCTAGTGCCAAAACTGTTGAGGCCCAGAAAATCGCAGGCAGCAACAGTAAGGGATTCTCCCCAATCAACGTTCCCAACTAGGCCGTTGACTGTTTGGTATAGGGAATCCATCCGATTTATGGTCCGGCTACCGTAGGTCAAGTACAAAACAAAGGATTTACCAGTTACGGCCCGGTCTACCGAGTTTTTGTATTTTGACTTAAATTATCAAGTGCAAGTGCCTAATTAACAATGCAGGGTGATAAAAATGCAAGGTGCAGTCACAATGTGATGCCCAGGTTCTTACCTCTCATCTTAAGGCTCACAAGCATCCAAATAACATACAACAAGAAAATAAACTAACTACCTAAACTATCCCTAGGGAGCAGAATTACCATTTATTGGTGAGTAATACATTTTACATATGCATTATGAAAAGTTACAGATAGCTGACACTTCTTTCAAAACACATGAAAAATTACAGATATTTAAACAACCAGATAGCCAATCGTTTTATGAACAACACTTATTACTCATAGTGGAAAACATCACAAAATATACTGAAGAACATTCAACAAGAACATAGGTTCAGGAAGTCAAACACTCTCACAGTTAATGAAACACAGCTGAAAACGAAATAGTTCCCCTTCAACATTGTTCATTTAATCACATTGATACATTCCACATTTCGCTTTCTCCAGCAGGAAAAAGTTGCAGTTCCTGATTGTAAAATGAAATAGTTCCTCTTACAAGCAAAATGGTTTACAAATTTTTGAGGGAAAAAGTCCCCTTCTAAGTTCTTCTTTCAAATATTTAAACTACCACTGTATACCGCTTGGGCTGCTTCCCAAAAAGTCTGACCTTTTAGTTCCTCAAAGCTTCATATTCCCCTATGTTGTCTATTATGCATCCATGAACTATTTAGTAACTGATGGCTCTTTTGGGCCATTTCCTTTGTCGCCTTCTGACCACGGTTCGACCTGAGCTACAATGTCTAGCAACACCTTCGTATCTTGGTAGTCCGACCAATCCCTTGAGTCCACCTGCAAATAAACCAAAATGCATCATTCATAGGATTGGCATTTTAAACATTAAAATTGAACAACTAATCCACAAGAATAACGACACGGGACATCTCCCATTATTAGAATTTTATCAAACGCCGACGCCACTGCCTTAACCATCTCTAGGCTTGACAACATTACCATCGGTGGCAAATAGGAAACTCATCGGAGGCTCAAAATACCAACATTAGAGGGGTCGACCAATCTGCAGGCGGGAGAAATCGACAATCGGAGGTAAATTAACATCGGGGGCTAAACGGATTTCCCAACCGCAACAGCGGCAGAGACCTAAGATGCGGCTCAGTGAAACACAGGCGGGAAAAGGATTTAATCAGAGATCGGACGGCTTTACCCTTCGGAAGCTGAAGGACTTAGAGAGCCGCAATGACGGAAGGGACAAGAGCTCAAGGGACAATAAACTTTAATCAGAGATCGGACGGCTTTCATATTTCAGATGCTAAAGGACTTTCTCAGCCGCAATGACGGAAGAGAGAAGGCTGAAAACATGCGACGTGGGTGGGAAAACCTTTAGATCGGAAGTTAGCGAGGTTTGGACATCGAAAGCCAAATGGATTCCCCATCCGCAACGGCAGAAAAGAGACGGCTTCGGGTCCATGGCTAAACAGGTAGACGTACATCGACAGTCAGAGCTTTTTATGCTTCAGACGGCTAATCGATTGGGGATCCGCAACGGCGAAAGAGAAACAAGCTATCAGCCGCCGATTTAACCAAAAAACAAAGAGTGCTCAAACAGTTTTAAGAATCAGCAAAGGTTAAAATCATTCTACCTCTGAAAATAGTAGCCTTAAAGAACAGAATACTTGACTTATCCTCGGCTAGCAAGCTAGATTCACGTCCACGACCTGGCACGAAAAACAAAGATAGCAATTTAAATAGGCCGACAATCAATCCTCAACATTTCTCGAAAAGACAGCATGCCCAAAAACTCCAGAGTTCAACGATCAAATGCTAAAACATAAGGAGGGGCCCAAGAATTTAAGAAAATTTGGGGAGAATGGTTGCAGCTGCAACACCTTAATAAATACATGTTCACCTACCTGGAACTCTTTTTGAGTTCATTTAAGATCTGCTTGACTTTTCTGTCTGTCTTGCACAACTTTCAAGTTACCTTGAACCTATTTTACAATTAAATCCATCTCTTTTAGTAGTTTAGGTCCTAATACTAACATGTCAACTGAATTACTCCATGAGATGGGGGTATTGCACTTCCTTCCATACAAAATTTCAAATGGACTGTATCTTGTTGAAGCTTGGTAGTGATTATTGTAAGCAAACTCTACTAGGTGTAAGTAATCTTCCCATTTACCTGGTTGTTCCTTAACATACATTCTGAGCATATATTCCAACACTTGATTCACTCTTTCAGGCTGTCCATCTGTCCGGGGATGAAAAGAGGTACTAGAATTTAAAGTAGTATTCAGTCCTTTAAACAAAGACTTCCAGAAATTGCCTGTAAACTTAGGGTCTCTATCTGAAATTATAACTTTCGGTATTCCATGTAAACGAAATATTTTCTTCATGAATATATTAGAAATATTAGCAGCCTTGTAAGTGGTTTTTATAGTTATAAAATGAGCTTCTTTACTAAGTTTATCAACGACTACCATTATCGAGTCATTCAGATTTTGATTTCTAGGTAGACCTGTAATAAAATCAAGATTGATTATTTCCCATTTCTAGCTAGGGATAGGTAATGGATGAAGTAATCCGGCTGGATGTTGGTGTCCAGTCTTAACTTGTTGATATTCAAAACACTTAGAAATGTATTCTTCCAGTTCATTCTTCATGTTTGGCCAAAAATAATCCTTCTGCAACATGGTTATACTCTTCTGATAACCAGGATGTCCTGAGTAAGGAATATTATGAATTTCATTTAAAATTAGTAACTTAATCTTGGGTACATTAGGTATATACAATCTGTCTTTATATAGTAATAATCATTTTTTGTTTAGACTATACCCTATACTTAAACTTTCAATTAAATTTTCTATTACTTTTGGTTGTGATTTCTGATAGTTTTCATCCAATCTCACTCCTTCCTCTAGCTGTTCTTCTAAATCTATTTTATAAGTGCTGATTGCTGCTACAAAATTTAATTTTGCATTTATGCTTAGAGCATCAACAACCTTAATTTCTTTTTCCTTAATATGTTGGATTTCAAAGTCGTACTCACTAAGGAAATCTAGCCACCGAGCTTTCCTTGCGTTTAAGTTAGGTTGATCCAACTAATATTTTAACCCTTTATTATATGTCATTAATATAAACTTTCTTTCGATTAAGTGATGGCGCAACATCTTCAAGGCATGTATGACGACAACCAGCTCTAAATCATAAGTTGCATAGTTCTTTTCATGAATCTTAAGCTTCCTAGACTCATATGCAATGACGTGTCCTTCCTTAGTTAAAAATCCACCTAGACCATCATTGCATGCATCAGTGCATACTATAAAATCTTTATTAGGATCAACAATTCTTAAGATTGGTGCAGTAGTTAGTAATGTTTTTAACCTTTTAAAACTTTCTTCACACTTTTGACTCCACCTGAATTTCTTCCCTTTCTTTTGTAAAGAAGTTATGGGATTTGCAATTCTTGAAAATCCTTCAATGAATCTTTGATAATAGCTAGTAATCCCCATGAATGACCATACATCAGTTACGTCCTTTAGGACTAGCCATTCTTCGATTTCTTTTATCTTTTCTGGATCAACTGAGATCCCTTCTTTAGTTACTATATGACCCAAGTACTGTATTTTATCCTTAATGAAATCACACTTACTAAATTTTGCATAAAGATGATGTTCTCGCAATTCTTGTAAAACAATTTTTAAGTGCTCTTCATGTTCTTCTTTACACTTAGAATAAATCATAATGTCGTCAATGAATACCACCGCAAATTTATCAAGGTACTTATGCAATACATTATTCACTAAGCACATGAAAACAGCTAGGGCATTAGTAATCCCAAATGGCATAACAACAAACTTATAGTGACCATATCTGGTCCTAAAATTTGTTTCAAAGATGTCACTCATCTTTGATTCGGACTTGGTGATAACCAGATCATAAATCAATCTTTGAGAATACAGTTTCTCCACGTAGTTGATCAAGCATATCATCTATGTGGGGCAATGGATATCTATTTTTAATGGTCTTTTTATTAAGTTGACGGTAATCTATACATAAACGTAGAGTACTGTCCTTCTTTTTAATGAAAATAACAGTTGCTCCCCAAGGAGACACACTGGTTCTGATATAATTCTTATCAATAAGTTCTTTTAGCTGTGATTTTAATTCATTTAATTCCAATATATTCATCCGATAAGGGGCTTTTGAGCTGGGCACTGCACTGGGTACCAACTCAATAGTGAAGTCTAACTCCCTCTTCGCAGGCAGTCCTAGAATTTATTCCAAAAATACATCCGAATACCCCCTCACGATTGGAATATCTTCCAGTCTTAGCTTATGTTCATTATTAGTATGTTCTTCATTAATTACAGTTACAACAAAGCTTTACAACCCTTCCGAACAACTCTCTTTAATTGTAAAGTAGAGATATGTCTAATAGCTGCTTTCCTAGGGATTACTCTTATGTTTACTGCTTCTCCTTCATTATTTACGCAAGTAAATTTTTTATCGAAACAGTTCAACACTACTCTATGATGTGCTAACTAGTCCATACCAATTAACATATCATAAGAACCTAAAGTAAGTGCATTAAGCTTCATAGAGGTTTCAAACTAATCCATGTTTACAATACAAGCTTTTACAAAACTAATCACCTTTCTTTTTGCTCCAGTAACTAACTAAAATAACCATGACTTTGCAAACTTTTCTACTAATAACTTGCATTTTTCTACTAAACCAAGAGAAATAGAACTTAAGCTAGCCCCTGGGTCAATTAAAATAGATATAGGTGTTTGATTTAGCTTACCTTCCACTTCCACCATGGAAGTTTGATAATCTGCTTACCAGTTTTCCAGTGCTGCGTTGATCCCGGGCATTGTCCTTGCTAGATCATCAACAATCATCTCCTCCTACACCGTATGTATGTTGCTGACATTCTTCTTCCGATTGGGGAAAACTGATGCACAATGAGGACCATTACATTCCCAACATTTTACTAGTTCTTTTCGTTCATTATTCTTGGTGTAATTACTGTGATTATTAACAGGTTCTTTATTTCTAGGACCTTTTGGGTTTAACTGTATATTACCTTTATTCACTTGGAAATTCTAAGTTAGGAAAATTACGTGTGTTCTTATTCCTAAAAATGCGGTTAGGTACGAAACCTTTCTTCTTCTATTCAAAATTATTAGATCTTTTGGCCTTCCAGCTGGCCATACTTTCCTTTTTGCGGTTCTTCTCATAGAAAAAATCCGCCTTTTGCATAGCCTCCTATAAGGTTTTTGGATTATCATATTCAATTCTATCTTTTATATGAAAAGGTAAACAACTTAGAAACCGATGTGCCTTAGGCTTCTCATCCACAATCTAAGGTACGTATCGTAGCAGACTTAAGAATTTACTATTTAATTCTTTCATGTTCATTATTCCCAGCTTTAGTTCATAAAATTCCTTAGCTCGCTCTTCACAGTAATGTTCTGACAATAACTTATTTTTAAAATATTTCTTAAAGGTACTCCAGTTAATATTCTTTTCCCTAATACCTTTTAGTCATTTTAGGTCTTTCCACCAAATATTTTCCTTCCCAGTTAGGTTGTAAATGGCCATTCTTGCTTTTAGCTGGTTAGAGTAATTGTAGATTTGAAAATACTTCTTCATCCCAGACAACCATGATTCCATCGCTTCTCCTTTCTCAGTTTGACCATTGAAACTTGGTGGTTTTATTTTCCTAAATTCTCTTGAAATTTCTTCATAAGGCTTAAATTTTATTTTTCTTGAATGATGATTATCTTCGCTACTATCACTAGTATACTCATAATTCTTCCTATGTGGATCTCCATAAATCTCAGAAGATGAACGACTTTCGATTTTAGACTGTTTCGAATTTTTTCTTTTGTGTTGGTACGACATATCTTCAGATCGTGTTCATTTATCTTTTTCTTCATTCTGAAATTTTTCCATCAAGATTTGATTCAGCTCCTCATGAGCTCTTAGAATTCTTTCATTTCCTTTTTTACTGTTTCCATCTCAATTCTTAATTCTTTGACTGTTTGTAATAATCCTGAAGAGTTATTATTTATTTCTTCCCGAATTGGTTCTCTTTTAGAATTACTTCGTTCATTAAACGGGGACTCTTCATCAGCATAATCCTCGAGTCTTTCCATACATGCAGTTTAGCTCAGGAAAAAAAAATTCTAGAAATAACATTTCAAAAAGAAAATTAATAAATTAGTATGCTTGCATTAAATCTACTATTTACATATGCAGGTTGAGCCGCATTCAGGCCTAGAGTTTGAACTTGTGCTCCGATACCACATGTAATACTCCAAAAATTCGTAAAAAATTTAAAATTTTTCATATAACATTAAATGTTTGCAAACGTCACTACTGAGGAACATTTGACTGTTAACGGTTAACCTAAACAATATTAAACTAGAACTAATTATTTTGTTAAATTCTAGTTCTGCATAGTTAATTGTTTATTTTCGTAAATCATTATTAAGGATTTGATTTAGCAGGTTATGATTTGGAACAACAGGAATTGAAACATTTGTTTAATTATTAGTGCTAAGTTTATTTTACTGTTTTGTGAAAAATATGAAGGAACTTCAGTTGAGATCGAGGCTTACTTAGATTTTTAGCTAATGCAGTGAAGTGATGCTTCTTTTATAGGTCATTTACAGGTAAGACGTTTTGTTACCAGTTCCGGATCGAGATTATTATCTCAACTAGCATAAATTTAATGCTATTAAATTTCTTTATTTTACAGCTTTGATCAAATGAATGAGGTATTGTTGATCTGTATATTTATGTTCTAAATATTTTTGGTAAACATAAGTGTTAATTAACTGATCATAGTCTAGTTACTCTTCTATTTCGCTATAACTATAACTTGTTCATTTAACTTTCATCAATCTATTATCAACTTAGGTCCTATATGTAATTCTAGTAAATGGTAATTAATATAGCAAGTTCTTTTATTGCCTTATTACTTAACACCTTAGTAATTCAAGGGTACTCATTTCATCAATAATCAAATTAGGTAAACTTAGAAAACCTAAATCTAGATATAGTCATAAGTAAAATGGTTGTCATTAACACCTGGAAATAAAACCTAGTGCATAGACAGTTTACTAACTGACCTAGTATTTACCAACACGAGAAGAAATGATTTATATTTTTAAACTATGGTAATAATGTTTTTTGTGTAAGGATGAAAGGGTTATTTTCTATAAAAATCTATCCCTTTTAACCTTAGTATAAACTTCATCTCATAAGGGGGTATACGAATCTAAGTTTAACACCTAGACTAACAAAATTCAAGTTAAACAACATCCTTTGTTTGCAAACACACATACATCAAAGATTAGGTCTTTTACAATGCTATGATTTCCCATAAAGTGTTGTTTATTATGCAAATCATATCGAAGCATTTATTTACATAAGCGTTTACCTATTTCCAATAATTGTAAATCATAAATATAAACCTTAGTGTAATTACTACCTTCCCACACTAATCATTAGGGTTATGGAATGATATGAAAGTATTGTAACCAAAAGTTCCTTTATAAATGTTAATGTGTGCAGGAAGCTTTAAAGGGTCTCGAACTATACCATAAAACCCACTCTTGGCAAATAATTCTGAAGCCACGTGGTCGAAGTTCGATCGTTAGATTTTGTTGACTTTGGGGGCAATATAAAACTATCCTAAACCCTAAAAATTGCAATTTCCCTAATCGTCTTGTCTCTGATGTGGAGTGGATGAGTTGTAGGCTCATGGACACAAGGCTTGTCGTCATTCTTAAAATAATTTGAGTACAGATATCTTTAATCCATTTCGAGTTCCTCTGCTAGTAGGTTTTTACGTGGCAACTGTCTCTGATCTGTGTAAGAACTCTCCATCGCCATTACCATAGCTCTGTAAAGGCCACTCCTATCGTTACCTTGACTCTGCAACTACTACCATCCATACACTGGTGCAGTGAGAGTGGACTTGATAGAGTGAGCATGGTTCTTGACTGTTTAAATGAGTATTATTAGAGAGTATCGGGTTCTCTGTCTTACTGCTCGTTCTCTGGTGTGGCTTTTACTATGCTTCATCGTGGTTTCTTTGTTTCAGCTTGCACATTGTGCATTGTGGTTTTTTTTTCTTAACAGAGCTTTTTTGAAACTCGGTGCTCCCTTATATGTGGCTAGGATTTGTTAACAACAGCAATACAACTATGCATTCTCTCTTTGGTAAGGAAAATAATTGTTTATAACTCTTCTGCACCAATATTTGATTGTTATTTTATTAATTGTATGTATTTAACATTTGGGGTTGTTGATTGTGCAGGTTCTCGAGACGATGGCTCTGTGTTGATGGAAACCACCAACAGGGATTCCATGATGACATTCATCCTGGTAAGCCTCGGTCTGTCCTGAGGTTTTCTCTTGCACTGGTTATGTGGTGTGTTTCCTAATACTGCCCACTTGGTTCTTGGTTTTTTCTCGGCCGTAGTTACATGGTGAATTGTTGTTTTGGAAGGCCATGTGGCCGATACTGTGATGTATTTAAATGAATTCTTTTTAAATCCCTAGCGACTGTTTTGTGTTGGAAACTTGGGGCTTTCATGGCCGAGACTAGAGAAAAATATGGGCCTTCTCATTCATAGTTTTGATTTCAATAAAGTGATTTTTATACCGGCTTTTAAGTCGTGACTTTGTTTGTAAAAGGCCATTAATCTGTAACTAATACGATTTAGTGGTGTTAGGGTTTAGATGCTATTTAAGGTTTTAATAAGCTCAAAGCTTACTGTTTTGTAATTTATATTTTGATAATAAATATATACTATGGTTTTAAGAAAATGATGGCAACTATGATATTCTTATCGGTTCTGGTTTTTCTTCAATTCTGTTTAAATTATTCTAAACAGAGTTTTTTTTACTGTAAGTTGATATTTGTGTTGATGAATAGATAGTTAAAGAATATTTTTAAGAAATTTATTATGTTTGTGTTCGTAGTTGTTTAATTTTGATTATAAGATACATAAAAAAGTTCAGACAATTGGTTTCTATGACAGAATTTGGTTTTTACTGTCAATAATAATTACTTCCGTAAATAGATAGAATAAAGGTTGATTATACAACCTAAGTCCTTACTGTATTTTTCCGGGTTAGAATAATTGAAAGGTCTTTATTTAATTTATCTCAATTTATAATGACCATACAGTTTTAATACTTTTTTCTTGTAGAAAATGTATTTAATTTTGGTAGGTTTATCTATTAGATAATTATGGTTATACAAATGAATAAATGTATGCTTAAATCAGTTTATGGTTGAATTTGTAAAATCCTTCTGCTAGTAAAAGAGAAGGTAATGATATTCTTGATTTTGACAGTTATTTCAATATAGATTTTTTTTTATAAAACCCTAATTAATTTTAAATTATTACATAGTTAGTATTTGATTATAATGTTATTCTAGTTTTGTTTCACTTAGATTAAATGATGAAATTATCTTAGTAAATTTCTTGCCATATTTACCGCTCCTTTTATGTTAACCCTGCTTATTTACTTTCTCTTTTTAAAATGTCTTTTAGTTACTATAATAATAGACTTATAGTAAATAGTCTATCTATTGTGTAAGAAAATACATAGACTAAGTATATTTATACTTTTAAATCTTTCCTAAGACAAATCTATTTATGTTATTACATAGTACTGCATCTAAAAAAAAACATTTAAAATAGAAAGGAAAAAAATACATATGAATGACTCTTATGAAATCTATAGAAGGTGATAAAACACATCCATGCTTACTTCATTCGATTCTTTATTTGAATTTAATCTAACCTGCTATACTAGAGTACTACCTTGAAAAAGGTTTGGAAAAATACAGTTAGGTATTTTTTAATCTATCAGTAAACCTCGAAATTCATCTAATCATTTACCCTAATTTATATCTAAACCAACATTTGACTACCTTTTCACATTAAAACATTTGATTAACTAATACTAACAACATCAAAACAAAAGCATAACATATTATTACTTAAACTCAATCCTTCTAGATGTAAATAAACAATTAGAAAGCTAGATAAATCATCTAGAACCTAGAAATGTAGAAGAGGTGACAACAACTTAAGGAATATGTTCCTCGCAACCAACTTCAAATCTGGGGACCCCCGAGCTTGTCTCCTGGTCCACCTGGTAGAAGTACTGGGTGAGTTATGTAATTTAGTAATCCTCTACAACTCTACTAAGTATTCAGTAGTAAATCTGTTCTGCATGCAGCAGTATGAAATCATCTTAGAATAGATGCACTAGTTCATATTTTCAGCACTTTTCACTCAAAAACAAACTTTAGCTAGTCCCCTCCATCAATTTTTCTTGTGCACTTCATTCACTCAAAATGTTCACAAGTCAAGAATGAGCAGCCTCAACTCTCTTCAATGGGAATTTTTACTAGCATGCCTAGGTATTTTGGGTCAGTTTTCACTTAATGAGCCACCTGCTCTTGTTCCACTTTCTTAGGGAACATGACCACAAAAATAGGGAAGTTGCCTCCTACAATAGCTAGAAGTAGTTTGAGGATGCTGCCAAGTGTCAATCTACTCTCAACCCAGCCTACTCCACCAAGTGACCTGTAAAACACTCATTTAACAGCTTCCTTAAGTTGTTGTCTCATCTTTCATTTATTAATTAATAAAATATTTAGCAATTACATTCAATTATCCTTGACCCCACTTGGTCATTAATTACAAACTTTATAATAAAATATAACATAATGTTTTTCAAAATATAAAATGTTTTACAAATTGGGGCATGTGACAGTGTTAGTTCTACTCTAACATTTATAATCAATAATGTATAAGCAATTAAACACATCCATGGATTCAATATTCATTTAAATGCACATCATTGGATAGGAAAAGATATTTCTATTAATCAAATCAGAGATTACATAAGTGACAACCTCTGTCGGCACGTCTACGAACCAGAGAAACTAAGTCCTCCACTTGGGCCTCCACCACCTCAATCCTCCATCTCTCAATAGCAATCTCACAAGCAAAGGAAATATTGGGAAGAACACAAAGTGCTCCAAGGCGCAAAGGGATGTAGACTCAAGTATAAGAAATCTATGACAACAATGGACTATAGTTTTCTTTCTCTTCAATTACTCCTCTTCAATGTATCCAAGGGGTTCCTTATACAGTACTCCAAAGGGGAAATGGAGGGTGAAATTCGAGCGATCTCGAGGAATATGGAATGCCAAGAGACAAGTGGTTCAGACACACATCAAGGAAAACTCCAAAAAATATTTGGACGTATGTACACATCTCAATGTACGTAGGTTTGAGGTCAATATCCACGTATATACGTGAGAAAGGGATTAAAAATCACATACATAAAATAAAATGTGTTTTTAGGGATGATCTTGGAAACATCAAAGGTACAATATTGGTCCATGGGGTCCAAAGAGTCTACAGAGGGATAGGGAAGGCCATAAATGTGTTATCAACCATGTGTGGTAAAATCAGCTGTAACAGGAAGAGATTGATTTCTGTGGTTTCTCTATCTGTTGTGGTACACCCCAAGCCATAGGAAGTTTCTCTCCGTAACACAAGTGTAACTGTTGATGATACTAAGTCAAGAAGAATCCAAATCCAAGAAAGTGAGGATGTTGAAGAAACTAATGATGAAGAAATAGATTACAAACAAAAAGAATAAAGTTCACTAGAGGAGGATTCTCTTGAAGAAGAAGAAGAAAGAGTAGAAAAAGAAGACACCCAGAAAAGTGAAGAAGAAGACTCTCTAATATTTGATACAAAATATCCTTCTAGCAGAATACAAAAGAATCATCATGAGACACAAATCATAGGTGACAAAGTTGATGGAGTCAGTACAAGAAGGAAACTAATGTTTAATGAAAAATCCTTACTATCAGTGGTGGAACCTAAGAACCTCACAGAAGCCAGCAAAGATGAAAATTGTATCAAGGCCATGAATGAATAAATGGATCAAATTGAGAAGAACCAAACTTGGAAACTTGTCCCAAAACGTGAAGGCAAGAATGTCCTTGAGCTCAAATGGATATTAAAAAAAAAATAGATAAAAATGACAAAGTAATGAGAAACAAAGCAAGTTTAGTATGTAAAGGATATGCTCAAGTGGAAGGTATTGATTTTGAAAAACCTTTGCTCCTATAGAAAGACTTGAAGTAATCAAGATGTTCTTGGCATTTTCATGTTATACAAAATTCAAAGTGTATCAAATGGATGTCAAGTCCATGTTTCTAAATGGGAAACTAGAATATGAAGTCTATATTAATAAACTAGAAGGTTTTCTCTTATCAGATAATAGAGACTATGTTTGCAAACTAAAAAGGTCACTCTATGGTCTCAAGAAAGCCCCAAGAGCATGGTTTTCAAGGCTATATAACTACTTGAAGCAATAGGTATATAAAAGAAGAGCCACTGATAGTAATCTCTACATAAATATTTAAGATAAGAATATGATCATTGTTATTGTTTATGTGGATGATATCATATTTGGAAGCAATCTGCAAGTAATAAGTGTAAACGTTTCTTCTGAAATGAAGAAAGAATTTGAAATGAAAATGTTGGGTGAATTAACCTTTTTCTTGGGATTACAGGTCTATCAGTATGACAAAGGAATATTCATTTCTCAAACCAAGTATGATCAAATATATGCTTAAGAAGTTTAACATGGAAGACTCCAAGCCTGTGAATACTCCTATGATCATTGGTTGTAAACTAAGCAAAAATGATGAGTCCTTAGAAGTGGATCATACCATGTATAGATCTATGATAGGAAGTTTTCTATATGTAACGACTACAAGACTAGATGTAATGTAAGTTGTACGATTGGTTTCTAGATTAATTCAGTCAGCTCCTAAAGAAACATATGTGGCTACAATAAAAAGAATCTTTAGATATCTAAAAGGCATTACGAATTATCATTTATGGTACCCAAAATGTCAAGACTTCACTTTAAAAGCATTCATTGATGCATATTTGGCAGAAATTGTTGATGACCAAAAGAGTTCTAGTGGAGCAACATTCTTTTTGGAAAATTGTTTGGTATCATGGTTAAGCAAGAAACAATCTTCCATAGCACTATATACATCAAAGGTTGAATATATTGTTGCTGCAACATGTTGTATTCAAGTCATTTGGATGAAGCAGAAATTAGAAGAATTACTTGTGAAGTATGAGCATCCAATAGTAATAAATTTCGGACAATACAAGTGTCATAATCATATTGAAAAATCTTGTCATGCACTCCAAAACAAGGTACATACTGATAAAATATCACTTTCTAAGACATCAAGTGTCTCAAAAAGTGGTCACATTGAAATATATAAATACTAAAGAACATATTGATGATATATTCACTAAGCCACTTCCCAAAGAAGCATTTGAGCATCTTAGGCATAATTTGGGAGTAATCACCTTACAATTAAAAAGAGGGGTGGGAGAAGAAGAAAAAGCAGCATGTCAGCAGGAGATATGTTGATAGGGGGAGTTGTCAAAGGGAAACCATTGATGCTCTTCCCAAGCATGCCATTGATGCTCTTCCCAAGCATGTCATTGTCTTGTGCGCTTTCCATTGATACATAGGATTGAAGTGGTAGAGGCCCAGGTGGAGGAATCGGTCTCTCCATTTTGACAAGGTGCCGATAGAGTTTGTCACTTATATTTCTGTTTTTATTTAATATAAATATCTATTTCTCATCCATTATATGTGTAAAAATGAATATTTGTATCCATGGATGTAGTTTCTTTGATTATATATTGGATTTATATATGCTAGAGTAGGTTCTAACACTGAATATCTATCATCCTTGTATCTTTCGTTGCTAGTGAGAATGAAATGTAGGTGCAAGTGTGGTTGAAAGCTCGAAAGGGATCTACTACAAACGTTTGGAACAAGGTACGCTTATCATACCTCAGTGTTAGACTTGTTTATTTCTTTAGTATATTGGATGTGGATTGATTTCTGGTGTCATACTATCTACTGTCGTCCACCCCAATCCATAGGAAGTTTTCTCCATAACAAAATTGGCGACTCCATTGGGGACTTCACCTTTTGTTGAGGTTTAGGTGCATGATGTGCTTTATTTTCTCTCTGCTTCTCTGTGTTTTTGTGCCACATTCAGGAGTGTGTTATCCCATTGGTATTCCTTTGAAGTAACCTAAGTCTTAGCCTACCTTTTTACCACCTTTCTCTTGATGTATGCGGGTCATAAAGGTAACAGTCGTGTATACACATGGGTTGTAGTACTTACAGTCGCGTATACATGTGGGTTTTCTATGAACAGTCGCATATATCCCTCTTTGTGAGTGATTTCTTGATGTGGGAAGTTGTTGGGTGGGTTGTGAGTGTTTTTGAGTCTTCCTGGGTTTCTATGATGTTTGTTGACTGCTTCTTTTATGATGAGAGACCTCGTTCTCATTGATTTTTATTCTAAAGTAGTTTTAGTCATTTATATCCTCTCTTTTTTTCCATTAGTGCATTAGATTTCTTGGTCTCAATTTCTTGCTTGGATTGTGTCTGATACTTGTTGCAGGGTCTAGGAGTTTATAAAGTCTTTTTTTTTTTGCATTTTCATATCATAAATTATTAAAATACAAAATATTTTTATTTTTGGCATGTTTTTGCATTATGCATTTGCATGGAAATGGTACTTGCATTAGGTTTTCTTAGTTGAAATAGTGTTCAGGCTATCATATAGGAATGATTGCATTTGGATTTGAAGAGAAATTTATGCATTTCATATAGTGGCATACCCCTTTTTCATATTCAAATACAATTTGCACTTGGCATCGTTTGTTAGGTGTGCATATTTATTTCACTGCTAAGAAATAATATTGCTAGTTGCACATTCATTACCCTTGAGTAATCACAACCCTTAAAATTAACACTTAACTTAAAATTGACTACATGTTTTATTTGATAGAGGTGCACCAACAAGCTTAGGTTGTAGAGTCTTGGAATAGGGTTTCGTTAATAAATTTTTCCAAGACTATGAAATAAAACAATTAGGTGTTTATCTAGGTGAGAAGAGAAATCCTTGATATAATTAGTGTTCTCAAGAGGATCCCCTTACACGGGAGTTAAGCACAAGGAATCTACACATTAGTGGTGGGGATATTCCCTTTCCACTCTTTGTGCAATTCCAGAGATATTTCCAGGATCTTATTCGTATCTGGGGGATTTTGAGGTGCCTTTGGTGCTTTCAAGCTTTAGTCTTTGTTACCCTCCCCATATGGTAGATCCCGCATGCGACTATCTACCTAAGTATTGGTTATATTTGGGTGACCTTAGTTGCCTTACATAGGTATTGCAGGGGGTACTTGCAGAGGTTATTTTGTGAGTGTACTAGCTAGGTAGGGTCATAAAACATAGTCTCTATATAAAATTGTAAATATTAATTGTTGAGATAATAGAGATATTTGAGAATATTATGTTATTTAAAATATAATTTCCTAAAAATTTCAATTTGACTAGTTAGTTTAAGAGTGTATAACCAAATTTGGATATTCGAACAAGCCAAAAAGTTCAATATTATATAACCAAATTCCAATGATCAAACTAGTCAAAGTCTACTCCTTGTATGAATTTAACCATGAGATAGGGTTGAATATTCTTTATATAAGTGAACAACTCCTTGGAAAAACATCACCATTGTATTTTGTTTGGAAAATAACTTGCAAGGAGAACTCTATTCTCCTTTGGCATAGGAGAGGCGTTTCCATATAAAGGGTATCATTTGCAAGGATAAATATTTGACAGTGTACAAGGTTGTCCACATCTTGGCTGTGTTTTCCAGAAAATTGGTGGTCCATTGCAAGGAGCCATATCTTGGATATCATCTGCAAAGAGAATTGTTTGTCATCTACTTCACAGTATTTGTTTCCATCTATTTTGAGGTAAGGAGAGTGCTAAAACATTTTAAGTTCAACTTTTGGTTTAAAATGGATTTATTAATGTGTATATGTGTATATGGTATATGAAGATGTATTTTTCTAAATTTTAGGGTATATACACCTCTGTAGACTTTAGTAGTTAAATTTACAACTCCATTAAATGAAAACATTCTCTCCAAAGACCCAATCCTAGAGATCCTGGTAGAAATGAAGTTCATCTCAATAGATTCATAGATATTAATGCATTAGATTGCAGCAATCATTGTTTATTCAAATTACAATTTAAATGTTCTCAATAGATTCATAGATCTTCTAGTCGAAATTAGGTGTATTCGAGAACATAACTTTTGTTGGTCTAATTAAAATTTGAATGACCTGAATAGATTAAGAGATTTTGAAAATCTAAAATCTAAAAACTAAAAGTGGAATAATAAGTTTTCTAGGAAATGCATTATGCACCCCCAAAAAAACGTCACTTTTATTAATAAAATAAAACATAATTATTTTATTTTACACTTTATTTATCTATATTTATTACATCATGATAGTCTCTTCTAATGGTACAAGACATCATGATATTTAATTATACCCTAAATGTAGTGAGGGTTTAGTCCCATTCTCTAGGACCACTAAAGCATGATATTCACTTCTCTTGATACAATAAAATATTATAGTTCTGAGAGGCTAATTTGACCGAGATATCAATAATAAAACAAGATATTAAAAAAAGAAGTATTCCATTTTAAAAATTGTAAATATTAATTGTTGAGATAATAGAGATATTTGAGAATATTTGAGATAGGGTTGAAGATTCTTTATATAACTATCTAAGTTAAAAATTTCAATCCCTCTGTCTGAACTTGCAAAAAATATAGTGTATATGAAACAGATTGAAAATTATTTAAAGTTATATAATACTAGTAATCAATCTGATACTATAAATCTAGCTGATGAAAGTCCTGAGATTGAAGTGGGACCTGCTGTAGAGGAAGAATCTTTTGATTACAAGCCTCCATTTATGTAACAATGATGGTACATGGAAAATTGATAAATAAATTTAAAGTTATATCCAAGTGGATCTCACAATATCATGTCTAAAGTTATTATGGATGAATTGGAATTGGAAGTTACAAATCCCTACCACGACCTTTACAATTTTGATTCAAAACTAGTGAAGTGTATTGGAATGATAAAGGATTTAGTGGTGACTCTAGGTCAACTTCCATCAGAAAGTACTCTAATATCTTAAGAAAACAAGACATACATGTCGCTTTCACTCCTCCTAACACTATTGGGAATATGGTGGCCCAGCTAAGGACCAGGTGGATTCAAGAAACAAGAAAGGCACATACATAATACCTTGCGCATGTGGGAAAGTGTACATTGGTGAGACCAAAAGATCTATAAATATCTGTCTCAAGGAACATGCACTCGATATCACTAGACGGAGCCAATAAATCGGCCCTTACAGAGCACTCACACAACTCTTCCCACCACGTATGCATAGAACATGATAAAATACTAACGAAGGAAGAACACCATCTAAAAATATGGGTAAAAGAGGCTGTGGAAATTGACAAATGAGATAACACACTTAATTAGTATGATGGGATAAAACTAAGCGGCACTTGGAAAACAATAATCAACAAAATAAAAAGGAAGCTACATGAACACTGAGCCGACATCACACACATACACATATATACTCTCTATTTGGGCTTTAATTAAAATCATCTAAAAAACATGGTGAGACCCCCTGATGATGGACTCAAGTGGGAAGTTCAAAACGTTGGGAATTTAAAACTATAATAGGTTTTTCCATGTTTAAAAAAAAAGTACTCTGCTGGATGTGGTAGTTGCATATGTTCTTCCTAGAAATGGAATGTTACTCTTAAGGACATGTGCTAAGAGAATGGATGGAACAATGCAGATGGACATGAAATATGCAACTATTTCCCTATTTGCAAGTGAAAAAAGGAGGTTGTATAGAGAAGCCAAATATGCGTGTGTATTAAGTGAATGAAGTATCCTTATCAATTATCCTATATAGACTGTTGAAGAAGACATGGTTTGTTGTATGCTGTCAGGAGAAAATGATTATGACAAATAAATGTATCCTTTGTGGCCCATGAAAGAGATAAATCACACACAAGAACATATCTAGGACATGTATTTTGATGCATCATCTAACAAACAAGAGGAAGGAGTTGGTGTAGTCCTTATATCCCCCAGCAAAGAAGAATTATTTATATCATTTAATCCTAATTTTGAAACCAGAAACAATTTGCCTCAGTATGAGGCATTATATTTTGGATTAGAGACAACAAGAAGAACGAGAATAAATCAGATTGTAGTCATCGGAGACTCAGAGTTGATAGTGCAACAAATAAAGGCAATTTATCAAACAAAGCGTCATAGAATGAAAGCTTAAATAAATGTAGTTTTAGATTCAATTGATAATTTATTTCATGCATTTAACATTTCTATTGTTCCCAAAGAGGAAAATAAAAAAGTTGATTCCCTAGCAGTAGCAGCAAGCACTTTTAAGACTTGTGTACAAATCAAAGTTAAGCATGAGGTTGAAATGATTTATAGACCATTAGTCCCTGATAACACTAAGCATAGTCAAGTGTTTGAATAGGACCAGCAGATTAAAATATTTCTGGAATTGGTAGATAAATTTTCCATCACATCTATTGACCAAGAGTAGGATGAGGCCGAAAATAGTAGCTGTCAAGAAGAAAAATAAAACTCAGATATGGAATTAAAAAACAAAATAGTAAATCACAATATTGTGTATCTAAAACCTAATTTCATACCTAAAGGGATTAGAATATTTGACAAAAATATTTGACAAAAATTATGTACCTCACAAGCCAGTAATCCATACCAAAGAAGAGGATATCGAAGAAGTAAAATTTGGCACTCAAAGTGAACCTAAGAACATTAAGTTGTAAAATTTGCTACCTTAAGGAACAAAATAGAGATACGTCAAATTGTTTAAATAATATATTGATGTGTTCACGTCGAGATATGAGGACTTAAAAACATATGATACATCCATAATTGAACCGGAGATCCCATTGAATCCTGGGGCTAAACCATTAAAAAAATATTTGAGGAAAACAAACCCTATCATGCTACCGATTATAGAAAATTTGATAATGGAATTATTGTATGCTAAAACAATAATTCCTTTGAGATATTTCGAATGGGTTTCCAATATAGTTCAAGTCAGAAAAAAGAGCGGCGAAATCAAACTGTGTGTAGATTTTAGAGATTTGAACAAATGCTCCCTAAAATATAATTGACCTCTGCCAAAAATCGACCAATTTTTACAAAAGGTGGAAGAATTCAACATAATTTCAATGATGGATGGATTCTTAGGTTATAATCATGTGGCTATGATAAAATAGGACATAAAAAACCGCATTCACTACTCCCTAGGGAACCTTCATGTACGATAAAATGCCTTTGGGATTGATGAACGCGGGAGAAACTTTCCAACAACCCATCGATATTTCCTTTGTAGGAGACACAAATAATTTCATAGTGATTTATGTTGACAATCTAGATGGTGAAAAGATAGAATATCCTGTCAATGGAGGGATTTTGAAGAGATTATTCGATTATTGAAACTGGGTTCCATGAATTTTGTAAATATTAGAATATGGGCATTTAAAATTTCATGTTTTTTTTTAAGTTTCAACATTTCAATTCTTCTTTTGTTTACATGTTGTAAATAAATGAAAAGAATAACCTGCAAGTTTCAAGACAAATCTTAGGCTAATGACTCCATATCCCAATAAGAAAGGAACATATCTATAAGTTCTCAGCATCTTGCGTAGCAAAAATTTATCCCCATGAAGCCAATCTTAGTACCTAGATCATTTGAGAGTTGTCCCAAAACTTGAAAATCAGATAATGAGGACTTTATACTAGATAAAAGGGGATAAATATAAAAATCCTATGGTTCATAAAGCGGAACATGTGACCAAGAGAAGAGACCTTGGCACTAATTGTTACACCTAATTCTCATCAACAACGTGTTATGAGATAGGTATCTCATTGTTTTCCTTAAACTCCTCAAAGATTGAAGTTGAAAATTGAGTGGGAAAGAGTAATTCATTACTCTAAGACACCACCACACTTTCCCTATGTGCAACCAGTGGTACTCATCACAACAACACCCTTTTACCATTTGCAAAGAGTAGTGCCACCTCCTGCTGACCATTTACAAGAGGCGGTGCTCCCCTAGAACCACCTATGTTCCTCATAAAATGTGCGGTGCTCAACTTATGATGGAAAAAAAAAGAGGTTTCGAGAGGCTTCTCGACTATTTCCTTCATGGAGCCTCATCCCTATGAACCAAGAAAAGTGGAAATCGAGATCGCCTATCCTAGGGATGATCTCTCAACCTCTCCCATGGAATCCTCAACCTACTCTATCCTTTGAAGCCTTTATATACTAGCTCACCCCTCATGGGAAGGGAGAGGAAGAATATGTGATAGAATCTACATTATGTCCAATTCCCTCTAACTCTTGAGTGATTAGGAGGCAAGTTGAAAGCTTTGAGGCAAGACCCGATTGAGAAGAGTTCTCAACACCAAGGCATTGATTGTGTACTCTCCTTATTTATTTTTGAATGAAAATATAGTTTATTTCCCATAAGCATTGTATATCTTGTTCTTATGATTTTTTTATTATTTAACTCCTTGGTCATTTACATAGGATTATAAATTATTGTGTCACTCTCACTTGGTTTGTTTATGTTATGTCTATTGCAGGATCTACGCATAGCTCAAGAACATCAAGGTTTAGACATTTCCAACCTACAAAAAGGTAAGGAGAGCAGTCAATTCAAGTAGTTTAGTTAATCCTAGGGAGAGATTCTTTATTTTTTAAGTGTTTTGTTCTAGTTTTGAGCCTTTCAAGATAGGGAATCAGCCTTTGTCATCATTGGTTGAGTATTTCCACCAAACAAAAGTGGCCAATTCACTAGGGAGAGATCAGATTCTTTGTGTTGTATTAAGATTTTATTCAATTTGTAATTTCAGTTCATTTATCTACTTGTTAAGTTGAGAGATTTGATTTGAAATTGGTAGATTTTCCTCTATTTTCCTCTAATTTTTCATGTTACTGTATTTATTTGCTATTTGAATACAGTATTCAAGCTATAACACACTTCTTGTTTCACCCTTTTTGTGTTTTCAAAATCTATTTGGGCCACTGCACCTGGGATGAGTAAAAATGGTGGCCACCGAACCTTCTGTTAAGAAAACTCGCGGTGCCACCACCAGTTTAATGTGGAAAAAGAGCGATGCCACCGATATGTACCTGTTTACAAATCATGGTTCCAGGTATGTTCATGTGCCCTTATTTGATTTTTGAATTTTGCATATCAATTTTTAATTTCTGAGTGTTTTTGGGTTCATTTGTGTTAGTTACAATCATTAATAAAAAATGGAAAGCTTTATATTCTTGATTTGGTTTTTATCTTCGAGAAGGTTGATTGATTTTGTCCTTTAAGGGTTCTTCTTTGTTTGTCTTTGATCTGAATAGTTAGTATTTTGAAAAGGAATAATTTGATTTAGATCTCTTATTGATTGTTGTATTCAATAGAAAAGAAAATATTTATTTCTTTTGTTTTGTTCATTAATTGTAAAATATTTCTTTTATGCTTTTATTTGCAAAAATTTGAGAAAAAAAATCAGAAATTTTAGTGTAGAAAGGACTCTTGATCCATCTGATAAACTTTCAAGTGTTCATTGTGTGTTTATTCTTGTGTTTTTTTCTGCTCATTATAACAAAAGAACAATTTTTTTTTTTGCTTCTAAGTTAGTCTTTCTTTTAGATGAATAATTCAAAGTTTTGTGTGAACTAGTATTAGCATCTTTTCTTTTAAAAGAGATCTCATTTTTCTTTTCAATTTACATTGGAAAGATTTGTGTGCTTGGAATAGGAACGAAAGACATAGTTTGATATCATTTTTTGGGGAATTTTTTGTGATTTGAAAGGAAAACAACTGAACCTCTATCATTCTTTTAAGTAGGGAATAATCAAAATTTAAAGTGAAAAACTTGCACTTGCATACTTGCATGGTTATATATTTCAGTTTTTCACCTCATGCATCCACTTAAACGCACAAGATAAAATTAAGCGCTAGTCTAAGTTAAAATATTTAACAAGGTGTGATAGGTTAGAGACGTGTTCCGATGTATTTAAACATAGGAGATGTCATTTATTTCCTGCACTGCATCTCGGGGATCATGTGGTTCTTCCACATACGTGTTGTTATACGAACTACCTTTCGCGTACCATTGAGGTATATCGAAAGGTACTTCACGTACTCAATAGTATATAGGAAGGCCCCTTATCGAACAATTTTGCATTAGACAACACTACTATGGAGTTGAGCTCCCACGTACCCCTATCTTTCTATGCAAACCCCTATGGGGGATATGTTCAACCAGTTTCACCCTGATGATCTAGTTGCCACCATGCTTGGTCCAGCTGCTTCATTTTGGGGAACCACCTTAGGAAAAGATATCTCTAGATTTGTTTCTACTAGTGCCGCTAATGTCTCATTGATGGAGCTGACCCCTAACCCTAAAATAGGTTTCCCTTATCTTCTACCAAGTGATCTTCTTGGTAGGTCTTTAAATCTCCCTTCTAGTTCATTTTTGGATAAATTTTCTCCTACTCCAACTATCACTAGACTCACCACTTCGGTGGGAATTTTGCAATCTGCTCCAAATCCAATGCCAAATTATTCATTCAAAAATCCCCCTATGCCTTCCATGAGTTTTCCAATTGTTGGAAGCCAGTCTTTACTCCCCACATCCTATGTAGATATAGGACCTTATGTACCTATTTTTCATAATATTTCAAGACCCACTCCTCTAGTTGTAGGATCTAGTGGACTTCTCGGTTATGGTCCTATTTTACAGCCACCTCCATCTGCTTGGGATCAACGACAACAACCTAATTTTGGTAACCCATACTATAGTGGGGAACAATATAATAGCCCTTTATACGTTCCTTACCTAGGAGGTGTTACTAATGAATGTACCCAAATTGCTTATGGACCCCAAGATGGACCTAACCTAGGTCAACCATTTGTAGGGAAAACACTCCTACTTATAACCAACAATTTGTGTATTACTATGGTCAACCTCAATCGACCTTTGGTTCTACGAGGGTGGCCATTCCTTTTAAATATTATAATTACCTGCAACCTAATCCAAAACTCTCGTTATTTGCAACATACAATTTTCCAAGAACGAGACTCCAAAAAAAGGTCATGAGAATTATATATCAAAGCAATTAATGTTTGCAAGGATGTTAATGAGGTAGGTCATAAATTGTATGTTGGGGTTTCAATTCTATTGCAATGACATAATTTCTAAGTTCATGTTGGATTCAAAGACATGGAAATTTTTGTGCAACCTCCCCCATTGAATCTGCTTGCTGCTGTGACATAATGAATAAATCTCATAAACAAGTTGTATAGAGAAGGATGTCTAGTTTTTCCATAGTTCTAAATTCTAAATATTGTCATGTGCTATATCTCTCTTATATACGTGTGAGGTCCAATAATAGTACTCGGCCCAATATATCAAAGAACTAACTAAGGATGCTCAAACGCCCCCTTAGTTTCACTATCTGACTAGATATGTACGTGAGAGTATCTTCCATAGTGTTTTTCTCGATGCCACTATAGAAACAAGATGATCATAGGTTAGTTTCAAGTGACTTTCGATATACCTAAGTGTATGTGGGAGTGATTTCATGTGTAGGTGTTATTTGAGTTACATCATGAGTTACATCAATTCCAACCATTGCACCAAATGATTTACATCAATGTCCAACCATTGCACCAAATGAGGGTACAATGTGATTAAGTACCAAATGTATTTGTTTCATGTATTTCTCCCAAACCATAGGTTTATCTACTAAATGATAGATCTTTGTTGTTATTTTCAAATGTCAAAACAAGTCTCTAGCCTAAAAGAAAATTATATAAACTCTCAAAGGCATTATATCTTAGGACCATAGCTAGGATACCACTTGTGGTGTTCCTTAGTATTGTAACATGAGAATCACATAAGATATATCAAGATTAGTATGCAATAAACCATAAATACGTAACACAAAACCAAAAATATGAGACAACAATAGAAAAATATGGAAGAAAAAGAGCTTTCTTATCATGGGAACAATGTTCACGATCCTCTTATGGTAGGGAAACCATTCACTTAAACATAGTTTCGTTATAATATTCTTCACAAAACACTTCATATCCTTGAAGCTTCGTTAAATAAGCTTAAAATGTCCAAAACCCTATCTACTTGACATGGTCAACATACAATTTCCTAATGGGTTTTAATTAATAAAGGTACCCTTTTTACATTTGTTTCTCAACACTAAGTTATTTTTCCTTATTATAAAGTTATGGCCTTATACTATATACGATTAATTCTTAGAGTAAGGCAAGTTAGGGTAATTTAATTTGGTTCCTCCTTCTAGTTTCCCATATTATAAGAAATGGTTTCTAGCTATTGTGGCTATTAATTCTTCTT
The DNA here is from genome assembly GCA_001517045.1 of Pseudotsuga menziesii. NCBI lineage: Eukaryota > Viridiplantae > Streptophyta > Pinopsida > Pinales > Pinaceae > Pseudotsuga > Pseudotsuga menziesii. The sequence continues at coordinate 217,072 of LPNX010549418.1, forward strand.
GTTTTTATACCTTCACACTCCATTCAAGGTAAATAACATTTCCCATTGTAAATATCATGAATCTTGGAGTCATTTAGACATGGATTTTTACAATTCCTAGTATGTACACAAAAATTACATTCATTAAGATCAACATCCATAGTAAGAGCCAATGCTTCTTTAATCATTTCATCTATATAAACCAATCAACTACATACACCACCACATAAATTAGGATTATTTGACATTTTTTTATTTCAACAAAATATTCAAACCATGCATTAGTACAACAAAAATAAATTCAAAGAGTTTAACATGTAGAGAATTCAAATAATACTTATAAATTTAAATAAAATAAAATTTCATTTATGGAAAAAATAATTCCATGCTAAAAAATAAGCAATTAGAAGATGAATTCCATGCTATGTTCTTGGAAATTGAGAAATTACGCACCAAAATGTTCCCTCTTCATACCACAATTACGAAGGTTTTGATGGAAGAATCATTGACTAGTCCCTCAATTGGTATCCTAGATCTCAATCTGTTATCCCCAAAATTCATCAAAGGAATTCCAGTGGTTCCTTAAATGAAGAATTAAGTATTGGATCCAAAAGGAAAATTTTTCCAAGTAAAGATCACAAAAGTTCCAAATCTTAGCCTCAAATTATCATCTCTATTTGTGTATTAATCCTCGGTATCTTCGACAGAGTATACCTAGAGGTTAGTTGGATTTTTTTGTATAAGGATGCACTAGTTTTTAATAAACAACAAAGTATAGTAAGCTCACATACATATATGAGAATAATGGATTCTATTGAAATTCATATACTTAGTCCTTGTATGTAAATCTTGCAATTTATTGCACCTTTTTAATTAAAATTTCTTCTTTTTTTGAAAAAAATGTTCAATAGATGTTAGATTGATTATGTATATTGTAGGTTGTATTTTAGATGCTTGAATGTTGAATAATATATGATAATTAAATAATGTAGAATAAAATACATTTAGTGAAGAAAAATGACAAAAGTTATGGCCAATCTCATGGGGTTTCAATGATTTTTTTATGTTAAATCCATTTTTCCATAAAAATTAAACGTTGAGTTTCAACCTCGAATGTAAGCATGCATTAATTCGGTGGGTGACATAAGTACTTGACAATAAATTTATTTTCTTAGCTACCACTATGGTTTGATTATGACAAAAGTGGTCAAATTACCCCACCATAAGGATTAATGAAGGTGGTAGAAACACCATGGTAATTAACCCATGATGGTTGGCCTGATGAGTGGCATAAATAATTGTCAACAAAGTTGTTTTGTTATCCAACACTATGGTTTAATTCTCATGAAAGAGGTGAAATTGCATCGCCCCCCTCCCAACTCACATAAGGCTCATTGAATGTGGTAGAAACACCATGGTCATTAAGCCATGATGGGAGACATCACACCAACCTTTAGATATAAAACACAAACAATATCCCAGCTTCAGGTGATGGCATTAGGTTTATAGGATTTAGAATCTCAAATTACTCCTCTAGAGTCTAGATACATATTTAATTATCTTGTCAAGATATATATTCAAGTAGAGACATATCCTAGTGACATTGTTGTTGATGTGTTAGTATGGATTGAGACCTTGGTGATTGAACAACTAGTGATTGTTACTAGGATGTGGAATTCCTTTGTAACTAAAGAGGTGGGAGTTAAACTATTGTGGTAATTGAAGACCACCAACATTTAAACCATTTAACAACTTACTCTAGAATCAATTTTCATTATCTGGTTTGAATATTGAGTGACTGACTAATCATTGGATAGTCGATTGAGGGGTCACAAGTAAGGGAGTTGATAGAGAAGAGGAGAGAACCTTAAGGAAAGGAATCCTTAATAATTTTGTGAGGAGTGTCAGACATTGTAAATGAAACTCTATGGATGTAAAGTCTAGGGGGAGTGTAGTGCATTAATGGACATAGTCTAGGTGGCTAGGAGCAACAATTGTTACTTTCCCCACCCAGGTTCAATCCTTCTAAGTTGAACGATGAGCTATTAAATGGGAATATTTGATGCTCTTACTGAGCCTCCTTTCTAGCGACAATATCCATTACTCGCAGAATACGAGGGTGTTGTGAACGACATGAAAATAAAAAGTATAGGGAGAGTGTAGATTATCAATTATGAATATTTGTTGTTATCTAAAATTATTTATGAAACTGATCCTCTAGTTTACTTCCTGTGGGTTCTCTAATAAAAATATTGTTGCAAGGTGTGATGACTTTTGTTTGCAATTATCTTATTCGTTATTATATTTTGTCTTAATAAAGAAAAGAAATATAAGACACAATATTTAGAATGCATTTGTGTCTATATTCTTTATTATATTTTGTCTTAATAAAGAAAAGAAATACAAGACACAATATTCACAAGAAATATTATATAATTAATGGATTTATAGTATAGACACATTGGGTGTTTTTTACTTTCCCACGAGTATATTGACTAGTTGAAAGCATAAAATGATCTCAATTTACCATGGACATCATTTTTAGAATGAGGAAAAGTACCATTTTTAGAAAGGAGGAAAGTAAAAAGTTAATACCATCCTCTAGATGAGGAGATGTACTTAATAAGTTTCCTAGAAAATACATTATGCACCCCAAAAAAAACTCACTTTTATTAATAAAATAAAATATAATCATTTTATTTTACATCATGATACTCTCTTCTAATGGTACAATACAACATGATATTTAATTATACCATACATGTATTTTGGGTTCAACTCCATTCTCTAGGTACACTAAAGCATGACATTTGGTTCTCTTGATATAATAAAATATTATAGTTCTAAGATGCTAATTTGACGAGGATATCGATAATACAACAAGTTATTAAGGAAAGAAGTATTCCATTTTAAAAATTCAAAGGAATTGTTGAAATTGTAAATATTAATTGTTGAGATAATAGAGATATTTCATAATATTATGCTTTTTTTAAATAAAATTTCCTAAAAATTTCAATTTGACTAGTTTAAGAGTGTATAACCAAATTTGAATAATCTAACAAGTCAAAAATTTCAATATTATATAACCAAATTCAGATGATCAAACAAGTCAAAGTCTACACCTTGTATGAATTTAACCGTGACATAGGGTTGAAGATTCTTTATATAAGTGAATAACTCATTGGAGAAACATCACCATTGTATTTTGTTTGGAGAATCACTTGCAAGGAGAACTCTATTCTCCTTTGGCATAGGAGAGGCATTTCCATATAACAGGTATCACTTGCAAGGATAAATCTTTGACAGAGTACAAGATTTTCCACATATTGGGTAGATTTTCCAGAAAATTGGGTGTCAATTGCAAGGATCCATATCTTGGATATCACTTGCAAACGGAATTCTTTGGCATCTGCTTCACACTATTTGTTTCCATCTATTTTGAGATAAGGGTAGTGCTAAAACATTTTAAGTTCATTTTTTTTATTTAAAACAAGAGTTGATCAATTAATTCTTCTTGTTTTTATACACACACACTCTAGTAAAGGGAAATAACGTTTCCCATCGTAAATATGATGAAGCTTGGAGCCATTTAGACATGGTTTTTACAATTCCCTATATGTACATAAAAATTTCATTCATCGAGATCAAAATCCATAGTAAGAGCCAATGCTTCTTTAATTATTTCATCTATATAAACCAATTAACTACATACAACACCACATAAATTAGGATTATTTGACATTGTTTTTTATTTCAACAAAATATTTAAACCATGCATTAGTACAACAAAAAAACATTCAAAGAGTTTAACATGTAGAGAATTCAAATAATACTTATAAATTTTAATTAAATAAAATTTCGATTATGGAAAAAATAAGTCCATGCTCTGTGCTTCGAAATTGAGAAATTACGCACCAAAAGGTTCCCTCTTCATACCACAATTATGGAGGTTTTGATGGAAGAATCATTAACTAGTCCCTCAATTGGTATCCTAGATCTCAATATGTTATCCCCAAAATTCATCAAAGGAGTTGCCTTGGTTCCTAAAATGAATAATGCAACATTCGATCCAAAAGGACAAGTTGTAGAGTGAAGACCACGAAAGTCCCAAATCTTAGCCTCAAACTATCATCTGTTGTTGTGTATTAATGGTCGATATCTTCTATAGAGTATACCTAGAGGTTAGTTGGATTTTTTGGATAAGGATAAGCTAGTTTTTAATAAACAACAAATTATAGGAAGCTCACATACATGTATGAGAAGAATGGATTCTATTGAAATTTAGATACTTAGTCCTTGTATGTACATTCTGCAATTTATTACAACTTTTTAATGAAATTTTCCTATTTTTTTTGAAAAAAAATGTTCAATAGATGTTGGATTGATTATGTGTATTGTAGGTTGGATTTTCAATGCTTTAATGTTGAGTAATAAATTATAAATAAATAATGTAGAATAAATTTCATTTAGTGAAGGAAAAAGACAAAAGTTATGGCCAATTTCATGGGTGTTCAATGATTTTTTATATGTTAAAGCCATTTTTCCATAAAAAAATTAACGTTGAGTTTCAACCCCAAATGTAATCATGCATTAATTGAATGGGTGCCATAAGTCCTTGAAAATAAAGTTGTGTTCTTATCCACCACTATGGTTTGATTATGACAAAACAGGTCAAATTACCCCACCATAAGGCTTAATGAAGGTGGTAGAAACACCATGGTAATTAACCCATGATGGTCGGCCTTATGAGTGGCATAAAGACTTGTCGACAATTTTTTTTTCTTATCCACCACTATGGTTTGATTCTCATGAAAGAGGTGAAATTATATCGCCCCCCTCCCAACCCGCAAAGGCTGATTGAAGGTGGTAGAAACACCATGGTCATTAAGCCATGATGGGAAACCTCACACCAACCTTTAGATATAAACCACAAGCAACATCCCAGCTTCAGGTGATGGAATTAGGTTTCTAGGATTTAGAATCTCAAATTACTCCTCTAAAGTCTAGATACATATTTAATTATCTTCTCAAGATATATATTCCAATAGAGACAAATCCTAGAGACATTGTTGTTGATGTGTTAGTATGGATTGAGACCTTGGTGATTGGAAAACTAGTGATTATTACTAGGATGTGGAATTCCTTTGTAACTAAAGAGGTGGGAGTTGAACTATTGCGGTAATTGAAGACCACCAACATGTAAAGAATTTAACAACTTACTCTAGAATCAATTTTCATTATCTGGTTTGAATATTGAGTGATTGACTAATCATTGGATTGTCGATTGAGGGGTCACAAAGAAGAGGAGATAACCTTCAGGAAAGGAATCCTTAAGAATTTTGTCAGGAGTGTTAGGCATTGTAAATGAAACCGTATGGATGTAATGTATGGGGGAGTGTAGTGCATTAATGGGCATAGCCTAGGTGGTTGGGAGGAATGACTGTTACCCTCTCCACCCACGTTGAGATCTTAAATGGGTATATTTGATGCTCTTACTAATAAAAATATTGTTGCACTATGTGAAGGATTTTGTATGCAATTATCTTCTTCTTTATTATATTTTGTCTTAATAAAGAAAAGAAATATAAGACACAATATTCACAAGAAATATTATATAATTAATGGATTTATAGTATAGACACATTTCATTTTTAGAATGAGGAAAGTACCATTTTTAGAATGAAGGAAAGTAGAAAGTTAATACCATCCTGGAGATGAGGAGATGTACTTAATAAGTTTCCTAGGAAATGCATTATGCACCCCCAAAAAACATCACTTTTATTAATAAAATAAAACATAATCATTTTATTTTACACTTTATTTATCTATATTTATTACATCATGATACTCTCTTCTAATGGTACAAGAGAGCATGATATTTAATTATACCCTAAATGTAGTGAGGGTTTAGTTCCATTCTCTAGGACCACTAAAGCATGATATTCAGTTCTCTTGGTACAATAAAATATTATAGTTATGAGAGGCTAATTTGACCGAGATATCAATAATAAAACAAGTTATTAAGGAAAGAAGTATTCCATTTTAAAAATTGTAAATATTAATTGTTGAGATAATAGAGATAATCGAACCAGTCAAAAAGTTAAATATTATATAACCAAATTCGGATGATCAAACCAGTCAAAGTCTACTCCTTTTATGAATTTAACCATGAGATAGGTTTTAAAAATTCAAGAATTGTTGAAATTGTAAATATTAATTGTTGAGATAATAGAGATATTTGAGAATATTATGTTTTTTTAAATATAATTTCTTAAAAATTTCAATTTGACTAGTTAGTTTAAGAGTGTATAACCAAATTTGGATAATGGAACAGTCAAAATTTTCAATATTATATAACCAAATTCCGATGATCAAACCAGTCAAAGTCTATTCCTTATGAATTTGACCATGAGATAGGGTTGTATAACCAAATTCCGATGATCAAACTAGTCAAAGTCTACTCCTTGTATGAATTTAACCATGAGATAGGGTTGAAGATTCTTTATATAAGTGAACAACTCCTTGGAAAAACATCACCATTGTATTTTGTTTGGAGAATAACTTGCAAGGAGAACTCTATTCTCCTTTGACATAGGAGAGGCGTTTCCATATAAAGGGTATCATTTGCAAGGATAAATCTTTGATAGAGTACAGGGTATTCCACATCTTGGGTGTGTTTTCCAGAAAATTGGGTGTCCATTGCAAGGAGCCATATCTTGGATATCACTTGCAAAGAGAATTCTTTGGCATCTATTTCACAGTATTTCTTTCTGTCTATTTTGAGGTAAGGAGAGTGCTAAGACATTTTAATTTCAACTTTTGGTTTAAAATGGATTTATTAATGTGTATATTGGCATATAGAAGATGTATTTTTATAAACTTTAGGGTATATACACCTCTGTAGACTTTAGTAATTAGATTTTACAACTCCATTAAATGAAAACATTTTCTCCAAAACCCAATCCTCGTGATCTTGGTAGAAATGAAGTTCATCTCAATAGATTCAGAGATCTTAATGCATTGAATTGTAGCAGTTTTGTTTATTCAAATTACAATTTAAATGTTCTCAATAGATTCAGAGATCTTCTCGTCAAAATTAGAATTAGGTATGCTGGAGAACACAACTTT